>LUCM01008454.1:0-47451 GCA_008360955.1 Fasciolopsis buskii
GACGAGTTTCCGACGAGCTATGCCCCGCTGCCTTGCGGTCAAGTTCTTGTCAGAACCAAAGGCTTTGGTTGAGAACCCTAATCGTTCTTCTGCTTAGCGGCTGGACTCCCGAACAACACCCGTCCATCAATTCCCATGAATTACACGCCTACAAATAATTCCATACTGCATCGGTCCTGATTATTCTGCGCGACGACCGATGCAGTATGGAATTATTTGTAGGCGTGTAATTCATGGGAATTGATGGACGGGTGTTGTTCGGGAGTCCAGCCGCTAAGCAGAAGAACGATTAGGGTTCTCAACCAAAGCCTTTGGTTCTGACAAGAACTTGACCGCAAGGCAGCGGGGCATAGCTCGTCGGAAACTCGTCTACATGGATCAATCATTCTTCCACTCATTCTTTCCGACTTGGGTGACCAGAAGATTATTTTGTCAGGTTTCTTCGGATTGGCTTTCCAGGCATGATTGAATCTTTCGCCTGAAATAAGGTATCCTGTATAGCTCCGTATGCCATGGAGGCACGTAGGCCATTACACCATGTCAAGTTGCAGTCCCTTCCATCACCATAGGCTTAAGTTCTGTCCCTCAGGTTTTCCCATCGCATTTATTCCGGTTTTTTATCCTAATATTATTTTTTCTCATTTTCATATAAACGTATGTAGGAAACCACTCTGGACTCTGCCACCCCAAATTCAAATTGAGATCCGACAATACTGAATACCGCTTATATACATGTAGTTCAACGTCGGATGCACCGCACCCTTCTTCCTCTTTCTTCACAAATGATTCCTATCGCTCAATAGTCGAGCTTCACATCCATAAACCTTATTGTTCTAACTGCGTATGGGGGTGCTCACGTACACCTCTATCCCTCCTACTCCCCAACCTATTCCAACAACGTCGCCAAAAACGGTGTGACATCCCTACTCGGCTATCATCTTCTAATATCTACTTCCATCATCATCATTTCGTACTCTTCATTATCCTCTCTCCCTAAGCAAATGAATCTGGCCTGTTGGAATCAACTTTGTTACTGACGGACCCAAACGACTCCCTCCAGACGAAACTAGGTTGACATCTTGAATTCATTCTATCTCACTCCTCATCAATATCTTTCTGTCCATTATAGACACTTCGGACCTTATACTACCTCCGAGTCCTACGTGGTTCCTTCATTCTCTTAATGACAGTTTCCATTTGCCATGCCTGGTGGTTCCGACCATTTCATGTGCTTCAAAGGCAAAAGCATTGCTTTTTATTTGGCCCGTAGAGCTTATTACATTCTGATAGAATTCACCCGCATTCTGTGTTTATACTTCCACCAAGAATAAAGAATGCAATTACCCAATACAATATAATTCACCTAAATGCGTCGTGTGTTTGGTTCCCCTATCACTGTCGAATGACGACGACGTTTAAATGCACGCAAATGATTTGATCAATACAAACATGTGAATGCTATTTGAAACATTGGATAGTCTGTCTGGCTTCTAGCTACTCAAGCAATTATAGCCGCAAAGTTTCGAACAACAAAAGAATGAGGCAAAAGGTTAAGGGTACTCGACAGAATAAAGGGGGGATTAGAAGTACATTGTTCATTGCCGTTAAATGTTGTCTGCGTCCAGGTACGGCAGACGTAGTTCACTTTTGGATAAAAAAATGAAATTGAACTCTGTAGAGCTGCCTTTGATCAATCTGTTTCATCCAAAGGATAATTATTACCCGCCATGAGAATTGCTCGGGAACGTTTTTGATTCTCCTTACGTGCTGTGGAAGGGATATATACGATTTTCCATTGGGGCCAACAGCACAGAAAGAAGCGGCACACGTGAGTCTGAAACCTTGAGTAACATAAAACCATATGAGGTCTCGATGTGTTTCGGCTGGTGACCAGCCTGAAGGGGCTGGGATCACGACTGTTATCCGAAGACTGTCGTATAAGCTTAGTAAGTAAGTGTAGTTTCGTCTTCTCTCTTGGCAGGTCTAACGATCAACCAACATCTATCGACGGAGAAAATGTACTCTACTCTGCAAAGTACCCCTCATGTGGATGTTGCCAAACACTGTAGCTCACCCTGAAGAAACCAGACAAACAGATTCGGATGATTGGTTGCTGTTCATCGTGATATGAAGTACATACACAATATTGCATAGCGCATGCTGACCCCCATGTCATTTAGGATAGTAGTAAGAAAGCCTCTAACTTCATAATACATTCATTTTTTCAGACATCACGAACCCTATGGATTGTACTAATTGTTTGAAGTTCGAATTCAGTTCAACAAAAAGACACAAGTGTGTGTCACACATAACCGGAGTTGACGAAAGATCTGTGTATCAGGACCAAATGATGTAAGGAGTGTATCGAAAAATCGATGCGCCATGTATTCGTCTTTAATTGTGAATGATATAATTCTAATAACACTGCGTTGTTGGTAGACGTAATGCGCAAACATTTCGACTACCTTGCCTTGAGAAAGACTACCCAAGGTAGTCAAAACGTCTACATCTACCAACAACGCTGTGTTATTAAAATTATATCATTCACAACTAAAAAGATCTGTGTAAGTTGCATAAACACTTTAAAAAGGTATTTATCTCCAGAATTCTGCCGATTATGGAACCGAATGAAAGCTCACAGGAAAACTAAGATTTTGAACCTTCCAATAATACAAACGCAGTTGCGTTCAATTGCCTTTCATCTTGGTGACATGCGCCTTGCCGTCGAACTATAAGTGCAAAAGATCGGACGGTTTTGGAATTACTCAGTTTGTTCATCCACTTGCGAATAACATCACCCAGAAGAATTACAAGCGAAATTTCAAAACATCAGTACGAGATCGGCCATTGCGGAAAACATTTGTAATTCAATGAAAAATAGTTTACACATTGAGATGATTAACCCATATCCCACATAAATGTACCAAAACGTTTTTGTTCTGATTTACAGTCACTTAGGACCTCGTATAGCCGATGCGATTACAGCGATCAATTTACGGATCGACAGATTCCACAAACAAGTGATCAACAATCTACTTTGTCCGAAAGAACTCCAGTATTCTAGATTACGGTCCAAAGGTTGAGCATCACCATCAAACGTTTAATAGATGCAACAAACGTCGACTAAAATTTGACCCATCTAAACCGGACGACAAAGCTCGATAAGGACGTATACATTTTGTCACTACACGCGTCCCGTCCAAAAGGTATTCGTGATGATCAAATTCGAAAATAAATCTTCAAACGGTTTTGTTATAACGAACGAATTTTAATGGTAAAAATTGCAGCAAAAACTACAAGGATAGGAACATTATCCAATCGGCTAAAGAAATGTTCCATGGACGATAATATTCAGGTTTCCCATAGCTCACCTAGTAAAGCTTAAAGAGCATTATTGTTTAGTTTACGTTTGGTATCGAGCTGGAATTCTACTAAGGTTTCTTCATTTGAATTTCCTTAAGTGCCGGAAGAACTAGATTTATTACTGTTTTACTCGAACATGCGTTTCGACATTATAACGGTATTTAACTAAATCAGCTAGTCGAACTGTTCCACTCAAAGATGTTATTGACCAAGTAGTTGCCACCCGTCTGAGTAAAGGTTGACAAATCGAACAGGATTAGTTAAGCGAGACAAGACAATCCGATCCTGTTTTCACTGATAAGCTCACCGAAACGCTGCACATGAAAGCGTACGTTTGATTGTAGACAGATCCACTAAGTGTCTTCTTCGGAAGCAAATCGCGCAAACCAAATCGCACGTAAACCAAAAAGTAGTTTTGTAGATAAAACGAAAAAAACGAGGATCTAGGTGAGAGAGGTCAACTTCACCAGTCGGCAGTTTTCTCGAGTCCGTAAATGCGCACTATACAAGCCAAGACACTTCGGGGTGCGACAAAGTATATGCCGATTAATAATTCGACTAAAAGAGGGGCCGAACAAAAGCATTAGATGCAGTACTTTCAGCGATAACAACCACCATTTTATCATCTCAAGAAAAAGAATAATTTAAGCGGAAAACCAATACTATAAGCTGTGAGACCAAAGAAACGAGACAGACGGCTTGCGTGCCTCCATGACCCAACGACCAATACAGGATGGCTTAACTCAAGCCGACGATCCAATCATGCCTGCAAGGTCAATGCGTAGAGGCCTGACTAAGTAGCCTCCTGGTCCTCTAAGACGGGGTTTGGTATGAGTTAGTGACTCAGTCGGAAAAACGAGTGGAAGAACAATTGACCCATGTAGACGAGTTTCCAACAAGCTATGCCCCGCTGCCTTGCGGTCAGGTTCTTGTCAGAACCAAAGGCTTTGGTTGAGAACCCTAATCGTTCTTCTGCTTAGCGGCTGGACTCCCGAACAACACCCGTCCATCAATTCCCATGAATTACACGCCTACAAATAATTCCATACTGCATCGGTCGTCGCGCAGAATAATCAGGACCGCGCTGCTCATTGCATCGAGCGCAAGTGGGGTGGGTAGTGATAAGTATGCTACTACTCAGAGTTCCCTCTCTTTTATTCAACCTATCTCTTCCGTTTCCAACCCAATCTGTTTGTCCCTTCTGCCTACCCATAGTGTCCCCACTGATAACACACCCGATGCTCGCAACGGTTCAGTGTCAAGTAGTGTAGTAGGTGGTTTTCAATCTGCTAGCTCACATTTTCTCAAGTCTCGTCAGCCTCTGAATCTCGGTTCATTCAATGTGCGCATTTTAATGCGGGCTGGTCAACAGGCGTGTTTGGCTCTGACAGTCGACTCACTTTCAATTGATGTCTGCTGCGTGAATGAGACACGAATTCAGGATTCGAGTAGAGTAGAGTGATTCAGCTGACTACAGCTAATGTCTCGTCAAGATATTTTGTTCACACTTCAGGAGACGAAGTAGCTCAAGCTATGGGTCAACGCGGTGTAGGAATAGTGTTGGGTGAGAAGGCTGAAGCAGCCCTTCTAGACTGGATCCTGGTTAACGGACGCTTCTGTGCAATGAGACTGCAGGGATCAGTAGGCATCCGAAAGGATAGTAGTGTTAAGCGTAGTTTATTTGTTATCTCGGTATACGCTCCAACAGACTGCAGCACTGACATGGAGAAAGACGAGTTTTACAATGACCTTGTCACTCTTGTTCGGAAGAGCAAACGGTCTGACATTGTAGTGGAAGCAGGTGAATTTATTGCACAAGTTGGAAAACTTAGTGCATCGGAGTCCTGTTTAGGGAAAGACATCTCCAATTCTGTGCAGACAATCATTTATTCCTATCTAGTACGAATTTCCGATACAGTTCGCGTCGCACAGCGACATGGCGCTCTAACTCGACAAGTACTTTGGGCCAGATTGACCGTATCGCAGTTAGCGACCTTTAGCACGGTTTTCTTGGGCAAGGCGCCTTACCTGCTCAGCGAACAGATAGCGAGGATGACTTCTCCAATTCTGTGCGGATAATAACCTATTCCTGTCTGACGGGAATTTGCGACATAGTTCGCGTCGCAAGGTGACGTCTCTCTAACTGGACGGGTAGTCTGAGTCAGATCGACCATCGACGCAGGCCACAAATTCGATTGGCTGTCGAACGTTTGTCTGACTCGGCTGTTCGCAACAGCTACGAACAGAAACTATCCGAGGAACTAAGAACTTCGACCAGCAGCGATGTAGACAAGCAGTGGGATCAAATTAAGCAGGCTGTGCATTTGGCAGCAGACTTCGCCTATGGTTTTAGATCTAGCGTTCATCAAAAACACTGGATCTCGCAAGCGTCGCTAAGTCTAATGGAGCAAGAACGCGAGCTGCCTAACTGCAAGGAAATGAATAAGATGCGTCGGCAGTTGCAGCGTCAGTTGACCATAAGCTTCAGGAATGACCGCGAAAACTGGTGGATTAAGGTAGCCGAAGAGATGGAAGTGGCGTCCGCTTCAGGTAACAGTCAAAGACCGTTTAAGCTTATACGCGACACCGGCGAACTTCGGTTAGTGAAGTCGTGCGCGATAGGAATGGAGAGCTCATTCACGGTAGACAGGAAAGACTGGACCGTTGGGCAGAAAAGTACAAGGATCAGTTTAGCTGACCACACGCTAACGTATTTAGTCCGACGTCTGGAGCTGTGAATCCTTGGGAGGTGTCACTTGCCCGCCCCCAACGGAAGTGGAACTGCAGTCGAATATTCGGCTTCTGAAGAGGGGAAAAGCTGCCGGTCCCGACGACGTTCCCCCAGTTCTTTTCAAAATGGGTGGAGAAGTGCTGATGAAATCACTTACCTCCTTGCTTCGTGATATTTGGAACGAGGAGCGTATCCCGCTATCGCGGGGTGAGTCACTGATTATACCCATCTTCAAGAAGGGTACAGGGAGTGACTGCAGCAATCATCGTGTGATTAGTTTAATTTCTATAATTACTAAGGTGTTAGCTTCGATAATGTTGCGCCGTTTGACACAGATTCGCGAGAGTAATATCCGCGAACAACAGGCCGGATTTCGTCAAGGTCGAGGTTGCATCGACCAGATATTCACTCTGCGACAGATACTAGAAACGCGCCACACGCACCGGCGCCCTACGATCGTAGTCTTCTTCGACTTAAAAGGTGCTTTCGACTCCGTGGATCGACCAGCACTATTCAGTGCTCTCCCTCGGAAGGGTATGCCAACGAAGTTTGTGAACCTGTTGCGAGCATTGTACTCGCATACCTACGGTCTCGTAAGGTTTACGGTGAACTGTCAAGTTCATTCGAAACGACTAGTGGCGTTCGACAAGGGTGTCCGAACTCTTCATTCCTGTTCAACTTCGTCATGGACGACGTGATGGAAGATGCTTTAGGAGGTCTCCTTGGTATCTACGTTTCGAACGATGGCAGCGCGGCAGTGGAGGTAAATACACGCATATCCAAGGCTCGATCAGCTTGCGCTGGACTGAAGCACTTGTGGCGTCGGCCTGATATTTCACTGAAGTTGAAAGGTCGTGTGTACTACGCCGCAGTGCGTTCAGTTCTGTTGTACGGTTGCGAGACATGGAGTATGGGTGTGGGCGATGTTCGTCGGTTGGAGGTTTTCGACAAACGATGTTTACGTAGTATGGCTAGGATTGGATGGAGTGACCGGGTGAGTAATATTGAGGTTAGGAATCTGGTATTGGGTGTCACTTCTGAAAATAGCTTGTTTCAGCGTATGAAACAGTAGACTACGCTGGTTGGGTCACGTGTTGCGTATGACGAACACTCGTCTACCATATCGTGCCCTATTTTGTTTTCCTTCTAAGGAATGGAAGAAGCCATGTGGAGGCCAACACATGACGTGGCAACGTGGGATGAGAAAATGTACAGCGAAGTTAGGTAAAGTAGGTGTCTCACGCCTTCGTGGTTGGGGTCCGAAAGACTCGTCGACTTGCTGGCTGGAGACACTGAAGGATATGGCAATGAACCGTGAACAGTGGCGATCGTGCCGTCATTTTCCATCGAATCAGAATGATTGAAAACACGTGCGTTTGTACAGTTAGACTGTGTTTCGTGTGTTGGCTGCAGCAGCATCTTATCTTTTCCCGCCTGTGTAGGTCCACTCCCTGTTCCCGTTGGATATTCACTCTTTTTATATAAACGTGTAACTCCGGGGAAAGGCAGCGGTCAGTGAGGCTTGCCTTGCTGTTTAACGCTGAACAATGATGACGATGATGATCATATGCTTCTGCAGTTGTGTGACAATGCTCACCAGCAATTTGAAACACAGGATCGCCTGAAGCAGAAGCGGAGTGAGCGAGGTGGACGGTGTCGCCAGAGAACAGTGACGTGACATGCGACAGAACGACACCGACCATTATTCAACTGACATTGCAAGATCCATTAGTTTCCTATAATCTTACGTCTTTGTTATCAAATCGCGGATGCGCGCAGCCTAGGAATGCAAAATCGACGAAAAGGGAGAACGCTGGGCAAGGGTGAGATCAAACAAAACTCGTTCGCGAGAATTCATGCAATGATAACCCAGGGAATTAAAAGGATGTCCGCAAATCTTCAGAGGCTAAGTTCCGACTAGGTTGAATTCCGAAGCCCAGAGAATCTGGCTTATGCCTATGTTAATTGATCACGCTTCAAACCAACACTTGTCAGTTATCCGGCTTTTACGTTGCCGAAGTAGAAATTAAAATTCCGAAATGAGGAGCTATCAGAGTGGGGAAAAAGGGAAATAAATTATCTCTTATATCGGTACTCCCATTGTAAACTTATCAACACAAGTATGGGTACACGAACTCCAGTACCCACGAAAACAAAAAACAATAACGTGAAAGATGCAGACAGAGCAAATCTGCATCAGACGGGTAGATTCATTTCCGTTGTTTAAAAATTGATGATGGTGGTGAACCGGGGGAAAAGAGAGAGAATTTGATACTAACAAATCAACCCACCGCATCGACATGACAGTGGCCAAAACTGTTAGGGCAAGCGAAAGGGGAAACAATGCATAGAAGTGCATGACAGGATGCCGCCCAGTGCGATGTCTACACGGACAATTCCGAGGACTTGTAGACCAACAACAGAAAACCAAATATCTGATATGGCTTAAGAAACACAGTTAGGCCAGTGGCAAAATGGTAGTGTCAGCACCAGTGGAGCATTTGGCACGAACATGAGAGTGATAAATGCTTCAAGACATAACGACAGACAAAATTAAACTCTGTTTAGCTAGTCATAACAAGACCACAGTACGGAGCACGCGCCTTATTCCCCATTGTTATCGGTGGGGGGGGCAAACAACAGCTCGGGACCAAAGTTTAGCCGACTGGTAATCCGTGAGAATCAATGCAGGTGGTTTTCATGTATATTCATACTTGAAACCACATGGGTGATCTTTAAGTGCCCAGGTACATGGAATGTTTGCCTTAAATGAAACTATCCGCCCGGTGGTCTACATCAAACTGGCGCATCGGATGAGATTAACACTGGTATTCCCATTACCATCACCACTAGGTTTGTGACCTGCACAATCCCAGCTGATGGTAACCCCACAAATAATACCAAAACTAATGGCAGAACATCCCACACATCAGTGTTGTTTTCAGACAATGAGGGCGAGTGCGAGATACTGTTGTGCTGAGGTGACCCGGACCACCCAGGTAATGCGTGTACACGTGTGATAGAACTATAGCCTGTAAGAGAAATTCAAGGGGAATGCGATATTCGCAATAGTATCACCAATAAGGGTGGGCGTAGTTGCTGAAGATTATAAGGTTTAACATTGAAAGAGAAGGAGTTAGCCTCACAATCAATACTACGAAGGCGTCGGCCACAACTACAAATGAATTGGAATGCTCCTTCGTTGAACATCTGTAATGGATGAACTAATCAAAACAATACATGCTCTGTCCGACGAGACTACAAAAACAATAGCAAAAACCGACCCTAGGTGCAGGTATTCCGCACATAAATCAAAACAATGGAAACGCGCATCGCGAAATTTGTTGAACTGAGTGGGAAACAGTTCCAAATATTTAATGAAATCAACTTCTCGAGACTCCATAAAAAACGTAACTAGATTTTCATACTGCTATACAACACAAGTCATACTCCAACGCGAAAGTAAACAGCCACTGCATTCTGATATTCATTACACCTACCGCTTAAAAATTCGATCATTCCAATCGATATGGATGTAAAATATGTGTTCAGTGGGATCCCTCGAATCGGGTAAAGCAATAAGACAAACGGGATGTCGATTGTGAAACAATGACTGTTTGACTAGGGTGACGAGTTGAAAGTTCCCATTTTCGATGCGAGACGTTTGGGGACATGCATATATCAATACATGGGCAAACGAAGCCGGAGAATGACGACTCACCTGAACTGTCTCGATTCAATCGTTGAAGATTCACCCGGACAGTCAGGTATCGACACAAATGATCCACTGCGTACAGAAAAGCGACCGAGAAATAAGGTGAACAATGATATCGACACTAAGAGAATGCGCGCCATAGCGACGATGGTGACATGGTGCATGAATGACTAACTTGCCCTGAAAATGATATCTGAAGCCTAAGGAAGGTAAACAAAAATCTGCAAAAAATAAAGTCGATTGGAAATTTTCAATGCAGCTGCCGTTGAGATGTTGCTGCATCATGAACACGTATATGCGTACAACGGGCAATGCAAACCAAAAATACGGAATTGTTAATTCTTGAAATCACGTTAACAGACGTAGGTAATGAATGTCATATGGGGTGACGTGAATATTCCTTAAACGAACCGTAATCCATGAACCTGGCGATAGAAGTGGCGTAACAAAATATTTTCAGATCCTACACAGCCTCAGTACAATGGCCTTTCAAAATGCCGTTCTCGTAATTCAACAAAATCCGCTTTTCGTTCTGTACACTGTAGAACCAATATCTACCGTCCCATGTGCAGCATGCATCTTGAGAAAACCGGGATCGCGTTTTAGCCGATTTCCTGAACAACCTATCGCTCCTCGATGAGTTTATTTTTAAAAAGCAATGAGTGCAGTTATCTTATTTTTCACTACTCTTTGCGACTGAAGTTCATTTACGTACGCGAGAGTCCATACAATAAACAAGTCAATGGGACCATCCAACTGAACTACAAGATATCCTAAGCGACATGCTCAAGTTTGCAGCCAATGAAATATTTCCACTCCACCGCATTTCAGTCGTAACATATTCACTCATATCTTTCCCTTGTTTTCTTATTCCGTGTGCTTCAATACATTTCATTTGCGAATAAATGTTACTAAATAGTAATCAAAACCATGACATACAAATGCGCGTTCGATGCCTGAATGGAAATAAACTTGCTAAACTTCTACTGTATAAACAGAAAGATATATTCGTCAAGGATGAAGAACAAAAAATCTCGCCCATATTAAACAAAACTTGGCTGAAAAGAAACAAAGTGGCCATATTAAGTGCTTATATTGACCGCAAACCAAAGAATAAAACACCAGACCAAAATTTGTTTCATGTCTGAAGAATGTGGATCGTTGCTTTTATCTCCTTATGACTCAAAGAACAGAATGAAAAAGCGTAAGTAGATAAAATGAACTGAACATGGTGACTTTTCTCAAAGCTTTTGTTCTCCTGACCGAAGATGTACGTCACTACTTACAATGGATGCAAACCAATGGCATGTATGTATAGTTTCATCGGCTTGAAGTCACACATGATACCCAAAAAGGCGTTCAATCTTGAACCTCATCATCCAGTATTCCTATTGAACGACAGTCGTCCTCTCTACGGGCCCCAGAAGGAACCATGGATGTACTGGCTAAGATCCCAGGCATGGTGAACCATACCTCTTTAAAGTACTCTAGGGAAAAGAAATGATCGAATTAGAAAATAGAATTCGACAGAGATCATTGATGTGCGAAGAACTAGTTCGTTACTTATTTTGCCATAGGAAACTCATGCTTCAATTGCGCATACATCCCCAAAAATGTTTTGCCTTTCTACAGGAGAATGAGATTCGTGAGTATTACCACTAAGTTTCTAGAATTGATGCAGTTTTACTTATGACGAAGGAAAGACAACGAGCATTTGTTGTAGAAAGAGGCATATGACGAAGTGAATACAGTCAGAATTTAACCATTTCAGTGGACTTGAAACGAGAAAATCAGAATCAAGATCCTTTAGGATCCGGAGATGAGCAAGAACAGTCGCGTAGTTACGGACTTGGAAGCAGTTGATCAGAATCATTTAGCGGACTATATCAGCTCTACAAAGGCGATTACCCGAACATACCCCTGGGCGTCAACCGCTGAAACAAGTGAAGCAAATACAAGTTCTATGGCTTCGCCGTTTCCAATCAGACTAAGTGATGAACGGGGCTCAAGGGTTAGGGTTGATTTACGGACTACAGCTTATTCCACTGATGATAAAATCGTTAGGTTATGTTCCTTACGAGCGCTCGCTAAGCTCTCGAAAGACGTTTATCCAAACATCGGAGTTTCACGGACACAATCCAGCCTCGCCTCTAAACAAGAAGCTAAATGCATCCGGCTCCACTTCAGAGATACATCAGAATCAAGTGCTACATCGTCATCATCATCATCGTTCAGCGTTAAACAGCAAGGCAAGCCTCACTGACCGCTGCATTTCCCCAGAGTTACACGTTTATATAAAAAGAGTGAATATCCAACGGGAACAGGGAGTGGACCTACACAGGCGGGAAAAGATAAGATGCTACAATAGCCAACACAAGGGCCACAGTCTAATTGTGCAAACGTACTCTTTCAATCATTCTGATTCGATAGAAAATGACAACACGATGACCACTGTTCACGGTTCACTGCCATATCCTTCAGTGTCTCCAGCCAGCAAGTCAACGAGTCTTTCGGACCCCAACCACGAAGGCGTGAGACACCTACTTTACCAAAGTTCGCTGCACATTTTCGCGTCAAGCGTTGCCACGTCATCTGTTGGCCTCCATATGGCTTCTTCCATTTAGTTGGGAGGAACACAAATAAGGCATGACATGATAGACGAGTGTTCACCATACGCAACACATGACCAAACCAGCGAAGACCACAACGTTTCATACGATGAAACAATGTTTTCAGAGTCGGCAACTTGTACTTGATTCCCAACCTGCACATTACTCACCCGGTCACTCCATCCATTCGTAGTCATACCACGTGGACATAAGTGGTCGAAAACCCACAACCGACGAACATCACCCTCAAGCATACTCTATGTCTCGCAACTACACAACTGAACTGAGCACACACCAACGCTGTACACACGACGATCCAACTTCAATGCAATATCAGGCCAAAGCCAAAAGTGCTTCAAACCAGCGTACGCTGCTCGAGCCTTCGATAGACGCATGCTTACCTCCACTGCCGAGCCACCATCGTCCGACAAGAAGCTACCATGGTAGGCGAAACGGTCTACAACAGTGAGTGAGGATTCCAATACACTCAGTATTCCAACCAATGCACTAAAATCACCTGCTACTACTACAATGTCAGACCGTTTGCTCTTCCGAACAAGAGTGACAAGGTCATTGTAAAACTCGTCTTTCTCCATGTCAGTGCTGCAGTCTGTTGGAGCGTATACCGAGATAACAAATAAACTACGCTTAACACTACTATCCTTTCGGATGCCTACTGATCCCTGCAGTCTCATTGCACAGAAGCGTCCGTTAACCAGGATCCAGTCTAGAAGGGCTGCTTCAGCCTTCTCACCCAACACTATTCCTACACCGCGTTGACCCATAGCTTGAGCTACTTCGTCTCCTGAAGTGTGAACAAAATATCTTGACGAGACATTAGCTGTAGTCAGCTGAATCACTCTACTCTACTCGAATCCTGAATTCGTGTCTCACTCACGTAGCAGACATCAATCGAAAGTGAGTCGACTGTCAGAGCCAAACACGCCTGTTGACCAGCCCGCATTAAAATGCGCACATTGAATGAACCGAGATTCAGAGGCTGACGAGACTTGAGAAAATGTGAGCTAGCAGATTGAAAACCACCTACTACACTACTTGACACTGAACCGTTGCGAGCATCGGGTGTGTTATCAGTGGGGACACTATGGGTAGGCAGAAGGGACAAACAGATTGGGTTGGAGACGGAAGAGATAGGTTGAATAAAAGAGAGGGAACTCTGAGTAGTAGCATACTTATCACTACCCACCCCACTTGCGCTCGATGCAATGAGCAGCGCGGTCCTGATTATTCTGCGCGACGACCGATGCAGTATGGAATTATTTGTAGGCGTGTAATTCATGGGAATTGATGGACGGGTGTTGTTCGGGAGTCCAGCCGCTAAGCAGAAGAACGATTAGGGTTCTCAACCAAAGCCTTTGGTTCTGACAAGAACCTGACCGCAAGGCAGCGGGGCATAGCTTGTTGGAAACTCGTCTACATGGGTCAATTGTTCTTCCACTCGTTTTTCCGACTGAGTCACTAACTCATACCAAACCCCGTCTTGGAGGACCAGGAGGCTACTTAGTCAGGCCTCTACGCATTGACCTTGCAGACATGATTGGATCGTCGGCTTGAGTTAAGCCATCCTGTATTGGTCGTTGGGTCATGGAGGCACGGAAGCCATCATGCCACGTCAAGGTGTAGTCTCGTTGTGATGGAATCACATGCTTAAACATCCCTATTGACTATTCATCTTATTCCAACTGACCCCCTACTGATTCTACAGAATTACCAAAAAGCACGTGCAATGACATGTTTCGGAGTGATTAAAAATTGCTGAAAATAAAGTTTTAATCGTTTTGTATTATCCTGACTTTCGCCAGTTTCATGTTAGCCAAGTCAATATCGACGAAATAAAAGATATTTTGAGCTTCTCTTAAGAAAAAATTAATTAGATGTCATATTTACCAGAACAGATCACCGCGAGGTCAGAGGGATTTTAACACCATGACCCTTCAAACGAAGCATATGAATGGATCCGAAATTTAAAAAAAAACCTGTGACCCCTTAGGAAAATTGCTCTAAACTCCGTCAAGTAAGATCACTTAATCTGCCAATAAAATGAAATAACGCTAACTTTTTATCGTGTGGTAAGATAACGTATACTCGAGGCATAAACATGAGGCAGTGCGCCAAAATTTGGAAAGAAGGGGATAAAACACACTTACAATTGCTGACTAACCTGTTGTGATGGTGGGAGCTTTCAAATATTTTATAGGTCCAGCAGTGTGAGCATTCACTTCACCGTTTGTATGTCTAGTGTGCGCCGCACCAGACGGGCTGGGAGGCCGTGTGTTGCTACCACCCGTGACAACACCACAATAGAGAGGATGAGGTTTAAGCAACAACTCAATTTCTGGGAATACTGCCGGTGATGGAGTGATACTGGCCCCGGACGAACAAGTTGCTGTGACATTTGACGCAACAGACACCGGGTGATGTTGAGCAGAATGATCGGATGTGGTACTCTCAATACCATTGCCACCAGGATCCACTTGACTAGAGCTAATGCCAGCCGCGACGTCTGTGAAGAGCGCATTGCGTGAAGGAAGATCGGAAGCAGATAGTGAGCTGGCACCGCCCACTGAGTTGGTTTCAACGCCGCTTTCCGTATCTGAATTGGCGTGTGAGACGCGACGCTAAAAAGAAGAATGGCAACGGAAGGTTATTTAATAACAGTTGCATCTGAAAATTCTACATTTTTTCCTAAAAAACAATTTAGCATTTCCGGTTCCATAGAGAATAAATATGATATCTACATTCTTTTAGATCAAACGTGCATGACTGAAAGCCAAATAACAGGCAAGTCAGTGCAATCACTTCATCATTCCCGAGCGCGTGCAGATCAGCAAGTTGTGTAGTCCGTGAAGCAAAGCAGTGTTTTCATTCGGTCAGACAGACTCTAGCAAACAATAACCCCAAGAAGCTTATTGAATATAGCGGAAGCAGAGCAAGTGAACCGTGTTCTACAAAGGTACACAGAGTGGGTGATCATCTTCCACATCTCCCGGGAATAGAAAATTCATCATTCATTCCCTTAGCAGACCAATGTATCTACCAACAACACTGCATTATTAACATTATAACGTTCACAACAAAAAACAACGCATCGATTTCTCGATGTACTCCTTACGTCGTTCGGTCCAGATATTTACAACGTTCCGTATCCAGTTTTTGGCTGCTGTAGGATGTGCTATTTCAAAATTTCAGATTTATGAAGTTCTGCTACTTGACAGACAACAGGAATACAAATATAGATACCTGAGAGATAGGTATGTACGATATCCCATGGATATCAAACAACACCAATAACTTTCTGTTTTCACAACTAGCCCATGCGTTTTGTTTTCGTTTACGGCATTCCAAGATTAGATAGTTTAGTGTTGCGGGAACTTACCGCTAGCGTGAACTTACCGATTGTATTAATCAATCAAGAATTGGAGAAGAATAAAAGAACAGTAGCAACGGAAGGATCAACCTAAGATCTAATGTCAAAATCATACGGACAAAGAGAAGCAATAAGCCGCTATGCCATGTAGATAAAATGTACCAAATGTTGTTTGATATCTCCAAAGTTCAGTTCAATTTCGGTTATTTTTAGAATCATTAAGGTTGTACTGACATGTTTTGCTTTTAGTGGTTACCTCACAACATCGTCCATTCAAAAAAGAAAAAAAGAAAATGAGCGATAGCGAGACAGCAACTGCAAGGCGGCAAGTTGAGGAACTATACTGAAGAAGGATATAAAATACAACAACGCCACTGCCTGTGACATTAAGCCATGTCATCTACTGTCTCCAACTACCCATTGGAGAAATCTCGTGGGCGGCAACCCAGAAGCCTAATTGAAACTACAGCAGCCAGACCACTGATTTGGATTTTCATTCCCTTTTGCCATGCCGACCTATCGTTGAACCACCAATCGGAGGAAAGCGTACAGCGAGACATGAGTTTGGCGGGTGTGCGAAAAACATCTCCGAAACCATCTACTAAATTTGGTACAATGGTTATTTTTTGTCACTCGGGATCAATCAGGCATTCGCACCGTAAATGTAATATTTCCACAGCATGCGAATCATGTTAAACCGATTCCACCGGGTTTTATTTCAGTCCTTCGCCAGGATTGTTGCCTGAGGTTCCATATTTGCATCCACTCTTTCTATCCGTTTATCATTGATCTTCTACCATCAACCTGCAGCCGATTACACTAATTTCACTGCGAAAACAAACTGACTTTTTCTGCCCATTTGAGCTGCATTCCGAACGGGACTACTCGTATGCCCCTCAGTAGGCAACTTGGCGAAAATTCACTCACAATGAGGGCCTAGTGTTATAGCCACGATCTGAATTCTTGCGCGGTCGCATAATTTGATCCAGTAAAATTTGCTGGGAAACCAAGATTACGAACGAATAAATATCGTCAAGCAGTGGAATACTTCTAAGTTATGAATTTAGGTTGCTTGTCAACAGTCTTATTCTATGCAATAACGAGTGAGCATTATCAATGATAAATCCAGTCGAAATGTCTCTGAAGATCGAGAAGTTGGATCTGCCATGCTAGTGAAAAAGTGAAAAACGACCCAAACGATGTTCATAAGCACTTTGAAGGCATGTAAAAAGAAAATCACATGAATCGATTAGTCCTAAGCCCAATATTCATTTACTTGATTAAAGGAGAAATCGAAAGCAATGGGGCTATTAGGAAAAATTCCCACAGGCCACCATATATAACACAGATGAAGTGAAGAGTTCTTTTCCAATAATTGGTTTTAAGGGTTTACAATAATATGTAAGTTGAAACAAGAGGACGCACTAAGGGTTCAAACCCCAAGTTCAAAACAAGACAGCGAAATAACTTGCACTGATAAGAAATCGAGCTAATCTAATTGTGAACTGTCACACTTTTCGACCAGGGTAGCTATAGACCGTGGTGCAACCGTTTCTCTTTGCATAGTTCCGATCACGATTTTGATCGGCATCAAATCATTACCGCGGTACATGACGTTTATGATCAAATTGGATCAGTTCGCTGACGTTCCGTCGATGGCTGCGTTTGCTGAATGCCTCGTGTTGACCACAAATCGCCGAACTTCTAATAACCTTCGTCAACCCTTTCATAATCAGAACGAATGATGTTCTTGGCTCCTCGTGATCCAATTCTTACCGATAAAAAATATAGCCAGCTCCACGAGGGCCGCTCAATTGATAAAGGCACATGGATGTACTGTTCAATGGTTGTCCATCTTTGAGTATTTGGACGGCAACGGATAAATTGAGTCAGGTATTTTTAACGCTGTGGCGCTGAACGTTTTTCGAACCATTGGTGTAAGATGTCTTAAAATAGGTCATGGACACTGTCGCTTAAACAAAAGAGAGTGATAAATATTTCCTTCGTGGGCAACGTACGTCGTTTGATTCCCGGATGAAACTTTTTTATGTACCGTTCGGGTACCCTTTTCACGGAAGGGATTAAGGGGTCCATTCAGTTAGCTCCCTAATGTTCCAGACGAACAAAGTTTGTTGTGCTTGGCGTCGCATTGGGTTCTGTTTACGGCTGAGCGGAACCACGCCGTTGAATTTGATGTACTGCTCCAACTAAGTCGACTTTCTATAGACCCTTCTCTTTGTCTGTCCGTCTTCGTTCTTCGGCAGATTTACATCGAGGAAAAAGGTTAAGTGAACTTGTCCCATCTCGATAGTGTATTGAACAAATGTACGGCACGATTGAAACGTCTCAATGACTCACACATTTGTATACGCTCAAGAAATCGCAAATGCCAGCTCTGCAATTTCACTACTGGGTTTGTCTTTATTATATTTTCCATGAAAATGTCTGGAGGCAAAGGACCAAGTAGTGAGCCGATTGTCACCCGATCAGCTTGTCAATAGAGCTATCCATTGCACGAAAACTGAACGCTCAGAGGACAACTCAGCATAAGTAAATTCAAGAAGGATTCGCAAATTCCTACGTATAACTGATGCTGCTCTATTTAATCATGTGAGTAGCACGCACACACACACACCACCTGGGAATTAGTGAAAAAAACGATTCAAAATCCAACGACAAGGTCCCGTTTTTGAAAATTTTAACAAAATCAAATGTATTTCGGAGACTCTTTGGGGTAACCTGTTTGGCTGCGTTCCATGTGATAAGCTGACAAATCAGTGCATCAGTATAGCGATGGCTGGACTGACAGTACTGGGTACACGTACCTGACGAGCGCCAATAACCCACAAAAAGGTTGTGTGCTTCCGCGGAAATTTCCTTCATCCGTCTGCATGCGCAACATAGTACTAAGAAGAATGTGAAATAACTTAAAGGTATGTGCAGCACTGGCCCATGTCATCTGATTTCGCCAACCCCTTAGTTGGCGATTTCTAAGAGTTCAGTTTGATTTGATTAGTAAACAGTAAAAATCCATCAGAGAAACGAAATGCGGGGAGGCACACGAAAAAACGTAAAACAAAGAATATCTTACACTGCAACGGACTTGCGTTATCAGGCCAGCGCTACAGACTGGCTGCGATTCCGATTCTTACAGCCGCGCTACTGATTGCTCTTTCCAGCATTGCAAGCCTCTGAGGTTACCAAACAGGCTCGTCCACTTAACCGGTATAACAACAAATACTCACCACGGAGACATCATCCTCGCTAGCCAATGCGTCAGTCCCACCGTCATGGGTACCGACCACCGAATTGATGCGGTCATGTGAACCGGCACGTCCACGGCTTGTAGTCAGGCCCAACTGCTGCTCGAGCGACCGCGTCAAAACGGCACTCAAATGATGGCGATTCAGCTTGGCCAAAATCTTATCTTGATGAGCTTCATACTCCTGTGACGGAAAACAAAAGCAACAAAGCAGTTGATAACTATTGGCCTAATCGTCTGCGAGTGAATCAGTTATTTAAAACAAATGCGGCGACACTTTCTGTGAGGACGAAAATGGACAACTCAATGTTTACTTCTAGTAAAAGTCTGACAATAAGAACCTTTGCACTTTCCATCATCATTGACCGAAAAGGTACCGACAGTAAAATTGTGAAAACGACAGTGCAGACAGATATGCTTAAGGAATTCAACCACGGAGAATGAAATTGATTAAGGGGAAAATATATAAAAGATGACCAACACAGCAGCGAAACAAACCCAGCCTGAAAACAGCTGATAGCGAAGAGGAGTTAACCAAGGAATTTACATATCCAGAAACCTTCCATTAATATCGCCCCGACCGGGTCTGATTTCCGTGTGTACGCCCTTCGGAAGCACTAGATAATCGGTGGAAAATAATGCCTGCGAACAGTCCGGGTGTGCTACTTAACAAACTAATTCCTCTGATTTCCATATGAGTATCTACTACCTCTGTGGTGACTACGTACAATCATTAATTCACATCAGCTCTTAGGAATTGATTCTCCTCCCTAGATTGACTAGTTTTCTTAGCTCTGATAATAGAACTTCTCCACCATCCCGGGAAAGGAGGAGTTTTTCTAGAAAGCTTATCTCCTTAGTTGCAAATGTCGGGTTGGTGGAGATGATTCGGACACCGGACAAGTTGAATGAGGGAACTCTGGGCAGGTGTATACTTTTCACCGCCCATCTTGTTCCATGCAATGAACAGCGTAGTCCTGAATGCCCTGCGCGATCATCGACGCGATTTGAAATTATGTTTATGCGGTTCGTACGAAATGACAGGAATATACTGCTAGGGGGTCCAGCCGCCAATCAGAACGGATAAGATTCTCAGCCAAAGCACTTGGTTCTCACAAGAACTCTTCCACAAGGCAATAGGGAGTGGTTGAATATAAGCCCATCTGTTTGGTTCAATTATTCCGTTACTCATTCCCACAACTGAGTTTTCGACTCACATCAGCCTCCAACCTGGAGGACCAAGAGACCATTTCGCCAGACCTATACTCATATACCTTCCATGTATGACTCAATATTCGGTATGAGATAAGCCATCTTGTATGGCTTGTTGTGCCTTGGAACCGCGCAAGACAATATATCGCGTCAATGTGGGATGCAAATTCATTATATTCTGCCTGGGGTCTTTCATCGCTTGATTCACGTTGAGTGGTATTCACCAAGGAAAGTTTAGACGTACTGAAATCAGATTATAAGTATTCTTATTACTAAAGGTTGATCACATTATAAGAAACCGCACGTGTGCAAATACCTTCACGAACAAACAATCTGAATTATGAAATGTTTCCAGCTGTCACAACCAGATTACACCTTACCGTGGCCTGATGGCTTGCGTGCCGCTGTGATCCAACGAGTTATACAGAATGGCTGATATACTATGTGTTGTAGAGCAACATGCAGACGTAAACCATAGGTTACACACGTTTAACAGTGTCCATCCAAACGTACATTTTACACTAGAAAAAGAAGCAGACCATAGTTTAGCATACTTAGATGTGTACATAAGGCGACGGCAGGACGGATCTGCACAACTATCAGTCTATAGAAAGGCAACATGGAACGGACAGTACATACATTTTCACAGCTTTGTGCCGTTACAAGCGAAGAGGAACCTAATATGCTGTTTAGTTGATAGAGCAAGAAGAATATGTACGGACGACACAATTGAAAATGAACTTCGTTTCCTGCGGAGCGTATTCGTACAAAATGGATACCCCGAAAGATTCATAAATAAAACTATGGAAAAACACGAAGTAAGACAAAAAGTAATAGGACCAGGAAAGAAACCCGTACACGTTCTTTTGCCTTTCAAAGGTGACACCGAAGCGGAAATTATCCAACGGAGACTGTCAAGTTCAATCAGTGGAACATTCTTTGCTGCACAGTTAAAAACTGTATTCACATCCAAACCGATCATGTGTTTCCAACTAAAGAACAGACTGCCAGATTCTGCAGCCTCATTCTGTGTGTATTCATTCACCTGCTCCTGTGGGACCAGGTATATTGACCGCACGACCAGGCGTCTGTCCGATCGCGTTCGAGAACACCTCCCGGCTTGGTTGAGCACAGGAACAATTAAGGCAATCACTAGCGCGGTGTGTTCACACCTTGTCGAGTCAAACCACTCAGTGAACGTGACAAGTGCTTTTCGCACCATCTACAAAGTTAGGAGCGGACAATCAAGAACTGTCAAGTGTCGCATCTTGAACACAGCCGAAGCCGTATCTATCCGTTTGTGTAACCCCCCTCTATGCGCTCAGAAACAATTTGTCCAGACTCTTAAACTTCCCTGGCCCACTTGTCATTATCCAACAAGTGGTCTACAACCTGATCGTGTGACAAATTGACCAATTACACATACACACATACGCATTCTTAGAGTTGTGAACTGATGTGAATGCAAACGAACAATTTCCCTTGAACCATCTCCAGACCTTATTCAATGTTATGTATTGGCATGAATACGAATAACTGAAAACGAGCTTGTTCGCCACGTTGTGTTGTTCTCAATGTGTTCTGTGGGATTTTTCAAATGTTTAAAGAATGGCTTATCTCAAGCCGAAGATCCAATCATGCCTGGGAAGACGATGCGTAGAGACCTGATGAAGTATTCTCTTGGTCCCCCCATTCGCGGTTGATCTGAGTAAGCAGCTCGGTCGGAAAAACGAATGGAAGAATAATTGACCCATGTAGACGAGTTTCCAACAAGCTATGCCCCGCTGCCTTGCGGTCAGGTTCTTGTCAGAACCAAAGGCTTTGGTTGAGAACCCTAATCGTTCTTCTGCTTAGCGGCTGGACTCCCGAACAACACCCGTCCATCAATTCCCATGAATTACACGCCTACAAATAATTCCATACTGCATCGGTCGTCGCGCAGAATAATCAGGACCGCGCTGCTCATTGCATCGAGCGCAAGTGGGGTGGGTAGTGATAAGTATGCTACTACTCAGAGTTCCCTCTCTTTTATTCAACCTATCTCTTCCGTCTCCAACCCAATCTGTTTGTCCCTTCTGCCTACCCACAGTGTCCCCACTGATAACACACCCGATGCCCGCAACGGTTCAGTGTCAAGTAGTGTAGTAGGTGGTTTTCAATCTGCTAGCTCACATTTTCTCAAGTCTCGTCAGCCTCTGAATCTCGGTTCATTCAATGTGCGCATTTTAATGCGGGCTGGTCAACAGGCGTGTTTGGCTCTGACAGTCGACTCACTTTCGATTGATGTCTGCTGCGTGAGTGAGACACGAATTCAGGATTCGAGTAGAGTAGAGTGATTCAGCTGACTACAGCTAATGTCTCGTCAAGATATTTTGTTCACACTTCAGGAGACGAAGTAGCTCAAGCTATGGGTCAACGCGGTGTAGGAATAGTGTTGGGTGAGAAGGCTGAAGCAGCCCTTCTAGACTGGATCCTGGTTAACGGACGCTTCTGTGCAATGAGACCGTAGGAATCAGTAGGCGTCCGAAAGGTTAGTAGTGTTAAGTGTCGTTTATTTGTTATTTCGGCATACGCTCCCAAAGACTGCAGCACTGACATGGAGAAAGACGAGTTTTACAATGACCTCGTCACTCTTGTTCGGAAGAGCAAACGGTCTGACATTGTAGTGGTAGCAGGTGATTTTAATGCACAAGTTGGTAAACTTTATGGGAGTCCTGTTTAGGTGGGTGATGCGCCTTGTCTGATCAGCGAACAGACAACGCGGAAAGACTTCTCCATTTCTGTGCAGACAATCATTTATTCCTATCTAGTACGAATTTCCGACCGAGTTCGTGTCGCACAGCGACTTGGCGCTCTAACTCGACAGGTAATTTGAGTCAGATTGACCATATCGCAGTTAGCTACCGTTGGCGCGGTTCTGTCCAGAACCGTAGATCATACTGGACCACGTGCGTCAAATCGGACTATGCGTCAACTTTAATGAGATTTTTGCTGCAGCTCAAAGGCCATCGACGCAGGCCACAAACCCTATTGGCTGTGGAACGTTTGTCTGATTCAGATGTTCGCAACAGCTACGAACAAAAACTATCCGAGGAACTAAGAACTTCGACGAGCAGCAATGTAGTCGAGCAGTGGGATCAAATTAAGCAGGCTATGCATTTGGCAGCAGACTTCGCCTATGGTCTTAGATCTAGCATTCATCAAAAACACTAGACCTCGCAAGGGTCGCTAAGTCTAATGGAGCAAAAACGCCAGCTGCCTACCTGCAACGAAGTGAATGATATGCGTCGACAGTTGCAGCGTCAGTTGACGAAAAGTTTTAAGAATGATCGCAAAAACTGGTGGGTTAAGGAACAGTGAGCTGCCACGTTCATTCGAAACGACTAGTGGTGTTCCACAACACTGTCCGAACTCTTCATTCCTGTTCAAATTCGTCATGGATGAGGTGATGGAAGATGCTTTAAGAGGTCTCCGGGATGTAGGAGTCAAACTGGGAAGTGAAGGGAAGCTATGTGATCTAGAGTACGCAGACGACGTTGTATGTCTGTTCGAGTCGGCGGACCATGCACAACGGGCAATACATAGACTGCCGAGATCGGTTGCTCAGTTTAGCATGTGCTTTGCACCTTCCAAGTGCAAAGTGCTGGTACGGGACTGGACGACAGCAGTACCGAAATTGATACCGGATGGAGAGGAAGTAACGAATGTGGACCGTTTTACCTACCTTGGCAGCTGCGTATCGAACGATAGTAGCGCGGCAGTGGAGGTAGACACGCGTGTATCGAAAGTTCGAGCAGCTTACGCTGGACTGAAGCACTTGTGGCGTCGGCCTGATATTTCACTGAAGCTGAAAGGCCGGGTGTACTGTACCGCAGTGCGCTCAGTTCTGTTCTATGGTTGCGAGACATGTAGAATACATATGGGAGATGTTCGTCGGTTGGGGCATTTCGACCATCGATATCTAGGTAGTATGGCTAGGATTGGATGGAGTGATCGGGTGAGTAATATTGAGGTTAGGAATCTGGTATTGGGTGCCACTTCTGAAAATAGCCTGTTTCAGCGCATGAAACTTAGTAGACTACGCTGGTTGAGGTTGGGTCATGTGTTGCGTATGGCGAACACTCGTCTATCATGTCATGCCTTATTTGTTTTCCTCCCAAATAAATGAAAGAAGCCATGTGGAGGTCAACATATGACGTGCGAACTTGGAATGAGAAAATGTGCAGCGAACTTTGGTAAATTAGGTGTCTCGCGTTTTCGTGGTTGTGGTCCGATAGACTTGTCAACTAGTTGGCTGGAAACGCTGAAGGACATGGCAATGAACCGCGAACAGTGTCTATCGTGTTGTCATTTTCTATCGAGTCGGAATGATTGAGAACACGTGCGTTTGTACAGTTAGACTGTGTCCCGTGTGTTGGTTGCAACAACGTCTCATCTTTTCCCGTCTGTGTAGGTTCACTCCCTGTTTCCCTTGGATAATCACTCTTTTTATATAAACGTGTAACTCTGGGGAAAGGCAGTGGTCAGTGGGGCTTACCTTGCTGTTTAACGCTGAACGATGATGATGACGATGATGACGATGATGATGGTGATGATGAATTATGGTTATTAGCTATGTATTATTGTTGGATTCCGCAACGTAACTGAATTCATCGTGAAGTACCAACAAATCAAATAAGCATCTTTTGAGAGCTTCATGGCACACCCGAATTAATGGAACTATGTATTTATATGCACCTCAAGATATATGAATGACAGTCTCCCATTTCATTGTTGTATGTCCCGTTGGATTTAGAGCGCACCTAACATACAAAACCCACGGCCTGTGTATATAGTAAAATCCGCTAGCAATGAAAAGTAATGAGAAATACCTCACGACTGGGATATATCTTTGCAATAAGAGCATCGAAATTCGGATCCCTTCGCAAGGAGCGTTTGGAGACAAGTTTTTTGCGACAGGTGGGACATTCCTTGTTGCCACTACGCAAGGCGGTGACGATGCATTCGGAGCAGAACCGATGTAGGCACTCCTTGGTTGTCATGGTTACTTTAAGTATATCTAAGCATATTGGACACATCAATTCGCTCTTCAGACTTCTAGGACTGACCGCAATCTCAGTCCCATCAGTAATAGGCTCCTGGGGTTTTCGATGCAGTTCATACAGAGTGAGTTCCCAATTCTTTGAAGGAGCGTTTTCCATTTAGGTAAAGCTGAGAAAAAAGCGAAATAAAAATAGAAACAAAATGATTAGGTTCTTACCATTAATTACCGGCTTTGATGCTACTGATTCACAGGTTATTTCCCAGGAAAACGACTACTCGCAAGTAGGCAAAACTGTAATTGTCTACTGAAGACTGATGTGATCACAAATGACAAGTTAACATAGTGAAGCCCGGAGACAAACTGAGATTACTTTGCTGATCATCATAAAGAACCGAGGAGATATTTGCAATTGAGATGAATGAATCCGGAGAAAGACAGAAACTAGAAATATGGTTTGCCTAGGTTGGGTCAAACAGACATCTGCATGCTTCTTCACACATGTTGCATTTAACCGATTATATATAAATATATATATATATATATACCAGGCTAAAGAATGTTCTTTCACTTAGCTCAAGTGCCAATTTGTTTGCCGATTTGGTTGTAAACCAATCATTGCCAGCCGACGTGACATCATCAGTGCTACGGTCTTGTGGCAAGCATCTGGTTGCCATCGTTCGCTTAAATGGGTCACCTACAGTCAATGGACGAATATGGGAGACAGCACTAAAAACGACCCGGTCAGTTGAAGGTACTGATGATTTCAAATCAAGTAGCACGCTATCAGATCGTATGTAGCAACACCCGTCCAATGCTGATGTGATCAAAACAGCCCCGACCGGGTATCAAACCGATCTGATTTTCATGTGTACGCTCTTCGGAAGCACTAGATAATCGGTGGAAAATAATGCCTGCGAACAGTCCGGGTGTGCTACTTAACAAACTAATTCCTCTGATTTCCATATGAGTATCTACTACCTCTGTGATGACTACGTACAATCACTAATTCACATCAGCTCTTAGGAACTGATTCCCCTCCCTAGATTCACTAGTTTTCTTAGCTCTGACAATAGAACTTCTCCACCATCCCGGGAAATTAGGAGTCTTTCTAGAAATTTTCTTTCCCTTATGACACCTAGGGCGAACAGATAACGATGCTTTAGTCGATTACTCCTAATACGAACAGAACCGTCCAATCGAAATACACAAAAAAGTCTGTTAATTGGAATCCAGTACACAATTGCGTGCGCCGATTTCGAGCCCAAGGCAACCCCGATACCAGCATGACCAAGAGCACCAGAAACCGGATCACTAGACATGTTAAAAACAAAACGAGCCCAGATTGTGCTATAGTTTCTAACAGTGATTATAGAGGTTTTGCCCTTTGGAGGTGCGCGATACATTTAGTTTAAAAATTTCAAAAGTCCTAGTCGGGAGAGTTTGTAGTTTCATTTGATCTAGTGTACGAACGTCGAACATAGTCAAGTGCACTGAATATTCTGGCTCAAGAATGTGATTTTCGCTCAACTCCTTCGTTAATGATATAGCCAGATGCATCTAACGAACTGCGACTGTTCGTACCATGCTGCATCAAAAGAACGAAAATTCGCGTTAAACAGCAGCGTAAATCGCAATGACTGTCACCGTTCTCTAAGAGTTAGATATAAAGTTCGCAACATCCCCCAAGAAAAAAATCCTTGAGGTGTTTGAGCGAACAACACGGTACAGAAGATCACATCACCCGAGGTTTTCTTTGCACACCCTAGATGCAGCCTTCAACTCAAATGGCCGACGCACGTAGTAGTGAGGCATCGACCAAGCGCAGAAACGATACAAAAGCACCCGGAAAAAAGCCTTTTCAGGTATGTCAGGCAAGACCTCATTGTCTCTCAAACGTTGTTTTACATTGCTTCGGGTGTGATTCAAGCCAACTGTCACTTGAGACCAAAGAAGCAAAAAGAACTGGATAGAGTAACATCGTTTGCGGGGCCGTTTAGCCTAGTGGAGCTACCTAGTGATGTATGATGAAGTCCCCCACTGTTAAGATAAATCCAAGGTGTTCTACTGCAGCTTCGAATTAGTGAATTTTTAGACTGACGAAAGGCATCTGACCCTCATTTGCAATGTCCAGCATTTAAAGTATCAAAGTTCTGCAGTTCAACCAAACCAGAAACGAAGTTAGACTTTATGTAAACAACAGCTTAAACAGCGTTCCCACAAAGAAAATTAAAATAATAGTCCCGCTGTGAAATGGGCTTCCATTCGAAGCTACGCATCCATCGAGATATCTACAGTCCGACGCTTAACGACCCAGGCAAAACCAAGCAGCTGGTTGAGATCGTTCGAGTTCACATTTAACTTTTACAAGTACCATTGTAGTCATGCGCTACCAACCATAGTGTCATCATCATCATCATCCATCATCATCATCAGCATCCATCATCCCTCATCCCTCAAACATCATCCATCATCCATCATCTGTTATCCTTCATCCTTCATCCCTCATCCCTCATCCATCATCCCGCATCCATCATTCCTCATCCCTCATTCCTCATCCCTCATCCATCATCCCTCATCCATCATCCATCATCCATCATACACGAGTTTTACAATGACCTCGTCACTCTTGTTCGGAAGAGCAAACGGTCTGACATTGTAGTGGTAGCAGGTGATTTTAATGCACAAGTTGGTAAACTTTATGGGAGTCCTGTTTAGGTGGGTGATGCGCCTTGTCTGATCAGCGAACAGACAACGCGGAAAGACTTCTCCATTTCTGTGCAGACAATCATTTATTCCTATCTAGTACGAATTTCCGACCGAGTTCGTGTCGCACAGCGACTTGGCGCTCTAACTCGACAGGTAATTTGAGTCAGATTGACCATATCGCAGTTAGCTACCGTTGGCGCGGTTCTGTCCAGAACCGTAGATCATACTGGACCACGTGCGTCAAATCGGACTATGCGTCAACTTTAATGAGATTTTTGCTGCAGCTCAAAGGCCATCGACGCAGGCCACAAACCCTATTGGCTGTGGAACGTTTGTCTGATTCAGATGTTCGCAACAGCTACGAACAAAAACTATCCGAGGAACTAAGAACTTCGACGAGCAGCAATGTAGTCGAGCAGTGGGATCAAATTAAGCAGGCTATGCATTTGGCAGCAGACTTCGCCTATGGTCTTAGATCTAGCATTCATCAAAAACACTAGACCTCGCAAGGGTCGCTAAGTCTAATGGAGCAAAAACGCCAGCTGCCTACCTGCAACGAAGTGAATGATATGCGTCGACAGTTGCAGCGTCAGTTGACGAAAAGTTTTAAGAATGATCGCGAAAAGTGGTGGGTTAAGGTAGCCAAAGAGATGGAGGAAGCGGCCGCTTTAGGTAACAGTCAAAGACCGTTTAAGCTTATACGCGACACCGGTGGGCGGTGAACTTCGGTTATTGGAGTTATATGCAATAGGAATGGAGAGCTCCTCTGTGGTAGACAGGAAAGACTGGACCGTTGGGCAGAGAAGTACAAGGATCAGTTTACCTGGCCACACGCTAACGTATTTAGTCCGCCGTTTGGAGCTGTGAATCATTGGGAGGTATCACTTGGTCCCCCAACGGAAGTGGAAGTGTAGTCGAATATTCGGCTTCTGAAGAGGGGAAAAGCTGCCGGTCCCGACGACCTTCCCCAGTTCTTTTCAAATTGGGTGGAGAAGTGCTGATGAAATCACTTACCTCTTTGCTTCGTGATATTTGGGACGAGGAGCGTATCCTGCTGTCGTCGTGGGGTGAGTCACTGATTATACCCATCTTCAAGAAGTGACACGGAGTGACTGTAACAATCTTCGTGCAATTAGTTTAATTCCGATGGTTACTAAGGTATTAGAATGGATAATGCTGCGCCGTTTGACACGGACTAGCGAGAGTAACAACAGGCCCGATTTCGGCCAGGTCGAGGTTGCCTCAACTAGATATTTACTCTCCGACAGATAATAGAAACGTGCCTCACGAACCGCCACCGTACGATCGTAGTCTTCTTCGACTTGAAAGGTGCTTTTGACTCCGTGGATCGACCAGCACTATTCAGTGCTCTCCCTCGGAAGGGTATGCCAACGAAGTTTGTGAACCTGTTGCCAGCATTATACTCGCATACTTATGGTTCCGTGAGGGTATACGGTGAACTGTCACGTTCATTCCAAACAACTAGTGACGTTCAACAACGGTGTCCCATCTCTCCATTCTTGTTCAACTTCGTCATGGACGAGGTGATGGAAGATGCTTTAAGAGGTCTCCGGGATGTAGGAGTCGAACCGGGAAGTGGAGGGGAGGTATGCGACCTAGATTACGCAGACAACGTTGTGTCTGTTCGAAACCGTGGACTATGCACAACGGGCACTAGATAGACTGGCTAGATCGATTGATCGGTTTGGCATATGCTTTGCACCTTCAAAGTGCAAAGTACTGTTACAGGAGTGGACGACAGCATCGCCGAACTTGATATTGGGTGGAGAAGAACTAACGACTGTGGACCGTTTCACCTACCTTGGTAGGTGCGTGTCCAACGATGGTAGCTCGGGATTGGAGGTAAGTATGCGTATATCCAAGGCTCGAGCAGATTACGCTGGACTGAAGCACTTGTGGCGTCGGCCTGATATTTCAGTGAAGTTGAAAGGCCGGGTGTACTGTACCGCAGTGCGCTCAGTTCTGTTCTATGGTTGCGAGACATGTAGAATACGTGTGGGAGATGTTCGTCGGTTGGGGCATTTCGACCACGGATGTCTACGTGGTGAGTAATGTGCAGGTTAGCAATCAAGTACTAGGTACCGGTTCTCACAACACCTTGTTTCAAAATATGGAACGTAGTGGTCCACGCTGGTTTGGTCACGTGTTGCGTATGGCGAACACTCGTCTATCATGTCATGCCTTATTTGTTTTCCTCCCAAATAAATGAAAGAAGCCATGTGGAGGTCAACATATGACGTGCGAACTTGGAATGAAAAAATGTGCAGCGAACTTTGGTAAATTAGGTGTCTCGCGTTTTCGTGGTTGTGGTCCGATAGACTTGTCAACTAGTTGGCTGGAAACGCTGAAGGACATGGCAATGAACCGCGAACAGTGTCTATCGTGTTGTCATTTTCTATCGAGTCGGAATGATTGAAAACACGTGTTTGTTCAGTTAGACTGTGTTCCGTGTGTTGGTTGCAACAACGTCCTATTTTTTCTGGTCTGTGTAGGTCCATTCTCTGTTCCCGTTGAACATTCACTCTTTTTATAGAAATGTGTAACTCTGGGGAAAAGGCAGCGGTCATTGAGGTCTGCCCTGCTGCTTAACGCTGAATGATGATGATGATGAGTGTCTCCGGCAGCTAGTCGTGCAAGCGCCCAGTGTCCTGTTACAACAGATTCACCGACTGAGGCCGAGATCCTTAAGGACTGCTAAGTGTTTGAATATCATAAACTGCCGGTCTGTGATGGGCTTCCCTCGGCTTTAGTTAGAGAATGAGGGATGACTCTGGAAAGAGAACTTCAAGTTTTCTTCTCGAAGACTTGGTACTTTGGAAAAGCCCTCCTTTAAAAGGGGCTCGCGTAGTGGCTGCGCTAACTATTGGATTATTAGCTTAATCCCGATAACATCCATCTTCTGGCGTCCGTCATTCTTTGTACGTTGTACAACGTGCATGAAGGTCAAACTCTCGAGTAATAGGATGGGTTTCGCGCTGGTTGTGAATGCGTCGATCGATTATTTATCCTCGACAGGTGTCAGAACACCGTCCCACTTCCCGAAGACCAACGATCATCGTGTTCTCAGACATTCATGCAGCCTTTAATTCTGTTGATAAGCCTGCACTACGGCACCGTTTGTTGAACTGTGCAGTACGTGAGAAGCATGTGTCGGTACTGAAAGGGTTGTACCGTCATACCTCAGGTGGGAGTCAGAGCTTATGACCAGCCTTCGCCATCCTTCATCGTCTTCTGTACGGCAAGGCTGCCCTATATCCCCATTCCTTTCCAACTTCGTCATAGATGTTCTACATAGTTCTTTATTTGGTCTTTTAGACGGTGGAGTTGAACTCCGCCCAGAGTGCGGAGTTTTACTTAGAGTATGCCGATGATATCACCTTGCTGAGTGACAATGCACAGGCATTTCAACGCACGCCCGACCACCGATGTCTCCGAACCATCACTCGAGTCCGGCGAGGAAACATCGAGTGAGCAGTGACTAGGTGCATCGTTGTGTATCGGGTATAGACGGTCGTCCTCTGACTGAGATAATCGCTCTACATCGCCTTCGGTGGCTTGAACACAATGCATATGCCTGCCCATCGTTTACCCTTTCATGCTCTTTTTGCGCGTCATGGGCAAGGCTGGAAGAAGCCAGGCTACGACTTGGCATAGAGATATGAAGAAGTCAGCTTCGGCTCTGGCCTCGGTTGGCGCTTCCCGCCTTCATCGTTTAGGCCTAAGACATGAGTTGTTTGGAGATGCTGAGAGATATGGCTTAGAACCACAATCAGAGGCCTGTCTACAGAACTCACGCCCCCTAAAATTAGTAAGAAAACATCCAAAAACGATAATGTACGGTGAAAACACAAAAGGCGGTTTTTTGTTATGGCTTAATATTATTAATTTTTCTTGTTTGTCACCCGTTTGCAGTTCCGATTACATGTCGCTGCGTTGGCACCATACATATTTTCAAGCCGGTTTAATACATATATATTGTATATATATATATATATATATATATATATATATATATATATATATATCCGACAACTTGGGGTACAAACCTAGGTCCAAAACGGATGTCTGTGAAGCAGCAATTCTGGTAGGTCCGCTAACGTGGTGCAGCAGTGCTCAGTGTACAGTAGATAACTGCAAAGGAGATCGGCTCCAGACAGCAACGCCCGTCGACCCAAATGATAATAACTGCACTGAAGTTCCTCAGAACTAGGCAGTGACCGTCACATGCCCACCAGTGCGGCTCGTCTAGAACAGTCAAAGATGCAACTGCAGGGGATCGGTAGTAAACACTAATTGTCACATGACCATTGCCGGAGAGTCTGAGTTCGCACCACAGTAGTCCTCCAAGTCCCTCAGGGTGAGCCCGACTCTGGACAGTGGACGCAGAAACACCGTCACGGAAAAAAGCGCAACGCCACCGCCCAACCTTGTGGATACTTGATCATATCGGAAAACCGTATACCTCGGAAGAGAAATCTTGAAAATGGCGACAGCTGAGGACAGCCACGTTTCACTGAGGGATACTGCCGCTGGGACAATTCTAAGCCATGACGTTTGTTCAAAAGGCTGCGCATAGCGGTCAACAAAATTTTGCACAATGTTGATGCTTTCACACCGGTCGCAGACTCGCAGGATGCAGGACCTTCTCCCTGATCTGCCAGAGTTGAGTTTTATGCTACCACGGGGGATATTTGTTGCATAATTGGACTGCATGTACCTTTCGTTGCATCAACATCCGTCCTAAACGGAGCCTCCGGCGAGCTGCACAAAAATAATGGATAAGCATGTTTTCTTTGTATTTTGATCGGCGTTCCCAGAACTCGCTTATTGCCTGCTTTGTCTTGGGACGAGATTCAAGATCGAGGTCTCTCAAAAACCGAACATTTTCGCCCTTTAGACGCTATGATCGCTGGAAGACAAGCCGAGCTTGCTCGCTGGGGGCGGGTATTACCTTCAGAGTGAGGTAATTCAACCTCGCGGGTAAAACGCAGGTTTCATACAACGACTGTACGACAGACGGCTCATCAGACGTGAACATCTCAAAAATCAGTCTCACCTGCAGGAGATCGGCGTCGAGAGGCTCCGGAGCAAGAGGTAAAGATAATTCAGTGATATCCAACCCCAGAAAGCATCGAGATCTAGCTGTTTTGGGGCGTCTTGAATTAGCCACAACAAGAGCTGAAGCTGCTTTTCGGTGGCGCGATGAATCACGGGCTGTTGGCGTTGCGACCGGTGGAGTGGGAGGTAGTCATCCTGGACTAATCCAGCGAAACAACCGTAGCTGGAGCGGCCCTCGTTCGCCGAACACGCTTATTCCCACCATTGCCAAGAGGAGCAGCAAACACCGAAGTGTAACTCGAAACGGGAGAGGAAGAAGCTTACATGAGCAAGACAAAGGCTCGTTGTCTTTATCAAATGGAACGGAAATGACATTCTTTTTGACATAACACAGCGTGCAAAGAAAGATTTAAGGAAATCCGGCTGGCACGAAATTAGAGCGGAGTAAATACGCTGATGCAAACATACGCCACATCCATCACAGCGAAGTGGTTTTGTCCGAGGGCCCAGTTTTGACGCAAGCCAAACAGTTGGACTGCACGAGTAGCGTAGCGCAGTCTAATTCGATTCATTCGATTTCATTAAGCCTATCCTACTCATGTTTTTGAACTGCATTGATGCAATCCTACTTGGCAACTTTCCTCTCATTTAAGATCACTGACACGTCCGTCAGCAGTGAGCATACAAGGATTATACAACCCTCATTGCGCCCATCAAGACTTCTCGTTTCTATTGTGACCTATATATATGGGAAAATTATTCCATTCCACTCGAACCCAGTAACAAGAATTACAACGGAAACCACGGTAACGTTGCTAGCTCCGACCAGTGACGGAAATAAAACGACCACCACACGGGCCATACAGCACTCTGTCCGTTCTGTGGTTAAGAGCGGTTCATCTGGATTTCACGAAGTTTGGCGGGCCTATGAACCACAGTTTTCGAGTGGCCGGGTTTTGGCTGTACAGTTGCTGACCAGTAAAAAATCAAGTCCTTCAGAGTACGTTTCTTGACGTTTTTCTCCTGGCGAGAAGTTGTTTGGGAACGAAGTCTGGAAAAATGATGAAGAAATATCTAACTGCGTTATTCGCTGAAGGTGAGGCACGTGCCTAAAACCAGCGTATACCTTTTATTATCTGTCACAATCCGTCCGGTCATAAGTCACAAGCCAGCACTCCTTCTGCAGTGGTCTTGCGCTGCACCGCATTCCATGTAGCAGAGTAATTCAGACTAAACTCTTTCAGGCTTACAGTGATCGGAATAAATCCAGAAGGCAAAAAGGCAAAGACGATTGTGGATATGAAGGTTTAATTGCCAGGGAATCTAAAGGAATGAAGAAGAAGAAGAACGATAGATGTCCTAACCATTGTGTTCCTTAGTGTTTTTATGCTGCGTGTTTATTTGGTTTGCGCTCGTGTGTTAATGCAAGTGCTAGAGGCAGCTATCAACATTTACTTTCCACACCATTCTCTTTTCTTTTATTTTGGCCGTTTTTTGTTCAACTCTGTTTCCCTTTCTTTTCTTTTCCTTATTTTCGTGTATTTGGTACGAATGTGCCCGTTGTGCGATTGTGGTCGGTGTTGGCATTTTGATCACTAGGGTCTTCTGCCTTTCTGTCCTAAGTGTTCATCCGAATAGAGCAGTTGCCTTGTTCTCTATTTTCTTATCTAATCTTGCCAGTCGGCTTTCATCAGATTCATCACGTTATTTGTTTCTTTTGTAAATGTTCCGCTCCCATTTTTTCTTTTTCCCCGTTATTTCTAGCATTTCTCTGTGGGCAACCTCCTATTTGTTTTTGCTTTCTATCTTTTTTCTTTTATTCCGGTATGAGGTACTGTGGGTGCCAAAGGTCTTCTCTCCTAATGCGGCTCTTGCTGGTTTTAGCGCTGTTGAAATGATGGAATCCATGATATCGGGACAAATCCTTCCGGGTGCGCCGTGCTGTTACTGCCAGTCTACCCTAGTGCCGATTGCCCCGGGTGATCACCGACCATCGGTGATAACAAGCCGAAAGAAATGAGCGTGGGAATTGGGGAGGCGTAGTCCTCGGTTTAGGCATTCAACGAGTGAACCACTGTCGGGCAAATAAGATAACTTGCGCTTGCATACACAAAAGAAGAACTTTCAGTCCGTGATTCAGTCGAATATTTTTTACTTTCACCCTCCGCTAGGAAATCTGAATAGCCTTCCTCGCTGGTATTTTAAACTTGGCTGTCTGTGGCACGTTGTCCTACTTGATGGAACCCAGATCCGTCTCTTCCGTCGTTCTTTTCAGTATATTTTCCCGTGCGCATATCCGCGGTACCTGAATTGGCAACGAACACCGGGCCTGCCGTCCGTAGAAGTTTCTAGTATCAGACTGAACCCGCTTTACGAATCGCCCGTGGTAGTCCGCAATGTTTCGCCGGCGCTGGGTGTTACACGTTTTTCATTGAATACTACCACTATGATCCTGAGTATACTGTAATAGCTGACAGCGGTCTCATGCAGCTCTATTTTTCTTGAAGTCTTTTACTGTGCAACAGCGCATTTTCGGCTTGGGTTTTAAAGTTTTCGCTGGTCACCCAGACACTAACGGGTTCACGCCTCAATTAGAATAACTTTGATTTCAATCGGCGAACGGTTAGACGAAAGGTGTGGATTGATTAAGGGAGATTCTTTTACATAAAATATCAGCCAGGTCGAAGTTCCAGCAATTTTTCCTTCTGTTCGCTCCTTTGCTGTCGTGTGCATCAATTGGAGTGTCGTGTCTCCGTAATCCCCCAGCCCCAAGAGTGCCGACACTTTATGTTGGTCATTGGCTAGTGGCTCGTTGGTAAGAGCACAATCCAGTGACTACGAAGCGGCGTCCTGTAAGACCGAATGTCTTGACGCGGATCTCGTATTACGTTTGCTTGCCATTGACCACCACGACAAATCTTACGCCAACAGAACCCATGTAACATCTAGATCGGTCGAAAACTCCTTTCCTTTCTTCTTTTCGTTGCTCTCGATACCCAAGTCTTCCTGGCCAACTCACTCATAGCGACACTGATTTTGGTTGCCGTGTATTTTCGGCTCGATGTTTCGTCCCTGTGCTGTTTACTTAAGAATATTTTACGGCCCTTTAGTGCACTCTCGGGTCACTTGACTTGGGGCGGCTGTTTTTGTTACAGTTCACTTTCGTTTTGTCGCTCATGGTGGCCGACTGTAGACGTTCCGTCAGTTTACGCCGATCTTTGGCTGTTACGCTCAGGCAAGTGTTGCTGGATCTGATCAACCGTGAAAAGTCTTTTGAATTTGATTGATCCACGAAGCAGGTACATTCGGTTTATTCCCCTTCGTCGAGCGCTCTGTTTTAAGCAAATTTTTTCCTAATTTTGACTACCTCTTGGCTAGCCAGTGACCGGGGCTCATTGGCAAAGGTATGGTTGTCGTTTACATAAATTTTTACCCATGAATAGTATCGTAGAAATTGCGGAGCAATCTGGTCCTTTCTTGGGCTTCGCATCGTTTCGGGCTACACATTGCTTTGAGGTTTCGAAGTGCTGGCCAGAACGTAGGAAGTCCATTTTCGCGGATCGCACTGTGAATCGCTGGTCGACTCCACCTGGACCAAGACTCGGACGCCTGGTTGTCATAACTCGGCTCTGTGCGAGTGTGATACTGACAACCAAGATACTCGACCGGCTCAAGGGCAACACGGCCAGAAGCCATAGATAGTTGAGGATACTTAGCACGGGACTGCGAGAAAAGCATGTGCAAGCAATACGAAAATGGCGATCACGCTTAGCTGTCAAGGTTCAGTTAAACAACTGATCCAGGGGAGCAAATCCACGTTCTGCTACATGCCCCTTTATATTGGGTGGGCTGCCCCATATACTGTTGCCGGCCCAGTCCGGATACTGTATTAATTAATGCCCACGAGACAGATCCTGGTTCTGCAGAGCATATCATTATATAAGCTTGCGTCAGGCTGATTGCATTCACCCAAAATAAGTGATCTTTTTAAATATCTGAAGAGTCTAAAGGCCTGCAGACCTCTCACGAGGTACATTTTTGTTTTATATCCGCACGGTTGCGTAACCTCTCTCTGGAACTTGGTCCAGCATTAAATCATTGAAGCAAGCGGCCTTCAGCTTGCTTTTGATAAACATTGCACACCCTCTCCCTATGTTTGCCCCCCGACCGGCCTTAAAGGTGCTCATTCCCCGGCTGCCCAGCTCGGTCGCAGAGATGCCTGGGTGCTCTCAGGTCTCGATCTCCAAGAGTTTGCACTGGGCTGCCGGGAGTTTGGGGCTTAAGCTCTGGTTGCCGGCATATATGCAGTTGCATGCTTCACATGTGGGCTACCTGAGCGTTGAATGAACGCCAGGCTGTCATTCAACTGCGATTAAGCCGATGATTCACAATTCTGCAAGCCACCAACATCTGAACCACCATGGATTTCGTATCCAGTCCTCTCTTACTTGGAGGGGCCAGCCCTGATAGAGCTGGCATCCTTAAGTCTTCGGGCCCGTAATGTCGTCTACCGTTTCGGCCATGCTGTCTAACAAGACTACTTCTGGGACTGCTGTGGCCTCATTGGAGTTTTGTCTTTGGGGCGTTTTACGGTAACCCCTTGGTTTAAATCTGGAGAGGTGTGCATCAGACGTGATGTTACGTTTTCAGAGACCACTGCTTCAACACTATTTCGGCCAAGGAGAATGAGAAGAGCGTGATCCGAACAAGCTTTGGGCGAGTACTGGTCGTTAGTTGCGTTGGCCGTGGCAATCTAGTGATTCCACAGACCACCATCTCGAGGATGGATAACTTTGAAGCCATGTATTTCCACCATCCGGCATGGCACGAAGCGCAACGTTGTTGGCCTCCTTCTCCAGACTGCGGTACCCGATGTGCAATAGTGCTGAGGTCCCAGAACTGCGGTTTCCCAGCGATTTTTTCTTCCGCTTCTTGTGTCGGACAGAACGCGTGCGATCCGACCGGATGCATACTTTCGTGCAACGATGGAGCATGGCTGCTGACGAACTCAGTCGCCCCTTTTCCTCAGGGGGTTCTGGTTTTACCTTGGGTGACCTGAGGTATTGGGTGTCCGATGTATTCCTGCTGCTTGCCAGACGCGTGGGACCAACCGGATAGATATCCGCAACTGGCATTTTTTACACATTTTTAGGAACTTCGCCGTCATGTGCATGTTGCTTCTCTGGTGAGAGTGAGGTTGATTCTCTGAGACTGAATACAGTTCCGGAGTTTTTGCTGGAGCCAGTCTCGTGCATGCCCCTCCAGGTTGGGCTGGGCTTACTCCGTGTTTACCTTTTCCCGCAGACCATAATCTGGTAGTCTTTATGGGTGCAATCACAGCCTCCTCCACCCCTGACGTCATCTTCAACAGCTCAAAGGATCGCATCAAAAAGTGAATCGCGTGTGCGCGGTCAGGTTGTTGCTCCGTGCTCGTTGTAAGACTCCATTTTAATTCACATCATCGATGTTTCGCTGAAAAGTAACTGCGACATCTGTTGAGTTAGTTACTTGTAACTGACCAGACCGAAGGTTCCACCTAACTCCGCCTGCTCTCCCACCGCCTCTACCAGCATGTGTTGGCATACCTGAGTTAATTATGTTTGTATACTCTTGTCTATGATGGCTTGTCCATCTCTCTATTGCGGCTGTAGCTTTCTTTATACGTGCCTTCTGAAGATCCCCATGGATCCATTTGAGAAGCTTCTGCTTTCCGCAGATTTCATATACCATTTTGGCACCTTTGCTACAGCCTCCGTGATAACAAGGAGCGCAAGCTTTGGAGTTAAATTCTCTCATCCAATAAGCCAAGTTTGCAACTTTTGGTATTGCAGGTTGCTCACCGCCCCCTTCATCCAGTCAGCTGCTGTTCTTACGGCCTCTGACGGTTTTATCCTCGTGCACAGGTAATCGTAACAAGATAGAAAATTAGACACAGTCATGGCCACCAAAAATTTGAATAATACAATATAAAACATAAACCTAGGTGAACTAAAAGACTCTCAAAGATAATTCGAATAATGGGTAAGCTCAAAAAGTTAATAATTATCCTCATAAAATGGGGACCAAGATATTACGGGGTCGGACAAATTTATGAACCCATTAATTGAACGTGATAATTTATAACCCACGGTGAATTTGCAACGTGGGAAATTTTTAACGTGCATACCGCGCAAATTATTTTCCTGGCACTTGAAATTCGTGATCCCTTTGCTGGCAGCTTATATGTGCATTCTTCTTAATAACCACCTGTTTTTTGTTTTGAAAGACAAGGTTATTGCCTTACCAGGCCGAACTTTGTGTCCAGTTCACTTCACTTTAGAGGGGACAAAATGAATCGCAACGGCCAAAGAATCCTCCTTATTCATGTGTTCTCAGGAAACATTTTTGGTGCCTAACAAAGCGAGGAATTGGAATTCCCTGGATTCTGAAATTCAGTTATTGGATCAGTATTGCGCTCGTGCATATCCACATTTATGCACTTACTTTACAGAATGCTCTCAAATCCTGGGATACCGTGCTCCGCCGTATATGTAAATTCTGTTTGAATGCTTCTGCTAACCTGCAGCCAAACCCGCTGTCGCAAAATCGGCCCCAGGGCGGCGCAAGCCGGTAAGCAGTAATCGGGCATTCGGCTCCAGCCAGCATTGTCTCCTCCGAAGCTCCATCCGGTGCCTCCTTGTGCCATAATTGGGATCAGACTCAAAACAATTGCTGGCCTTTATGCTCACGAGGTTCTTAGTGAACCCTCTCTGTTTTTTTCCCAACTAGGGTAGGCCCATGTCCTGAATTCTTTCTACTTAACTTTCTTCTTTCTTCCAAGCCACCAGTATTTTTTCCAGGCGTTGGACCCTGTCCTTACAATCAGCACTGTTATCCTAATGCAGGCCCCAGGTTTACACACAGGACACAAGGAGAGGAAGCGCTGACACCTTGCACGAGGGCAAAAACACCTCCCTTTGCTCGTACGATGCTGCATTTCAAAACCTGATCATAATACCATTGCCTTGGCGGCTGCCAACTGAGTCTGTGTTGACGACTGAAGGCCGCGTGAAACGATAACCTGTGGATTCTTTACTTCCGATATGCAATGCAGCATTATGTTGCTGACCTTGCGTGTGCAATCAGCAGCTGATGTCTATCAGTAATTACTGATAGATTCCAGCGTGCCGATCACAATTTGAATTCTTCTGAAATCTCGGATATATAATCAGCGACCTTGGCATTATTTGCAAAGGTGAGGCATGGGTTAATCAAGTCCTACGCCGAGCTATATGCAAATAAAAGAGAAGGGCGAGAAACATTACGGGTAACATGCTTTTACGGTTGGAATAATACAGCTAGTATGCATAATACATAACTTACCTCGGAACGAACCCCAGCTTACGTTCGTCGCAAAGCCTGCTTAAAGAGAACCCACGCTGTACATGATTCTCAAGTCACTGGTAAGTTGGCCCAGTATATTAAAGCCCCTCTTGCGAAGGTAGGGCAATCTATAAAGCAGCCTAAATCGTATTTCGCAGTTTTCTTTCGTGCTCTTGCCTGCCAGCATTCGTCAAGCAAAAAACCCCTTGGGTTAAGACCTAACAAGCCTATTAAAAAGGTAAGGTTCCCCAAAAAGTAATATCGGTGTCTCCAGTATAAGAAGAGGAGAATTAGCATGCAGAATGGTTAATCGCAAAAAGTTCTACCATTCCACTCAACCAACGGCGACGCAAGCTCCCGAAGTTGCACAAAGATAAGGAGTGTTGGTTGAGAATCCGTGAGACCAAGATTCCACGCACATTCTCACGTAAAGTCTTACAGCGGCGTTGCCCAAGGTGAAAACACCTCGGATTTACGACAGGACAAGGCTGTCCTCTGGCGTTTTTGGCAGCCTCGACAAGCAGGTAAGTTAAATCAAAGTCTGACTTGGTGATTTTCTCGAGGCATTTTGCCATATCGAAATCGTTCAGTGCGTTGCCATGTACGTTCGCCATAATTCCCGTGCTTAGGGATAACACATGGTTTGGGTTTGCAGGTCCCAATTTTCAGCACAGGTTAGCAAAACGCTGCAGAAGACGAAGCCCACAATCCCATTGATCGAAGTATATGCACTGGTATGAACTGTCAGACGATCTGAGAATGCATCGCATCTGACTGTGCTCACAAGCTTCACAAAATCAAACACCCGTTTATCAAAATGCCTTGCAATCACAAAGCACTTCGGAACACAGTTATGACGTTTAGCACAAGCGCTGCCGTTTCCTTCTTATTTATCACTTGTGCTTATACAAATTAATAAGTGTTGTAAGGTGCTTTCATCCTGTTCAAGTACCGAATAGTGATCTTGGCATCCTGATTTTTCCCCCTTACCGCCTCTTCGTGACTTTCCGCAGAAACTCCGGTCCCAGCATACCGGCTAACCTGCCGTCCGTGGCTAAATTCGGTTCATAGGTGTCCCTCCTGGTAATCCAAATTAGGGGAATAGGTGGCAGTTCATAACTGAATTTCTCACCATCGCATGTACAGTGAGCACGCGAACCAGAATAATTTCACAAAAATAGTTATCCATGTTAGCTATTTTATCAGAGAATTGCGATCAATATTCGTCAAACGTTGGTCGAGACACACGTTACTAAAAAAACAATGCAGTCCAGGGCTACCTAAGCCACGTATCTTATAAGACCTCACATGACGTCCCGCTTTGCTCTGCCAAACTTACAGCGGATTACTAAGTTTGTATTAATTTTTTCGTCTTCAATTAATTTTCTGTTCGTTATAAAACTTTGCCGGATTTCAGTTATTTTACTCACACCTCAACCCTTTTCCACGTACTTTAGCTAATGTCTTTGCAGGCACTAAGTTCCTTCGATATATAAACAAACTTGAAATGTCCGCCGGTCATCTTTAATAGTCTGCCTCAGAAAAACCTATATCCTTTCGCCTACCAACATATTCAGTATTGCGTTCTGATCCGCGATCTCTTGCCCTACGTAGCATATTGCACAATAATCCTGCTCATTTAAATGCCACGAGCAAGCTGTTTGGCAAATCGCAGGCACAAACAGGACTGAAGGCCTAATCGTTAAAGCCTTTCGCACTCTAAGGTGTACGCTGATGCTATGCAAATCACATTTCAGACCGCAATCGGAGCACTGCCCAATAAGTTTCTCGAATATGCTCAGAGTTTGTAGTGCTGCAACAGAAAAAGTACAACGAGCACTCATAAAGAAACCTGGCCCAACATCAAACTTTATTTACAGAGAACGATTCCAGCTCCTACAACATGAGTCCACTTGGTTAAATCCTGTCAAACTTAATCTCACATTCGTTTTCAAGCTGCTAAGGTCGCAAGCACGCACGGCTGCAAACCAAAACTGATTCGCTCATGAGCTTTAGTACCCCCTCAGGAATCGATAGTTTTCTTCTGTAAAACCAACTTCTAATATGCTTTTTAGGCCAAAGGTCATCATTATTGTTTACCCTACCATATGGAATAGATTACCGGACCATGTCCGGTCCTACCAGCGTCTGCCACAATTCAAGATTTTGCTATCCAAATGTCCAAATGTATCCTCATTTCTCAGCTCGTCCAGGACCGACATCAATCTAGATCAAGTTTTCGAAGGTCATCTGGACTGCTAGCTCAACTCAAATTAGCTACCCAAGGCTGTGCCACCTTATATCGTTTTCCTTCTGAGGAGTGCTGGCACCAAGGACTTAACCCTTATAAAATCCTTCCTGCTCCATTAGAGAGACAAAATAACCAACAGAACTAGCCGAAGCTATGCCTTAGTCCAAAGTTTACTCCTATGGTCAACACATCAGCCCCATAACTCTCCATTCGCCTTCATATTATTTGTATTGGGTCAGCAGCGCAGAGCATACCGAACATGGAAGATTTCAAAACATCAACTGTGCTACTCCGGAGTAGTCACCAAATTCTTGCAGCTGAATTACTTTGCATTGTAATGCCAACCTGATTCCAGTTTTAACCTGCTCGCTGTGCCACATATATTCCTTATTATTAAACAGGACACCAGTTTGATGTATCACCATTAAACACTCCGACAGTTGGCTTAATGCCACTTCAGTTTACTTCCCCATTATCTCTCGTAAATCCTACTTCATACTTTTTTCACTGACGTTTGCGCCTCCGGCCATATTTCGACATCCGCCGCTGAGCTCCTATCAAATTTTTTCAACGACACACATTTAGCGCACCTTAACACGAAATGACTTGTCGTGCATTGCTCAAAAACAGTTCCATAAAACCTTGTACAATTTTCAGAGCAGTTTGTGTCGTTTTAAATGTTGTCCGGCATACGTGTGCACTTTGCATTCTGAAAGCGCCTCCAAAATAATCCAACATAGCATATACTTCTATATACTACATTATGCAAGTTTCCCCTGCATCCTCCATGTACAAATTTATCTTGCTTTGCGCATGCCCATTGAGAAATATACATCGGGGCATAAGAAATCGGACAGTCGTCGTTTATTATCGTCAGACTGTCGGCAACGGTTAACATACTTCGTGCTTTCAGGAAGAAATCTATGTTCGAAAGGGAGTTGGATGTTGTTTGAGTGCATATGCTGAGGTGAAGACTCTCTCAGAATACGTTAAAACGCTGTTCGGGTTGCTTGTTGGATTGACAGGACGAACCGATGAGAGGAATGCAGGCCACCTTTCACAAAATGAGGTGTACCGGCTGCCATTTTCCAGCAATTGATGGAAACTTCCTTTTCTGTCCATATCTGGAATGGACAGTGTTCTAGGAATCCATCATCTTCTCCCTCTGTATAAAAATAGGGAGATGGAATAAGTCAGGGCTCATGGAGCAATACGAGTTTAGACTAGTGAATCCGCGCGAAAACGCACTCGGGGGGGGGCACGAGTTTGACTTGCCGCGGGGCAGAGGTAGCATTAGGTAGTCACCGAATTGAAGCTGAGTGTTACGGAAGTTTGAAATGATTGTCTCCATTATTGCAGTTGTAAATTTAAGGAGATATTTGGGTATCCTTGAAGGCAAGTGGAGTGAGTGATGTGCATTTTAGACGTCACATGCATTAAAAGAAAAATGGCTCGGTAGTCCCGGCACGCAGAAGGACTAGCTGGTGATCATTCGTTCTAAAGTGCATTATTTTGAACTTGCATTGACTTCGGATGATTCAGATATCTTCTGCCTCTTGCGTATGGCGTGGTAGGTGGTACCTAACAAGTTAGCTCGATTTTTCTTGCAAGAGGTGCTCAAAGTGTCCAAGGCGGGATAGTCTCCTACTGCATGAGGCTCTGATTCTCGGGATAATTCTGCGGTCTGCCCCTAGGATGAGCTCTTCCAGCTTATCAGTCAGGGTAACCTCGGGGAGTCCACGTTCCACGGTACCTAGTTCGGACATGACAAAACATTCAGAGTAGTAGGTCGTTTTTTGAAGCATTATGCTCTTCGTGTCTTGAAAAATTGACGACCGTCTGGTAATCAAATATAGTCCTATAGGCAGGTATGCACTAGTGCTTAGCGGTCGCATATACTTGACCAGTTTGGTTTGGTGACGCTCAGCTCTGCTAACCAGTTGCAGGAAGGAAGGAGATTGTCCCTCCAAGAATCCGCTCCAATCTCCTTGCATTCTGCATCCAGAAGTTCTGCAGCGCAATACATAAACGAGTTTTTTTTCAAATGCAGGATCAAATACATCTACCATTGACAATCAGTGCTGCAAGAGTTGAAAATGCCCTCAGGTTTTGAGATTAGGGAAATTGGCAAGTTTCCTCAGGATGCTGAGCGTTGTGGTGAGACGAATATCGTCCAGTTGCAAACGACTGCTTACAGCAGCTCTTAGCATCTTTATGGACGGAGGATAAGCTATGGGCCATCAAGGATGATTATTGAAACACCTCGATTATCAGGGGGAAGAGGGGTTTATCGGGATAGTTTTTATAATTCGGACAGGTTTCTTGCAATTAACTCCCTGGTCGTAGAGTACACGGGAACGTGGATCTTTGAGACAAAGTTCTTCGGAGTTAACCGAGTTTCTGTGTGGGCTGTGATTTGGCAACTAATGTAAAGACAACTTTGCAAATTTATGGAATTTTGCCAGGAAAACTTAGACAGCCATGAGTGCATGCTCAAGAGCTGGTGCATTGTTGCCGAAGCCAGTTGGTTCAGTGGTAGAAGTGGGGGAATGCCGGAATATTTGGATGGGTAGGAAAGCTGGGGACCATGGGAAGGAGAGTGATTCTGAATAACATTGCGGATAAGGCGGGTATAAACAGGAATAATAATGTGCATATTTCGCATTCGACGAGTTCCGTGCCAAGAAGGATCACAATCATAGAAGGATGGCAAAGTGGAAAAACAAGGAAATAAAAACTGATAGGAAATAATTACGTATGTATGCTCCCTTGAATGATCAAATACCTCTTGTAAGCACGATCAGAATGTGTGATGTGATACGGAAGGTAAGAGTTGACCAGCCAAAAATAATTGTTAGGCATTTCGTTTGACAGGATTATACAAAATTTTTGAGCACTAATTTTCAGCCCTTCATCCCTAGGTATTTCCAATTTAAACACTTCAGGATTGCGCATCGCTGGCTTGATATGTTGCGGGGAAAACATGGGAGATGTTTAGTTAAGCAGTGAAAGGCCAATACGGAAATGACAACCTGATAGCAATTAGTCAAAACCAGACTGGACTTCGTGCAAGGTTGACAAATGAACAGTAGTTACTAAAAAAGGGGGCGAGTACAGTGGTACAGATGCAGAAACAAAAAAGCCAAGATTATGCCAGAAGCTTTAGGGGACAGGAGTTTAGAAAGAACCTTGCGTGGGGGCAGAATTTCGTCACTATTCCATATCTGAACAGGATGCAAGAAACTTTAAACACTTAGTGGTTTTTATAAGCATAAGCGATAAAAAAAAGGAATTGGCGGCAGTTGTGCTGAACGTCAGCTTCAGTAAAAGCGGTCCACATTTTCTAATCTGTGAGTTAGCGGTTCAGCAGCTGATGGTTCTTTTCTTTCTACTTGAATATCGAGTTAGCTTTCTTCGATTGAGCATTAGGGTTTTCTTTGCTCCATTTGAGGAGGTTTTCACTGCAGAATAGAGTTGCAAATAGTCAGGACACTCTCCTGCGGTCAGTTTCGGCAGGCCTCTCGCGGACTAATTTAGATCGTTATAAGCCGACTACTCTTAGTCGGTTATGACGTATATCACGGCGTTTCACGAGTTAATTTACCACATGATATTGTCTTTCAGCTCACCGTCAAGTAGCCGTTGAAGCAATGTACTGCTGTTTTATCCTTGTTGGGAATCCCTGGTATTGCTTATCCACCGCTCCCAATCTGGGACACTAACGAATGACTTTTAGTCGAACGCCTTAGCCATTACGCTAGCGGGTAGGCTGTCAATGGGTTTTCGGACGTTATCGCATGATGTTGCAGCTCTTTATATTGAGTCTACTTCTGGGTTAGCTGATCGTAAATGGTCGAGGGCCATTCAATTCATCTGTTGCGGTGAAGCAAGATTTAATATCATCCTGTGGGATAATTTAAGGGCAGCACGCGGTTTGGAGGTAGTCGGTTGTGATTCGATAAGAGGAGTCAAGGAAGGAGTGGCATGCTCGCTCTCACTTCGTCTGGCCACTTTAGTTCTTGAGTTAGTTTCCATTCGGAAGGGATAGTCTGCGTCTCAAAGGTTGAACTGCCCATCGGAAGTATAAGATCCGTTACACGTTTCGACCATTCCCAAGGTGGCCATGTGCACCGGCTGCTTACGCGGAAAACCAGATGAAGACGGTTGAATTTTTGCACGTACACATCCTGTGTATGGTCTAAAAGGGTAAGCCTACCACACGGACTAACGTGGTTCGCTCGTCGCTCCGTGTCACTTTCGGCATCTAATAATTGTTTGCGTTGGTAATCTCCAATCCTGCTTTGCCGCTTATGCTGTTGTCACGGACTTCATGACCAGGGTTTCAGGCCGCCGACCTCACCTTTAAGTTGCCCTATTGTATCCTGAAGCTTAGTCGTTTGCACTGCCGGCTCTCAATCTATTATCTGATGCTCTTATTATGCACCGGTTCTTGTCAGACATACAATAACACCCAGGAGGTTTTGCTTAGGCCAAATATGTCTCTTCACCGAGCATAGAAAAGGTATCGTCAATGAGAGTTGTATCTCAGTAAGAGGTCATAACCTAAAGGGAAGATTTCGGTGGAATACCGCAATTTTGGGTAAGAAGCGCGGACTGTAACTGTGTCTACTAGGTGAGAACCTATGCAAGTTATCTTGACAGGAATTACCACGCCAGATTCGACCGCACTGCGCTCGTCCAGGTCAGGTTGTCCTTGTGTTCTCATTGT
>LUCM01008455.1:0-31529 GCA_008360955.1 Fasciolopsis buskii
ATGGAGGCACGCAAGCCGTCACACCACGTCAAGGTGTAGTCTCGTTGTGCCAGGCATAACTAAATAAGTCCTTCTTTAGCGTTTGCATGTCGAGGAGATATGTTCACATGTCGTTTGTCATTTGACTGAGCTTTGGAAATAATCATAAATCCACAAATAAATTCTTTCACACAGAGTCACTAAACAAGAAATGAATCCACGCATGTTCAAGTATTCACGAAGGCTTTGGAGTAGATCGGTGCAAGAAATGTCAGCAAACTACACTGTGGATGTGTCCTGCTAAAAAATAACAGTGTAGTTGAAGCAACATAAATCGTCAATAAGGGCCAAGTTTTGAGGTAAATTGACCACAAACTCCGATTATCGATTTGATACCCGTAGTACATGCATACTCAAATCTACCAACAAGCAAACTAGCACACTTAGCTCTTTACAGATCAACTGCTAAACGCACATTCTTGTGTTTGTTCACTTTACAGGCCAAGCGAACTACATGCAGTAAAAAAAACATCGGTACCACGGTCCGATTACTACGGCTCGCAAATTGTCATTATGGTCATTAGGTATTTTGGCAAAATATTATCTTCAGGTCACCAAGCAGGACGTTGATTTTGAGGAGATTATAAACAAGGTAATGATGCACATTAATTCGAAAGCATTCAGGGTTGATTAAAATTAAATCATCTTTTAGGATCTAATAAATAGACACAAATCGATTAAGGGTCAGGTAAAAGTACGTGGAAATAAACATCAGATACACCCTTTCCATCAAGCTTACGGTAGGAACGCGAATTTTAAGACCCCAACAACAATCCTCTAATGCGTAAACCTTGCAGTGCAATTCGGCAAACGCGACCATGTTCGATTCGTTTTGTTCTTGATATATATATTATTAGGCTTCCTCCAAACATATAACAGAACTCTCCTCAAGTGTTTCGAGATGGCAAACTTATCTCCATTTTCATGGAGACCTAAATTCATGACAGCTTAAGTCTGCACAACGGCAAATAATTCAGTTTTGTATTAAGTTTACAACGTTGATCAGTATTTTCTGAAAAGTGCTCTAAATGCAGTCCACATGGAAGAAAAGAAAATGTTCATACAACGTGGATAAATGTGACTAAAGTAATGTGTAAACGCCAACATACCTTATTTTTGAGGCTATCGCCAAAATGTAACATTCAGCATATCCGTGGTGAACGAGAAGGTAACTCCACGAATCCAGGCTTCCGAACCGGTAGATATCAACTGATTCGGTAGAGGGAAATAATATATAAGAGCCAGGCAACAGTGGGTAAACTGACCGCATCAGGACAACACAGTTATTAGTAGCACGATATAGTCACATTAAGTCAGTTAAATTACCAAATCATGTACTAAATTCGGACCTTGGAAAACCAGTGCTGACAGACAAAATACTGTTTGTCTACTAGAAGGCAACGAAGGCAAGTGAACTAGAAGGGAGTCTCTCAGAAACAGGGATCGCCGTACTACCTGCATGATTTCTACTTAGCTTGCTTCCATCCGATTTACACTGGTTTTTGACGAAAACGTAGGACAGGATTGGAGATAGCAGGCAACACCGTATGTTAGCGATCGCTAATCCTTTAGCGCCGTTTGGTGATTTTGTAATCCTTTTTCAATTTTTGTGGTTGGAAGGTAGAAACTTATCTGCTACGGGGTATATTGCTTACGAAAATCGAATACCTCATGAGGAATACGAAGGAAAACGTGCACAAAAACTCCTGGTTAACCTATAACGACCTGCAGATGACCTTGCTTGATGGTACAAAATACCTTACCAAAATACTTGAGCAATCTGCAAATAATCAAAACTTAGCACTAAGAAGTGTGCAGTTTAATGCCACAGGGTTGCGGTTGTTAGTTGTCAGCTTGTTAAAACATCCGCTGGTTTCCGCCAAAAGCAAAACAGGTTCGAAGCCTTAGCTCCACCCGTATTAATTTGTGTCCGTGTCACTTTTTCAATTCCGCCGGATCGTAGTTTTCTTAACTTCAAGGAAACGTTTGCACACCTGGTCTTTTGTTTGTTCTTTTTAGTTCCCATGCGGAAATAATTGATACCCGTCAAGGGTTGTTAAAACCCATTTCATCGACTGGAAAGGGTATTATTATGTAGTCAGTGGATATTCTTAACCTGCTCACTTGCATTAGACTTCCCGTGCGCACGGGACATTTCTGACATCTATATTTTCCGATATTTCGGTGTTATTCTTTCTTTCACAATATGTATAACGTTTTCTATCAAAGTTTCGAAGGGATGAAACTGAGACATTCATTCACGTGTGTAACAGCTGAGCCTTAGAACACTATTGTCCATGAATTTCTAACTTTTTAGAGGTTTTCCTTTCCAAAGATAAATCAATATACTAAATCGTATTTGAATTTCCCTTATACAATGCACTTGTTTAAGCTAGAAGAACCCAGTTTCTCAAAACAGACAGCGGTAAGAGTTAATAAACTTGTTCATATTTGCTATAGACTTTTACTTTTGATTAACACCGGATTTTGGTTTAATTAGTTAATCCGAATTTCAGTTTTCAAACATAGCCATCTGCTGATTGATTGATTAATGTACTACGGCATCACATCACAAGGCTATTGCCTTTCATTCGGGACCACAGCGCAATTATGGTAGATTTTCCGCATACCGGTGGTGCGTTTTGCACAGCTTGGTTGCCGGCCGCGGGCTGAAGTCAATCCACCGTCGTCACTAGACTTGGTGATATCTCCCACCCTGACGGAAGTTACGGTCTAGACACTCGTATGCCTGTTTGCTGCGTCAACCAACAGCAAGTTGTTTTGCGATTACCAGTCCTCGTACGTATCTATTTTGTAACCCCGCCATTAGGTCAAAATTGGACGGAACGCCTGAATTCTGATCTGCTATTGTGAGCATAGCTCTGGAAAACCTAAGAAACTGATCTGTGTTGGGCTCCGTGACATCTAATGTAAACGCTTTGTGTTTGTTCCACCTTGGACGCCTTGTGACGTACCCATTCTACCACATGCTGACTAGTGCTGACTTCTTGGGCTTTCGTGCCTACCTCGGATTTATTTCTACTTTCACCGCAAATGGTGTAAAGATATGAAAACCCTAACTAACTGACTGTTCTTTGATTTATGTCACTGAGTCAGGGTTTCTGATACCCATCAGCGGGATGATTCTAAGCCCTAGACTATATAGATAATTGTCATAATCAGTAGCATTGTTGCGCTAAAATGTTTCTTTTTCACTATGGTTTTTTCGGTTTATGACCTTACCAATCACCCTTCGTGATCATTCGGTGCTGCGACGCTGCCACGGAAATCGGGGCAACCTCATGCAACAACGATAATTGTAAAATCTGGAGTGAACTAAAATCTTGTTGTATCTAAGGAAAAAGACAAAATAATACTTGTAGTATTCCAGCCATCCAAATCTAACCTCTCACTTTCAGTTGCCAGCTGCACAGTCAAAACAGAAAAAGTTTTGTTCGCCTGAGAGAAGTAGACAATCAGCCTTTTTGTATTTCTTTATGCGATATTGTGACTGTATTTTACCCAACAACAATAGTTGACACCATTTTATCTCGCATTATTGGGCTAATCGAAAAATCAGTGTTCAATTAAAATAAGAAATGATTTTATTGTTTATTTTTGTTAGCGACGAGATTTTTGTAGGCAAGTCAAATAAACGACCATTGCAGAATCAATCTATTCATAGAGGCGGACGGGCTCGAACCAAAGAATGTCCTTTTTATAGATTCCGAATCCGCTAACCAGCGAAATCCAGCCAAGTCAAGTACGATGCGCAACGAATTCATTTTATGCATCCTCTTAAATAAAACGCACCGATATTGGGGTACTCGGTGTGCGAACCAAGACGATAACGCGCTGTACAATCAAACCTTGAAATTGAAAGGTTTTAGGTGCATTGGAGATTTCGAAAGGTAACTTTCTCATATTCGGTTAAACTAATGGAACCAAGATATAAAATTGAAGTTCAGCTTCATCTAAGACTAAGAATAAAACGATTAGAAAACACCATGCACTTTTTTTGAGAGATCGACGCTTCAGCATTGATAATTTTGTAGAAGAATTAATTTATCTAGTGGCTTCGCAGGGCTGTACGTGGGAATAAGTGGAGGATAAAATAATCGCCAATAAGAAGGTTGTTTAGTGTTGAAATCACATAATTAGTGTTCCATTGTTCAGCTCATCCACGTGGGCGATTTTTAATTGGACTGCCTAAATCGATTCCCCTGTTACTGGCCGAAGTTCACGTGACGTTTTCCCGAGCCTCAGGTGAGTCTCTTTGTAGCATTTTCAAGTTAGCAAAGGTAGGTAGTAGATGATTGTGCAAAACGTTTTAAAGTTCAAGAAACATTTTACAATCGATATTTTCAAGTATGTTTTGTGCTGTACTATGTATCTTATGCAGACAGATAACGGTCTGAGTAGCCGCCAAAGTGTTTTTGATATGTATTGCAGGCAGTCATTCGATTAAACTATTTTGTAAGACGAGACCAACGGGAAATGAGAGGAAATTCTAAAAATCACTTAACAATTATCAATTTTAACTTACTACCAGAGCACCCACGTTAAAAATGTTTCTTTGCTTTTGAAGCAGCAGGTAATTTACAGACGGGCACTAGTAGCTTACCTGTCCAGAATTTCCTTTTACAGGATTAGTTTATCTCATCGTCAGTCTTTTCACGGTTTGGTTCCTCGGGTTCGTTTTCTATCTTCGAACTGGAAGGGAACTCAGTTCTGTTGAACTATTTACACTTTTCTAATTAATAATGTGATGTGCTACGTTATGATGATAATCGGCTTAACAGAGAGGCAGCCGGCGACATTCACGTCCATATGCAACGGTTTCGCCTACTTGATAACTACTAATGGAATGATAATTGAAGCGATGCGCAGATGAAAGCAGCAGATAAAAATCAGTGACAGGATGAAAGAATTAAAAGTTACGAGCCCCTTACCTTTGATTTAGGTATAATAAAATTCATTCGGCCAGTGGATATCTTGAATCATAAGGAGTTAGTCCAAAGTAACCAAATTTACTAATACAGAACATGAAAGGCCAAAACAACAAAAACAAATTGTTTCGTGGATCCGCTAACTGGACTAGTGCAACAGTCTAAGTCCAGATTGAGAATATCGTCTAAAATGACTTGTGTGTGCGTGTGTGTGCTTACAATGGGCAACTAAGCAGAGAATTACTTCCCATCATAAGGATACTGATAGTTTGATCGATGCGCGAGAACCCTTCGGATCACCACATGCGACCAACGGATTAAAACCGCCGGAAACTTTACTTCGCGTTTGGCCTCGATTGGTGCTTCTTTCCTTCTCGGCTGGGGCCTAGGAGATGAGTGCATTTGGAGACGCTCATAAACATGGCTCAATAACAAAGTCAGTGGCTCAAATGCTGTGTGGCATGTTTGTAAAACTCAGCTCCCTAAAAGCAATTCAAAACAATCAGAAATTCACAAGATAGTTATGGTGAAAACGATAAAACCGGAGGGGAGTTTATGGATTTTTATTATTACTTTTTTCCTTCTGCTCGTCCTCCTTCTGCAGTCCCATTTACATGGTGTTGCGTTGGCAACATGCTTGCATTTAAGACGTTGCATAAAATGCATTTGTATATATATATATATATATATAAAAGATAAAATGAGACTCTTAAATATCTGAGATATCATTCGCGAGTCTAAAATTATCCGTGAGCTGTGGCGAACGGCAAAATGTAGGAAAGGGAAAAGGCAAGACTTACGGTTCGGAATCGACGTGGTCCCCATAAGTGGTGGTTGTAGACAGTGAGTTATGTGGTTGGGTAAAACAATCACTGACAACCTTTCATTCGAAATACTTCATCCTCTATGCAGTAGCTAAACTTATTTTTCTGCAATCGATCATTCACTGTACCTCGCTTGATTCGCGATCTTGAATAGATGGTGCTTTGAGGCAGCCATCGGAACCCGAGCAGTTTGGTGCAAGATTAATGGTTGCAAAACTAAGCTGAATTGAAAGGAGTGGAAGGAGTAGAAGGCATCTGCTTTACTTGAGACCATCGTACATTTTCTAAACTTCCACGACTAAATCCTTTTTTGACTTCCACAAAGCTTCTCCCACTGAATGGCAGGGAAGAACATGAGGGTATACCAAGGTAGATGAGGGTTTTTGCCAAAAGCAGTATGCAAACTAACTGTAATGTATACTAAGTTGGCTGTGTTGTGATGATGCCAAAACTGCATTAGATGGAAAACATGTAGTCTGGGCTGTGCTATGATGATCTTTCGTTCACAGTCCCTAACTGAAGTACATCCCGAACAGAAGCCACTGTTCATTTTAGGCAGATTGTCTTCCTTCGGCGCTATTAGCTATGTTGCACCTTTGAAAATACTGTTATACCACCTAAAGGAACTCTTGCGGCCGAAGTGCTGTAAGGCATCCAGCTTAGAATGGCATTACCGCCCTGAAATTAAGCTACAAATGTGGATCGTCCAGAATATCCTAGATCGCTCCATCCTCGGTCATTGCAATTGGAATCTTAAGTAAATGACCGTTTGTAACAACCTAACTTCCAACGCCATGCAAGATAGGCGATGATTCGCAACAGTCATGAATCCGATTCAATTCACAGTATGGGTTAATCGTTCAAAACCCATAACTCCCCGCCAAGACCATGCCGTTTTTTAGGATCTGATGGTATGAGTTTTGTTGAAATTAGTCAAAGCATCATTAAATTGTGTACGCTAATGGTGGAGCTATTTCATTTTGTAGCTGAAAATATAGTCATTAAGTAGTTCGAAATCTAGGTACAAAACGGAATTCATCCGATCGCATTGATGGGGAATGAGACAATGAAGAAACACCGTGGGGGTCAGTAGGTTGGCTCTAGACAATGTTAGACCAGGAAATCTGAAAATTCTGCTACATTATCAAGCAACGTACGTTCGGTCCGATCATCTCACGGTAGTCACAAGGAATAAAGAATAAAATCTGTTACACTTATCTTGATGTAAATACCTCGGCTGCAAAAAAATATATCGGGGGAAATTATACCTATTGATGGATTCCATGTGTTTTGGCTCAGTCGTCCTATGAGACTCCAAAGTCCTGATGAAGTACTCAGCTGCGTGAAGAAAACATGAAGTGAGAAAGACAATCTACTCTACGAACACGCAGATAAAAAACAGGCTCTCGTTTAATAAAAGCAGGCCGCAATTTCCGAGCGGGCTTCGATTATTACATAAGTCGAACTACCTAACTCCGGAAACTTAGATTAGAACATTTTATGGTCTCTCATCGAATCAGTGCCCTGGACGGGTATTTCTGGATACCTAGTAGTGATCTCAGCAGATATGACACATCCTTTCTCGTAATCCTCGTTTTTTTCACGTTTGTTGAAAGTTGTTTAGATTTTGTTTTGGCAGACGATGCTTGGCCAAAAGTCTGCACCGCCGAGCAATTCAAACTACTACACTCGAGGGGCTTGCCATACTTTATATAACAGAGGGATTCAACACCCGTAATTTAGGTAAATAAGCAGAACTGTCAGACGAAGGAACAGCTCTACTGGAACTCTAGCGATTCAGCAGACAGTTGTGGATTCAGCCGAATTCATTGCTTTACAATCACAATCCATGAGTGTTTTGTCGGAACCTTATTGACCACGATTTACTTAAACAGATATGAAATAAAAAAGTGCACGCTTACAAGGGCAGACGAAAGCCAAATGTAAGGCGGACAACTAGGCTAGTAAAATCAGAAATTCAATACTTAAACAAGCCATACGCGGATACCATCCTGGATAAGGCTGGCTAGTGGGACATTTGGAGTGTGATTACTACGCTTTGTGGTCATAGTTTCGGGGAACCGTCACGTCGACGCCGAAGGACTTGATAAAGATTTTGGTCCCATGGGCCTGCCTGCCCATGTCAACACTGCTGAGCTGAATCGGGTGGTATTCACATTAGGATGAAAGCAGACAAATGTACTGGAGACCAGCAAAACCTGGAGTCCCAATGGTTTATCCCCCGTTTTTCCAGAAAGTACACGCTCAGGCTTTATCGGATTACTTGGCATAAACTTTACATGGGTGTCTGGAAATCGGGGATATTCCTGACCCATCAAAGTCTGTTCCAAAGAAGGAACCTGGTATGCATTGTCCAAATGCATGCTTATCTATGATGACAAAGACAGTAGAGAAGATTTTACTGCCACTTGTCGTCATTGTGAACGGTACGGATGGATATCTGTCCGCGTGCACGCAGATAGTCTTGATCTAATCTTGACGCCGTAGTGCGTCTGTTTCCGACAAGATATATAATTTGATTGAGATGCTATGTTTGGTCTATACAAATACCTATGGTACTTTGACAGATAAGCTTTCTTTAACCTTTTACACCAATCCGGAATTGGTTTTACTAATTCATTACTAATTTACCGATTGCGCTCAATTTTCGTCCTTTTATGGAATGATATTTTGTTCACTGTCCGTTAAAGTTCATTTTCATCACGGTGCTCTTTTCTCAATGTGCGTTTTCTTTTATGCGCAAAAGTCCTTCTATTCCATCTGCAATTGTTGAATCTACATAGGAAGAATGTCACCAGGTGGTGGGAGTATTTAAAACCTCATGCCCTACCTGAAATTCAAAAAAAGACTGGGAAACATTATAAACTGAACCTCATCTTGTTCTCCAGCTTTGAGCTCATCCAAATGTCACGACAGATCAGTTTTGATATTATTCATAGACCTGAAAAAGTATAGTTTCAACATTATCTCCTCATTTTTAGGGACTTAGAATGCATTCCCTCATTGTCTACCGTCAAATCCCCTGGAGTATCACTTCTACACCGTTTTTCTTGGAATGTTCTAAAACTGTCATTTTCCTCTATTAGGCTACCAGTGCTCATCCTGCCTTATAAATGCAGCTCACAATTCATTATTCTTTACATTATTCCTCACAGTCTTCATTGGTGTGTATTACGTTTTACTAGTTGGATAAAAAAATCATCTGCTTACTAGATTTATTGAATACATTCTTAGGTATTACGACAAATACAAAACTGCACTCACCGATGCGATAATGAACAAGCATATTTGTGTTCTTGAATGTTTTTGTGCGATAATTCTTTCGGATGCCTACCATTCCTTTCACGGGGAACGTAAAAAGGTTGCTTCTAAGTTTTCTACAAGGTCAAATTTCAAGCTCGTGTTTCCCCGTATATTGAAATATCGTAACTCTGTTTCATTTTATGTAACTCGCCTTTTTAATGCCACAATAAAACTAACCTAGAACTAATAAACCTATTAACCATTAAATATTAATTCGTTTTGCATTTATTTTCTTATTTAAATTGTGAATATGCAATATTACTTTTTCCCAAATATACAGGATTGAAGGTTGAAAACTCCTTTCTGGGAGTATAAAAACAACCATTAAGTTGACTTGAATTAAATTTGTCGTAAAGAATGACGTATGCTTTACTGTACTCCTAACTGTTCTTTGGATGCAAATATCATACCACTTATGTTTAAACAAAAAGAGGTTCAGAAATTGCTCTGCTATTCATCGATCAATTGGTCGTTGCAAATTATTGTCTCAATTATTACCAATAACTTTGTCATTCTTTTTCATTATTATTCACATCACTTCTTCCTTACAGTTGAAGTACATTAGAAGCACAACACAAAATGGGAACAATGCGTGATTGGCATCAGGGTGTACAGGCACTACATCGACAATCAATGCATGGTCACCTTTTGGTTGATCTGTTCGCTGATGGACGTTCCGGATTCCGGGTGTTTCGACAATATTGCACTGTGCTATATAACGTGGTGGATTTGTTGGAATTCCAATCAAATTTTATCAATGATTATTTTCGTGATCTTTGGTTGAACCGCACCAAACTTATGCTGCGGTTAGCAATCAAATTTTTCATCATTACCTGTACGTTGATAGTGGTCGAACCGACCCTGATTTGTCCAGTCAACAAAATAATCAAACACACATACTGGAATTTAAGTTTTGCAGGTTTTCTGACCTTTTACTTGTACACATTCCGAAATATTAGTCACGACATGTACGCGAATATGGGCCTGGCTATTTGCATCTTACATATTATTGCCCAGTTGCCTCTTCGTTGTGAAATTTACAGCCGTAATGCGCCCTTGTTAAGTCCGGCATTTGTGACCATTTTTACCACGTTTGCGATGTTGCCAATTCGTCTCGAGTTGGCGTTTTGCTTAGTCACCGTATTCTTGGTCATTTTAGAAGCACTGGATTTGTTATATGATACCGATGTATTTCTTCGCTCACAGGTAGATTTACATAATATTTATACCGGCCGTTGGGTCAATTTCGATTTGTCGCGTTTAACGACCACATTTTCTCGACTTGTGGCTCGAAGCCAGAAAGTTCTGTCCATGCGCCTTGTCCTGTGGATTATTGTTTGTGTGGCGGCGATCTATATACGAGCGTGGAACACAATCCGTCGTCGGTATGCTTTCTACAAACTGGGCAAAAGTGTACAAGCCCGAAGTCAGTGCATCAAAGCACACCAAGGACGAGTGAATTGGATTGAGGCAGTTATGCCGTTACAAGTCAGTGAGGAATATCAGCGTATGCGCAAACTTAACGATCATTTCAATGTGACCGACTGGGTCTACATACGCACATATGAGAATGTCAGTGTCCTATTCGCCGACGTGGTTGGGTTTACCACACTGAGCTCGAAATTGACCGCCCTGCAAATTGTCACTGTGTTGGGTGAATTGATTACGAAATTTGACGAAGTGTGTCAGGCAACACATTGTGAGAAAATAGGGGTCTTGGGAGATTGTTATTATTGTACGGCTGGATGTCTAGAATATCAACCAAATAACGCCATGTGTTGCACTGAAATGGGTTTGGGAATGTGTGAAATTCTGCGACTCTATAATGCTGATCATCAGTATGCCGTCAACATTCGCGTTGGAGTGCACACAGGACGGGTGCACACGGCGATTCTCGGCTCACAACGATTTCGTTTTGATGTTTACTCCTACGACGTGATGATTGCAAATGAACTGGAATCTACCGGTAGACCGGGATGTGTGCACATCAGTCAAGACACGTACGATTATTTGCAAGACGTCTACTCAGTCACACCCGGTCCGGATCTGGTTGTGGACAAAAGGGATACTTCCTTCCTTCGTCGTCGAACAGCCGCTTCGGTACGTATACGTACGTATTTTATCGAACCGGGGACAATCAGTTCAATGTTTAGAAAGTCGGAAGGAGAGTCAAAGTTGCATGGAAGCTCTAATACTCTGACAGAAACGTCGGAACAAAGTACTTTTGGGTGGAGTAGTACAGCTACAGATGATGAGACTGATGATCATTCTGAAATTGAAGGTGAAGATGAGGGTGAAGTAGCTGCCGATTCATCTGTTTGGGCCGACTTCGAAATGTCCGCTGAAGCTTTGGCCGACATAAAACTAAGCCATCAGACGAATGTGGTGCATTTGAAGCGTGACATGGCATTTATTGACGATTTGCGTTCGGACCCGGCTAAACATTCGTTACTCTTTCGTTCCCCACCAGTTTCTTCTGTTCTGTTGCATTTCACCAATCCGGAAGTCGAATGGCACTACCAGTTACATATACGACAAAAACTTGGTCCCACCTACGTTGATTCGGAGAAATTGGCACGTGTCGTTGACACAATGCTCATTTTTGTCGTCATTGTAGTTCTGTGCTTTTTAGGCATAATGAACAAATGTGAAAAAGTTGCAATGATAGTTTATGCTGTTGCGATGACAACCGGAATAATCATATTTGCCACCCTTTGGTTGGTTGGGACAAATTATCCGGAGACAATACGTTTGGATTGGATTCGATCTTATTATATTTTCTGTTCACATCCAATAGTGCGCGAGCTGTTGATGGGAACCTACACATGCTTGCCAACAATAATTAATTTGGCTAATCGATTCAGTGTGCTTGCGGGTACCGATTCCGGTAGTACGGATTACCTACAAGGTGTAATGAACTATATCAGTCTACTAGTTCACTGTCTACCCTCAGCTTCAGCTGCATGGGCGAGGACACTGTTTTGCACACTAAGTTTGATCTTGTTATCAATCTTTTGGATTCCCGGAACGTACGATGAACTCCCATACACTCTGTGTCTTTCCCACGTGGTTCTGTCAAATGGATTACTGGTGGACCGCTTGATCATTTCACACTATTGTCAACTGCTTGTCTGTCTTGCTCTGGTCATTGTGTTGGCTAGAGAAAACGAACGAATTTGTAAATTGTGTTTTTACGTGCATCGCGAAGCCGAGATCGAGAGTGAAGCCGAAGAGAAAGCCGTCCAAGAAGCAAACGACCTTCTATACAACATTATTCCTGCTTATGTGTTTGAAGAGTTAAACGAGACTGGTCGGGGTGAGTTCACATCCACTTCACAACTGACCTTGCGTTATGCAGTTGGGCATGTTAATGTGGGGGTTGCTTTTGTTTCCATTTCAAATTTTTTTGCCACTCTATATCGTGAAGACCAGGGCGGTGGGGAGCGATCACTACGCTCGTTGCATAAAATTATTTGTTCTTTCGATGAATTGATGCGTAAACCGGAATATAAAGATGTGGAAAAAATTAAATCGATGCACGAGAACTACTTGTGTGCTGCTGGTTTGAATCGAAAATTATTGGGCGGAAATCGTGATCCGTGTGCCCATTTGGTTGCTCTGATGAATTATTGTTTTGATGCACGTCAAGTTGTCCAGTCGTTCCATACGTACGAATTACAAGAAACCGGACCGTTAGTGCCAAAACTCGGATTCAACTGTGGACCACTGACGGCCGGCATAATTGGGACAACAAAACCACACTATGATATATGGGGTGATACGGTGAACGTAGCCAGTCGAATGTGTTACAATAGTATCCCCGGTGCGATTCAAGTACCTCAATGGGTACGGGATAAACTGTACATGTACTTCCCATTCAAATACCGTGGTGAGATTTTTATCAAAGGGAAAGGGATGATGCGCGTCTATTTGTGCGATACTGCCTTCGATCAGTCCGATTCGAGCCCCTCGAGGCGGGATAACAACGAATGATTTATAAATCACACAAACGGTCGGTGTTCAGCCAATGAATCATTGACAGGTTTGGATCATGTTGCCAAACCTCGTCTGAAATTTTAAGAAGGATTTAGATGTAAAACGAAAACGATACTGTAAATTATTGGTTGTTTTATTAGCAATTGGTTTTAAGGCAGGCTCATCCAATATTCTATTCATTTCTATGGAAGGGAAAATAGCAAATACATGAAATCAAAATCATAAAACTTGGAAGTGAAAACATTTCAACGTATAATTTTTTTAAGCAAGGTCATTTGATAAGCAGAAAACCAGGTTGATTATCATAAGGCCTACTGGAGCGTTAAAGCTATGTTTGTTCTGAGAAATATGCGTGAGAAATGAACCCAATCCTCAAGGAATACGCGCATCCATGTGTGATTAGTCATGTGCGTGAAAAAACGGACGGATACGAACATTACAGAGAACAAATAAATAAACAGAAAAAGACAGACAGACGAATAGTTCTATAAAGATATACAACTTAGCACTGAATCGCTGAAATGAGGCATCGTGTGATCTAAAAATAGAGCCCGTGCCACATATATTAACCCCCACAGTGGATGGAAATTTCAGCAAGAATACACAGCATGCAACGTGCAAGAAAGGCCCTGAAGAGTTTATCTGATTTACCGATTAGGTCTCAATTAATTGGAAGAATGACTTTGTATTCCAGCAGTACCGTTTTACGCACGAACTTTTCAGCATTCTTTGCTAGTTTACAGTGTTGAGTAGGAGATCAACTCACTAATCGAGCGAGAAATAAGGCCGAAGTTTTCTTGACTCTGTGACGCGGCCCACGTGTTACGTCTGGCTTCCGCTTAAGAGAAAAGTGTACAACATTGCTTTTCTTAGTGGTCTTCGTTATTGCAGCGTGGTGTGTTCCTTTCGCTCTGAGGAGTCTTCGTAGCTGCTTGTTCCAGTTTGGTAGGGACATCATCCCAATGCTGACAAAGTGCAACGTGCTTTTACTGATGCTGATCGTCTTCGTCTGACTCAGTCTGAAGATTTAGCTATGGTTTACATCCACCAAATTACCTGTCTCTCACATTAACTGAATTCAAGGGGGTTCCATTAAGCGAAGCACAAGGATGAAAACTTGAGACGCTTCATAAAAGCTTTTAATTCGCACTGACCAAAAGTCAAACAGGTTAACTCGGTCTCAACTATTTTGGCTGTCTTACTTTTGCTGTATATGAAGGGATCAACCCGGAATCAAGATGACCAACTGAAATTACAGGTTATGCGGTTTTATAAAAGCTTATGAGCGTGATTTCAAGTTGGTGTTATTTATAACTAGTGCTAAAAATGGTCATCTTTTGAAATACTTTAACTCGAGCTAACTTCGTTCGCACCCATCACTATAAGAATCTTACGGCGAAAAATACCAATGTTTGTGCATAGCAAAAAAATCACGTGTATAAACCAGCATCTCGCATTTCCGCCGCTGGCGACAGCTGCAACTTTGGCTCCCCTCTAAATGATAGAACACTGGATTTGTGGGCTAAAACAAACAGCCTAGATCTCACTGATCCAAGCACCGTTTGTCTGCCACTTAGTTTTTAGCAGTCTTTCACTATCATTTAGTAGTCTTCAACTGACAAATTCTGACTGTTTCTCTAGCAGCCTCGAGTTGATTCTAATGGCCTTATCGTGCGGTACAATGAGGTCAAACTCTTGGAAGACCCATTTTGTAAACGAGAATATTACATGCAATCTGCGTGACTTGGTCAAGCGGCTTCGAAACCTAATGTGGATTTCATCAATAGCTATGAATTCAACAGAAGAATTTGTTCAAATTTCGTTGAGCTGTGGTTGGTAGATTACAGTTCGAGGCCACCAAATGATCGTCAGCGGCTGGAGAATGAAGGAAAAGGACTGCTCACTAAGCGTAACTGCTACCTTAGCTTTGAACGCAAAAAAAAATCACAAAAACTCGATAGTTAATTTGTTTTTTTTACTCTATTCATATCTACCTTCAATTCCCTCCACTCGTCGTGCCATGTTTTGTTTTGCATACGGCCTGAATCAGGCAAGTATAAAATATGCAGATACAAAATCGCCTTAGTAGTTGTAAGTGTGAAGCGGTCAGATGTGCTTGATAGGCCAAAGTAAACCATTTATGCCAAAGTAACTTTTCGAGCACATGAAAACTGGATATTGCCTAATACTTGAGAACAATGAATGACGAAAGCAGGGAAGGTGCATTTGCACATGCAGGTTATGTAACGCTGTGGTAAAAATAGAGTTCCAGATTGTTCGACTGTTTCCGGTGATTAAATGAACACTAAGCCTCAATATTCGGAGGATAGTTCGACTTCTGCATCCAATCCTGATAATGTATGGTTCCAAAAGTTTGCAACTCGATCCAGCGAGGTAAAAAAAAAGCCTTCTCCAATAATGGAAATTTAACGGATTACTAGATCTGACAGCTTTATTGGCAAATATGTCGTGAGTTTAGGAAGACAGCCCGGTTATGAAACAAATGACAGTTTCATGATCCACTTGATGATTCACTAGGAACAACGGGATGATTGCCATCATCCTAGAAACAGTTATGTGGATTCTTTAGATAGTGTACTACTAGACTAGGAGAGCCAGTTTGTCGTTCTGCTTTCGTTACCCTCTGATTAGCTTTCTAACTGTTAGAACTGCAAAAAGCCTTCCAGTCCATGTGAGTTTTTACAGCCACTAAGCTTGCACCAGCGCGCTCTGATTTTGGTTGCTACATCATAGCACCATCTAACTTAAAGAAAATAAGGGCATGAGGAATGGGGAAACGTCAGCTGTAAGACAACTTAAAAAACTATGCCGAAAAAGGATTTCGAATTTAAGAACGCCACCGACCGCGGCATTCAGCTACACCGGACTCCAGTTTCTCTGTTATGAAAGCTCATCAGTGGATCATATTTGAGCTCGGAGTTTTCAAACGCGTGTTAAAAAAGCACCATCAGTTCCCATTCAGGGTGATCAGAATTTCCGAGTTGCTTTTTTCTGGATATTCTTCCCGGTTGCTTGTTAGGAGGCATTCGTACTGCTTTAAAAGAAAAATTTTCGGCTTTCTGTCGACGCTATAGGACACGAGTGGTCGTCGTTGAGATCGACTTTAGGGTAAAATGGACTCGGTAATTCTTATTGGCATGGTGGTACAGCCGTGGTAACATACGCGCTTTCCAGTTGGGAATCTCGTATTAAAACCCTGTCGGCTAAGGCGAACTTGCTCAACTCAGGGGTTCTAGTAACAGGGAAACCGGATTCCGGTGCTTATCTATTGCAGATTTGATCGGATCATCTTCGATTTAGACGCAAACGATGTGGACCGAGAGGTAGTCAACCAGACAGATCAGTCAATCCCACATATTACTAGCAAGTATTTGTAAAATGTGGATATGCATATATTTCCTAACAATATCTGCATCTTAATTCAGGCGGTAAATGCTTTTGGCTCCTTAAACGCACCGTGGTGATCGTCACAATGTTACGATGCATCCACTAGAAAAAGAAGATCCAAAATTAAAGGACGTGGGATGTTCATTCATCACAAAGAGAGGTATCTCAGTACCATACAGAATTAATCCCAAAATGGAGTATCTCATTCCTCGAGGAGTTTCGAGCTCATACAGAGGTGCAACTCAAGCTTACGTACTACAGGTTTTCCACAAGTTGAACTGCGAGGTGACAGGGTTGGGTGCCCAAACAAAGCAAACCCAACTTTGTAATCAATCATTCACGTGAACTTCAACTAGTTGATGTTGGCTGATTCATGGAAAAACCCAGCTCTTCCTTGAAAATTCCCACCGAGGGTATAGAGAAAACACAAGCTGGAGAACAAGCTAGTTTTCAGTGATTCGTACTCATGCCACTGCATCACTACATATTTGGAAAAATTAACTTTGGGAAGAACTGGATTAGTCAGATAAAAATGTGGGTGGGGAAGGGATTTGTGGTGTTACGTGCATAACCTGAATACACAAGAACGTGAAATGTTAATAGTTTTGTGGCCTATAGTGGGCCAGAGGAGTTGAAGCGCAACCACAAATTGTTTTTGAGAACAAAGTGGAGGATTGTGAAGACGGATTGCGACAGCTTCCGCAGTGCTCAAGAGGCGAAACTTTGCCAACCTGGATTGTTGACCTCTGACCTTATACAGGGTCCGGAAAGCTTGCGTCCTATTCACAGATGTAAAACGACTGCGCTGTCAAGTAACTTAATCGTTTCAGTTCCCAACCATGTAGGGTGGTGCTCACGGATGAGTTCAGACAAGCACCTGGTCGTGTGGCCAATACACATTATCCCACAGGAACATGTGAACGGATAGATACAAAACGAGGCTGCAGAATCAGGAACTTCGTCTTTCAACCGTAATGACACCACGGGGCGGGATTTGAACAAGATTCGAAGCTTGGCTGTGTAAAATGTCTTATTGATAGCGCCAGTCAGTCTTTGTCGTGCTTTCTCTGTTAGTAAGTCACCTTTGAATGACAGAGATATGCATACTGGCTTTCTCTCCACCGTCACCCTGCTAGGAACTTCCTTTTCTGTCTCCAATATTTTATCAATTAATCTACTCGGGAAACCATTTTCAGTGAATACTGCAGCTCAGCTTCAAGAGTACCTTCTGTGCATATTATTTTTGTTCCGGCTATGAGACATTTAATTAGGTTCCTATTCACAAAAAGAGGTACAAGGCTGTGAAAGTTGATGCACAGTTCATTCCACGTGGATTTCCTGTGGACTGATCGCCAAACTGAGCCATCATCTCGTCGATGTAGTTGTAAATCTAAGAATGCTATTTCATTGTTAAACTCCATCTCTGTTGTGAATTTCACATTTGTGTGAGCCCAATTGAACTTATTCAACAGTTGGTTGGTTTTTGTCGTGTGATTGAGTACACAGATATCATCCATATAACGTTTGTATAAGTAGAGCACTTGTATTGACGACTCGAGTGGCCCACGTTTCAGCTTTGCCATGAAAATATCCGCTGGTAAAAATGGGGATTCCATTGCTACGCCGTCCTTTTGGCGGTAAATTTGATTATTGAATTTGAACTGGACGTTGCAGGTACAAAAGAACAATAGCCGTTTCAAGTCTGCTATCAGAAGACTTGTCGCTAAGCCACTGTTCTCGATGTAGTCACAGAAGTATTCGATTGTTTCCGTGATTGGAAGGTTGGTAAAAAGGGCGGTGACGTATTCATTCTTCGTCCTTCCATATCTAATTCTTTCATGGAATCGATAAGCCTAAATGTTTCTTTGAAGCTGTCTTGCTATCTTCTGCGAACAAACAAAACAGTTAACACAGCACGTCCTTGTGTATTCAGGGTATGCATGTAACACCACAAATCCCGTCCCCACCCTTATTTTTATCTGACTAATCCAATCCATTATAAGGGAAATTTTTCCAAATATATTGTGGTATAATGATACGAGCACAACTTACTGGAGACAAGCTTGTTCGCCAACTTATGTTTTATCAAATTCTGCTCTCTCTCGGTCAAATTTTTGGATGTCCACAGGGTGGATGCCGCATGGTTACGTAGCCGACGCGCGTAATCATTGCATTTTATGTGGGACGTCCGAACACAATTCGCCGTGACCACGTAGATCAACTGGTAGACACACCTAGTACAAACGCGTAGATTGTCAGTGTAATCTTGAATTTCACAGAAGTCGAAGACTTCTCGCTCCTGAATCGGCCCTACATTTGTTAAATTTGATAAACCAAACTATGAGTTCAGTGTCATGGCTAATAATAAGAGGACAAAACATCGCATTTTGAAACGCTTCAAGTTGTGCAATGTGATGTGTATTCGTCCATGCCAAAAGACTAATAAAATTGCACTGTCGTTCGCATTACCCACTTAAAATGTCCACAAATTGGCAGTGGCGTTGCATCGATCAAGTCAAGCGATATGGTGACCGGGGAAAGAGTCAGTCGCTGGAGATGGGATGAATTGGTCAGCGGGCCATTTGGTAAATGAGTTTTGATAAATGGATCACCAGTGAACAGTGAACGATATCTTGTTTCGTATTATTGCTATGGGCATTGGAATCAAACGATTCTGAATTGAAGCTGGAGTTGATCGACGATTTACAATCTGATGTCAGAGCGGAAGTTTTGATTTCTCGGGAAATCCATAGTACAGACGTCACCACCAGATCAATGAAATTGGGATAAGTAATTGTTTCGAATACAGAGGAAACAAGAGGGTGAAAAATAATGTATACCATAGAGCACCACTGTCGGCAAGTTGTGGGGTCGACTAATATCAGCGAGAGTTATTTTGCACGAATTTTGATCAACTAATTTAGACAGTCGATTGAACAGCAGTAATTTTAAAAAACTGCTGGTTGTAGCTTGTTGTTGGCTTTTGTGAGGTCCTGACCAGGAAAATTGGTGCTTAGCTAAAAAACGTTTCACCTCCAGCCGAAATGACAGTCAGTGCGTGCGCACAGCTGGTGCTGCTCCGTATTTATAGACCTGTGACTGGCCTTGATCTTGGGCCTTTTCCATGCTCCGCCCTCGCAACTAACCGTGTTTTACTGATTGGTCTTTGCTACCTTGACATTTGACCTTGGACGAATGACGTCTGGCATCAGTAATTTGGTTCCTTTAGTTTTGGACCATTGTTTCCATTTCGAGCATATGAATACTTGATGTTCTTTTATGGATGATTCTGCATAAATAATTCAGGTTCTTGAATGAGAGTGCGTATCAACTGCGTTCCAGTTTTCCCGGCTATTTAAACAATTCGCTTCCCATTCGGCTGCAGGAGTGATCTCATTCGATACGATGCACAGCCGTAGAAAGTTAAAAAAGACGAAACTGTCATAGATCACTACCAGCAGAATAAAACATCCAGCACCAGTTTAGGACCAGCTATCTATACAATCAAGCGCTGTAGCAATTTCATGCCTCCGAGTCCAATGCAACTGCTCCCGTGGATGTTTAACCCTAAGTCGTCTCAAGACTGAATTGATGACCTACTCTACAAAATAGTAACGGCTGATCACACCGCGAACGCAAATCAAGAACGAGAAGCCGTACTCCAGGTCGTCGATCAGAAAGATATAGTTTATTTCATACATACATACATACAAGGCGAGGAGATACAAAATAATGAGCAATGATTGTTAAAGTGCCATAATGTCTCTCGCCTGAGTGGTTTGAAGCATATCATTCTTCCAAGCGCCCTTGTATGCCCTTTGGTTGCTTGCGCAGTTTCAACTTCCTCCAAACTGAGCTTGTGCCCGTCTCCACCCTCGTGGACGAGTGAGAGAGAGTAGTTGGTTTATCTTCCTAACAATTTCCTCAAGCATTTGTATATATAGCAATCAGCAGCAATTAGGTCTAACAGTAGGTTGCAGTGATTGAGTGTCCAACAAAATTCCGGCAGCTTGATAACTTGCTGTGAACGGTTGATAACGGCAGCACTAACGTAAGCCGAGAGTGCGTGGAATGCGGAATTACAGGGATAACATGAATTGGGGGCCTTAAAAGTTGGATTGCGATAGCTCCAGATGTCATGGGCAATTGACTACCTAATCCTTGGTGAGAAATCTGAGGGCTTCTGGGACATACCGAATATTGTTGATGAGTCTATGTGGTGATAACTATCAGCCAAATGCTGCAGAAATGCCCCGCTGAATGACTGAATTCTCACTGTGCATAGAGTCGCCGCGAATTTTCAGATATCCTTTCTAACAGACGTTCCATCAGGTGTCTAATGTTCTGTGCACTACAAGAGCATATAGAGACTAATGTGACAGTCGCTCGCGATGCTGGAAACTCTCGCAATCCGACTGTCGAAGCCGCAGTTGCGCAACTACTGTGGCTGTGACCACACTAGATGCTGCCTCGATCTTACAAATATATATAGTGCCTGATGTGCTTCTTTTTCAGCTGTTTCTTAGCTTATTCACATCTCCATTTTTCTGTGATTCTACCTTTTATACGAATTCAACTCATACCAGTGTTGACGCAATCAACCAATCTCAGCAAATCATCAAGATATTGGAGTTTTGTTGGACATTCATTCACTCCAAATCATTTGTCAAGTAGTTTCAACACCCAACTTGCGACTGGGAAACATGAAATCAGGGTACAGCTGTTTCAACCTTGTTTGGAATCATCCCTAGAACATAACCATGGAGCCGGGACAGAGATGCGAAACCCATGGGGAACGATCGATCGTGAGTCGAACACTAACCATTACGCCAGCCCGGCTGATTCACAACAGTTCATAGTTTGGAAATTCACTGCAAGTCTCGTACTACTGCAAACTACTAAGTAGCAAAGCTCTGTATGATTCCGCATAAATGCCTTAGTTTTTTTACAGATAAGTTCTTTCCACCTGGCATTCGTTCATCAGGTTTGTTTAAAGGTGTGGCCTCAAAAATTTAGTCACTACTATGGATGCAATATAATGTACTGCCGATGTTCGATGAACCGTTCAGGATCAACTAGGCTAGCATAATGGTTAAGGATTTCGGTTCAAGGTCGTTCGTCTCGGGTTCGCATCTTTATTCCAGCCCGACGGGGATGTACTGTTGATGATTCCGAACAAGGATGAAACAGTTATGGAGCACACTAAGGAGTTCAGTCGAAATTCGGATGTTGACATTACATGATAAACCATTTGCAAGTTCACATTGTTTGGCCTATTATCGCGAGTTTCCGAATAATCCCACAGAGCACACTGAGAAACAACACAGTGACGAACAAGTTCTACTAGAACTTTAACCTATCATCCTCCGTTCATTTGCAATAAACCATATGTAACGTTATGTATTGGCATGATTACGAATAACTGAAAACGAGCTTGATCGTCACACTGTGCTATAGTAAACTTATTCGCTGCTCAGAGTAGAACAAAGCAGTCGAGGGAATTTCTCGAAGCTTGACAGTTCTCGGAAAGATCGATAAACAGACACGTCGATCTGGACCACGTATACCTGTCGATAGGCTAGTTAGCACAAGCCAGTCAAAACGGACACTGATTCAACACACAAAATGCCAACCCTAAATCAGGTCTAGTGGAGCAAATCACTTTACGGCATCTAGTGTAAATCACAATTATCGACGTGAAAACTAATGAATAGCTAACTAAATATACATAATGGCTGATGTTCTAGTACAGCGAATGTCAGAGATGCATTTGCAACAGAGCACCTCATTCGGGACATGCGTTAACTACGCTGGTCTGGGAAAACCAGGAACCGTATCGACTTTCATTCAGCCACCAAAATATCCAGCATAGAGCCTATAGACACATTTCCAGCACGACAGGAGGCAACTCGTCGGAGTCTAAAGCCTTGGCAATATTCAATGCGTCGAGTGATCTCCAAACAGATAAGTTAAATAACAAGCCATGCTACTGCTGAAGACAGACAGAAAAACTAAAACAATGAACCGCAATCGCCATTGAGCTTACCGACTTCGATAAAGTAAATTACAGTCTATTTTATATCATTCCACTTCCAGCATAAACTGGTACTCCCTAAGAGATGGTCCATCCGTGCAGACATTTTATATCTTCGGTTTAAATTAAAATCAATTAAGCCGATCTGTTTGTTACTGAGTTCCGCAAATTTTTTATGCTTCCTCTGTTGATCCGTCAAATTCATTTAGATAAACGTGGCGAAAAACTATCGGGTGCTTTACGAGGGTATTTAAGACATCGAAATCTTAAGCAATTAAACTTTGGTATACAATACGGCATTCACAATTTGCAGAGGAATTCCGCTTATTAAACAGTAGGGCTATGGGAATTCACTAATGTCTTTGAGAGCGACAGATTTTTAAACGAACACTTATCTCGCTGACACTCCTCCATAGACGTCTCCAAGTTTGTGAACCAATTCATGTTACTGAGACCTATTGGGTAAACTTTTAAATTCAGCATCCAGAACTACTCATCGGTAAACTTTTCGGACTAGCAGTACCTATTAGTTGTAAAGAGAAAAAACATGACAACCATCTTAATTGATGAGAAAATTAACGATTTTACGGAATCGGAAGCCGCGAAGACTACTATAATTCTTTGATAGCACTTGTTAAACGCACGCGGTAACAACCTTTGCGAAGTCGAAGTGAAAACATAAACCGTAAGCTCAGTTAGCATTTTACTTGATGTCAGGTAAACGTTGCCAGTGAACACCAAGGGAGAACACTACTAACAAACGATAAGAGTACAAATTATCTTTCCGATAGAGTATTTACGAAAATTTCTATTTCAGCAATTGCAGCAACTGTCGACAGGCGTGACTGTCCCATCACTAGCGTCCACGGTTCCCAGCTGGGTTTGTGCTGAGTACATTTCTTGAAATTGTTTCTTTCTTATTTGGCGTCATCGACAGACAATGACGGACAGGCGTCCTGATGACCCAAAGAGTCCGGAGTCATTCTGGGTTTTCCGCCAAGCATTTGGAGTTCTCAATGTGACATGCTGGAAAACGAGATTATTTCGATAAAAACCTAGCGATCGCCAATTTTGTAGACTGGCGATTCGACTATGGTTTAGTTCCCTTGTTACCCAATCATTCACATTGTATCACATCAACAGGTAATGATTTTCCCGTATTTAGCATCTTTTCTTATTTGACTGATGCTTCGCACCATTGCGCATTGATTCTCATCTTGACTTTATCCTGTTACCACTAGAACGAGCACAGGTGTGCCCTGTTAAACAGAGGTCTGTAAGGCTGAATACTGCCTTACAGTTATTGACCCTATGGGAGCTCAGTGACGGCTGGTAATACGTATCAAGTATCAGTTTACCCATGAATCAGTGGGTGAAAAAAAATCAAGTAATTATTTGCCTGAAATAGTCGAAATCGAAACCTTATGCATTTGACTATTTGCTGCAAAATAGGCGCAGTAACAAGGCTAGTAAAGTACACCGGACAACGTGTCCATCTAGAAAAAGTTGATTTTTTAAACATCGAACAGCTAATGCGTACGGAGGCAGACATAACCGGCATCCTGGTAGGCATCAACAACCAAAAAACTGAATGTGACCGCCGGATCCTATAGTCAATGAATAAAAAACAGCCTTGGTCAACGTCTGTTGTTCATGCTGGAAATGCGTCTTCCCCTTCTAAATTATTTCGGGAATTAATTCGATCGGAATAAAGTCTGCATTTTTCTGTCGGAACTGGAATTCATCCTTTATTATTCTTTGGTTAGCGCCTAGTTATTACACGAAAGAAGTGGTCGATTGAGAAAAATGTCGTACGAGCAGACGCATCAGTAGTGAGTGTTTGGTTTCATTCAGTTGTCTTTGTGACTTGTCGCCCATAAGGACTACTTTAACTGGAATATCGTATCGGCGACTGTGGCTGAGTTGAACTGCTCCCAGACCAGATTAGCACAAGTCTAGTTAATTCCATCGAACGTTAACCTCCAACGACACCGTCGGTGTTAAACATGAAATCTCGGTTTGATCAACTGGAATTCAGTACATCAGTTTCCTCAATCCTAAATCTGTTAACGGCAATTGCAGCGTACATTCTACTCGCACGACGGTGAAAATCAACTTACGGCCAAGCACCGCTACACAGTCAGTGACTTTCCCAAATGATGGACTGGGCCCTGTGACCCTACTAAATCTCCCTTTTTAGACCGATAAAAACGTAAATTTTATTTCACAGCGAGCATTTCTGAGAAACGCAGCTACCGATATATCCTCAGACTTTCGTCAATACTGGTAAACTTGTAAACAGTGCCAAATATAGTCTATCTGAATGTGATTATATGCCATAAATTGTCTATAAGTGTCCCTACAAGACAATTCATTTGTTTCTCGATGCCAGACTTTCAGAGTGGACTATAGATCTGATCAATCGTAACTCTCAGATGTGAGTGGATTCACTTTAAAGCATTCAAAGAGAAAAATCAAATGAGAGATCAAAACGAACAGTCTGCAATTTCAGGGTGGTAAAACGTCTTGTGTTTATGTTGAACCAAAAATATTCAGCGCCCCTCCAGGGTACGCTGTGATCGGCGAAATTCACTTTTACGCCAGGAACAGCCGTTTAATCCAGATACATCGAGGGAACCACCTAAGAACACACAATTTTACTGATCATGGCTAAATTTCTCCAGAATACCTTCTGGTATTACGTTCTACTCACCCTTGGACAGTCGAAATTAATTATATTAGTAATATTTAATGTTTTTCCTCCGTTGTCGGTTGCCACAGGTTCCTAGCTGCATAAATAACTGTGACGTCTAAGGAGGTCTCCTAACGTCAACATGGCGCACTCATTGGGTTGTCCCATTCTGAAGATCACACGTGTAATTCGGTCATCTGATGCATTTCAAGCATGGTACGTCGATCCTTATATTTACTCCTTTCAAGCTAGAATAGTCATGCTGAGAAGTGCAAAATCGAACAGATCAATAGTACGTATATGGAACTGCACGATGCTGATATTTATGGAAGTTTTATGCATATATATGACTAAACGTTCGCCATAACCACACTTAAGCATGGGCTGCTTATCTGTGACCGCTAATTCCAAAATAGCCACTAAGTACCTGTCCGAATAAACACTGCCTAGACGTGAACACCGCAGAATCCATCGCCACTGCGAGCTTCTTTGACTGAACTCAGGGTTTTCACTAGTTAGATAGCGAAAAGGTTTACCTTTTATCAACTGAGCTGAATAGCGCAAACTTTAGGAAGTGGCATGTACATTGGGTAAACAAGCTACGATCACAGTGAGACCTGACTGTCTCAAATGGCTGGTTTTCTCATTGTCTAATAACCGGTCTGCTCTGCTAGGGCACAACACAATGCTTTTGCTAGGCGAAGCGTGTGGCGATTGAGCAAAGCTGCGCCACTTAAGTGACCCATCCAATACGGCGTGCAATTTGCTAGTGCCTCAATTACGTGTTGTTCTTCAAACAGATTGAACCAGACCTCAAGGGTACTCCACTCCTTCCAATATGTTACTTGTGAAACAAAGCAATATTTAAGTGACTGACAGGACGCGTGCGCACTAAACTACGGTGAGGTTCGTGTACTCACCACTATCACTTTCCTGGCCCATATGTCATTGACGTTGTTTGGTTTTCGGCGGGACATAGTGCCTTTATGTCGACAACGGCAATGGTTGTAAATTCGCTACCCACTATGAATAACTGTCACTGAGTGACCACCAAAATCACTCACCGTGCACCGACAAAGACCTACCATTTATTCTGTTCAAAAAACGCAGTGTACAGTAAAGTGGATTATTTTCCGAGGTTTTTTTCTCAAACACGTTTGCCCATTGCGAATGATTTTCCACCAAGCATGAAGTGCGTTGATGAACGACGAATTAACAAGCAGCCAATGAGTACACTCACTCAGATTTTCAGCCTGCCCTCACATCGCTTTGTTCAGGTCAAGGACAGAAACCAAACCATGTTTTCCATGTGGCAAATTTAATGCATCGTTGGTCGATGTTCAGCTGTCTATCATCAGTCCTTACACGATGTTTCCAGTAACATCCAAAACAGTGAAAGTCGTCCATTTTTCTCAAGGATGAGTAATAGTTATCACGTGGTTAGGTCAAACATGCAGACCATTTCCAGCAGCATTGACTAAATTATACACAAGTCAGAGAAGCCGACGTATAACATGAAGAATGGCAACTGGAAGTAGGATGCTTGAAGATTATTTATCTTTATTGTTCCAAATCGTCCCTTGGTGCTCAAATGTGTACAGCTATGACACATGATTTCAAACATACGTCGCCCAATTTGAACAAGTTACCGAACAAATAAGCATCCACATTTACCTGCTATTCCCTTATTCTTATTTGCAATGTCGTTGGAATTGTCAAAGTAAAAACTAATGACTGAAACAAATATCTTTAAATTTTTATCTCAACACTTCGAATTATACGACTCACTCCAAGTAGCCGAAACTGACAACTAAATTCTGACTGTCATGTTGCCAAGTTTGGTTGATCTATGCACACACTGAAGTACAAGACACAAGTACCAGCGGCGCACGATAGCACAGGAGCACAGCCCGTGGTCTAGTAGGACACGAACACACACACACACACACACACAGAGGTTGGAGACACAAGTTCGGGCTCAAGGATCAAAGCCCGTAGTTGAACAACGAATGGGACGGAACTGCTGCTCCCCCGAATGAGCAGCCACACGGCGCGAACTACGAACAGCTAGCCCAGCCCCCTAGCGGAAGAGAGAAGACGAACACAGGGCATTGCCTTCCGTTTATTGGTGACCCACCAACACGAGTCAGAATTGAAGTAAGCTCTATCCTTTATAGTTTTGTTGGGTGGCCTTGATCGATATGTGGACTACCCAATCACACTACGGGTTTTTATGGATCTTTTCGCGCAATATTTAAAATACCGTCAATTTCGAAATACTGAGAAAAGGATAGGTTCTTTTGGAAAATTAATAGCAGGAATAAAATGTGCGACACCAAAAACCTTAGAACGGTTGACGACCACAACACTTCCAATTGCATACTAATGTACTGCATCTACTCACTGTTTTCGTTCTCGAGTGTTTTATCGTGTACCACCACTTTCACGCCCATCTTTTGTCCGAACTCGGACGCGACCACGACTTTTAGATAGTTTTGGATCATTTCTGCTTCCTGAGAGTGCTCTGCGTACTTCTTTTTTCGTGAATGCACTATATTACTGACTGACATTAACGAGTTCACTTCAAGCCACGGATTTCCCCCAGAATAAAACCGCGACCCAGTTTAGACGTGGTGGACATGCATCACCATGAATTCCTAACAAGAAACAGCCGTATCGTGCTTCCATGGTTTCTTAATGGCGAGTTGAGCGATGATATCACGTGGTGAATAATTTCATGAAAACAAAAGAACTTCACCTAGAACGGCCATATGACGTAAATCTTTGTATTTATCTATTGGTAGCGACGAAAACCGTGTGATAAAGAAAGACTGGTTCACCAGCAATTGAAGAAACATTATCGGCTAAATGGCAAAATAATTTTAGAACTAGCGACACTACATGTTGAATAATATTGACAAATAGTTTGTTGGACTAAACATTAAATCATCTGGAAACCTCTCGTTCGTCAAGCGTCACCCGCAATGGATTTGCCCACGTATACGGCACTCGATAAACACTGCAGACAAGCGATTTTTTATCTGTGTGAAGCTTTTGGCAACGTGGAAAAAAACCATTTCACCTATCAGCCAGCACAACAATAAGGTCCCAGAAATCTTGAAACCGTTCGATGTAACCCCCAGTGTGATTATTCGCATTGTAAATACGGGCTGCTAGAAGAACATTACCAACTGTATCAACGCCCAATTAATTCTCTATCAGCAGCGCACACTCATCGCCCACGAAATGCGTCGTTGTCAAAAAAAAGTCTTGGTCAGAAAGAGCCACTTACTCCGCTTCAGCGGCCTCCAGCCATGCAAAACCAATAACGGATAAGCGTTACTCAGTGTCATGAAATTCACTGTTGGCTACGAACTTCAGCACCTCAGAAAGTGTGTCAACGATTCACTTGGGTGGATATGCACTGCGAATGAATCCTAAACAAAGCCAAATATCTGCACGATGCTTCTGTGGATTCTCAACATTGAATTGCGCATTATTCTAAAAGGAAAGGGTGACAATGAGGTAACCAACACAGATTAAAAAGTAAGCAGTAACCGGGATGATTTTATTGCATTCGTTGACCAGAAAGGAGCGAATTAAAGCGCACAGCAAGAGCCGATTTAATAAGGTGTAGATGCCCAAAACATTCATGAAACAACGGAAGCATCGTTTGTCCGTTCTATTCTTCTTAGGAAAAATTAGCAGCGCATGCATATTATATATATATATATATATATATATATATATATATATATATATATCACAGAAGGCGTGAAGTGAAAATTTGGTCAAGATAACAAGAACCGAGACGGAAACCTCCTCGATTCCACAAATAAGACTTACGCGAGCACAAGCTAATTGGTACAATAACCAATTCACAGTGAAATGCAACATCACAACACAACACTTGCACGTGACAATCTCCTCCCCTCTCCAGGTTGCCCACATGAGTTTCGTTAACTTCGATATTAACAAGTCGCCACCATCTTTCAAGAACGGCGACAGTCTATACGATCCAACTGCCCACGACTTTTAAGAAAACCTATCTCCCCGATCACCTCCATTTGGGTTTCAGGATTGGTATCCACCTGCATTGGTTTAGTTGCAGGCATCCGTAAGAGAACTACTGTAACCGTGGGCCAACTAAACTACTCCCTATCTACCATTGCTCGCGGTCATTTATCATACTACCGACCAACCGATATCTCGGGAATTCACGCGCCTTGCGAACGCTTCAGCTCACAGAGGACAGACGAAAACAAAACTGAATAACGTATTACTCAGTTTAAAAAAATAATGAGCAATGGGATGATAAACATAACATCAACAGAGCTCCATGGCGTAAGTCTTGACTGGAATCATGTGATAGACGACAACAGCATCCAAAGAATCGAATAAGACGACGTATCAAAAACAACAAACGTAGCTGTTACCAACTTGAGTTCTTCGATACCCTTACCCTTGAAGAGCTACAAGCCCAAATGAAAAAGAAAGTTGTACTGACGATAACCTCTTTTCTAAACACTAAGTCGAAAGTAACCAGAAATAGGATCTGAGACTTAAACATGTGGACGGCGACGATTCCATCTGTACGGATAGGTGCCATTTTCGACTTGACTCTCCCATTCTTCAATCTGGAATCGGCGTAAGTAAGTAGAAAAAACAGCGTACCCAGAACTTGGGACATATAAGATTATATGCACGTTTGAAGTAGTTGCACGGTGGGTAGGTTTCACCGAAAAGTTTTAAACATCGGAAATAGTCATTGAAGTTCTGTCGACAATGTCTGGAAGAATAACTTGATGAAAAATCCAACAACTAACGATGCCTGATTTATATTCGGAAATCTTGGGTCGTTGGGCATAAAAGTCAACCAAGAATAATCACCCTGGTAAATATTCAAAACACTAAACATAGTTTTACCGTCTTTTTAGATTCGCGTGATCGGCGTGCGTACTCTTCCATATCGACTGCCTGACCCGGCACAAGAGATTTGCTGACTGCTATACGTTTTGGCTAAAGGATAGATAGCATGGGTTAGAGAACGCTTAGAAAACTTGAAATTGTTGACATTAATAGAATCGTGAATATAGACCACTAGAATGAAATTTGAACCAATAACGAGTTTTCCCATTTTCGAAGAAGTTATCCAATTCTCAATTCTAGTATAACGGGCTCCGAGTAGCATGCCATGAACACCCCTCAAAAAGTCCCCAAATGACCCATGTTCACAAAGTTCTGCGCATCACCTCGTAGCAAAGGTTTTCTCAGTGTAAAAACCAAGGCCAATTCCCAGCGCCCCCCAATCGGGTTGATTGATGTTTGTTAATCGGTCTAGGGGAGATGGATAAACCCCAATTCCAACCCAATAAAGGAAGACGTACAAAGCGTACAACGCGCTCGTCAACATTGATGACAGTGTACTAGTGGCCCAAAATGTCTGGAACCATCCAAAAGGCGTGTGAACTGAACAGTCATCACTTCTCAGTGGGCTAAGAAACTTTCAAATCGTCCTACTGTCATCATCACCATCACCATGGTTCAGCGTCAAACAGCAAGGCAAGCCTCACTGACCGCTGCATTTTCCCCACAGTTACAGCTTGTATAAAAAGAGTGGATATCCAAGGGAAACAGGGAGTGGAACTAAAAATATGAAAAAGATAAGAAGCCGTCGCAGCCAACACACGAAACACAGTCATACTGTACAAACACGATCATTCAATCATCCAGAATCGATAGAAAATGACAATACGATCGCCACTGTTCACGGTTCACTGCCATATCCTTCAGTGTCTCCAGCCAGCCAGCTAGTCGGCGAGTCTTTCGGACCCCAACCACGAAGGCTTGAGACACCTACTTTACCTAACTTCGCTGTACATTTTCTCATCCCACGTTGCCACGTCATCTGTTGGCCTCCACATGGCTTCTTCCATTCCTTAGGAGGAACACAAAATAGGGCACGGTATGGTAGACGAGTGTTCGTCATACGCAACACGTGACCCAACCAGCGTAGTCTACTAAGCTTCATACGCTGAAACAAGCTATTCTCAGAAGTGGCAACCAATACCAGATTCCTAACCTCAATATTACTCACATGGTCACTCCATCCAATCCTAGCCATACTACGTAAACATCGGTTGTCGAAAACCTCCAACCGACGAACATCGCCCACATGCATACTCCACGTCTCGCGACCGTACAACAGAGCTGAACACACAGCGGCACAATAAAAACGATCCTTCAAATTCAGTGAAATATCA
>LUCM01008455.1:34382-49869 GCA_008360955.1 Fasciolopsis buskii
CGAGGCTTGATAAGATGTGAGCTAACAGACTGTAAACGACCTACTACACTACTTGACAATAAACCGTTGCATCGGGCGTGTCATCAATGTGAACACTATGAGTAGGCAGAAGCGGCAAAGAGATTCGTTTGGAGACAGATAAGATAGGTTGAATAAAAGAGGGAACTCTGAGCAGCAGCATACTTATCAGTACCCACCCCACCTGCGCTCGATGCAATGGGCAGTGCGGTCCAGATTACCCTGCGCGACGACCGATGCAGTATGGAATTCTTTGTAGGCGTGTAACTTATGGGGATTGATGGACGGGTACTGCTAGGGAGTCCGACCGCTAAGCAGAACGATTAGGGTTCTCAACCAAAGCCTTTGGTTCTGACAAGAACCGGACCGCAAGGCAGTGAGGCATGGCTGAGCGGGAGCCCATCCAATTGGACCAAATATTTTTCCACTCGTTCGACTGAGTTGCTAACTCAGATCAACCCCCGACTTGGAGGGCCAGGAAACCACTTCGTCAGGCCTCTAAACATTGACTTTCCAGGCGTGATTGGATATTCGGCTCGAGATAAGCAATTTTGCATAGCTCGTTGGATCATGGAGGCACGGAATTCATCACACCAAGTCAAAGTGTAGTCTCGTTGTGAGTGGAGAGTGGCTGGATGGAATCCCATCTGGTTGGATCAAGTATTCTTCCAATCAACTCTCCAACTAAGATGTCAGCCCAGACCAGCTAGAACGTGGACGAACAGATTACTTCGTCAGACCTGTACCCACGAACCATCCGAGCATGACTGACTTGGATTTGAGATATGCCACCCCATATGATCATGAGAGTAATGTGGGCACAGGCCACTGCGGCATGCGAGGAGTAAAAATTTGAAGGCGAGCAGTACAATGTGATCAACTTTCGAATCGAACAGTCAGCAAAATCACAAACCGCGATAGTGCAACACAAACAATTGGTTCGATGCGGTTCTTTGTTTTATTGTTGCTTTCTCAGGTAACCGTCTTCGGCAGGCAATTTGCTGTGCTGGCTTTACAAAGCCGGCTGAACACATCTTATCAAATCCAAAATAAAGTCAAGGCAGTCAGCAAGAGGCAAAACAATCTACATGAAGAAATTTGTGCCATTTTAGTCTATTTTTACCTCTTATATTAATACGTATAACCATCCATAATTCGCCTACGATTTTTCTTCTCGTATCCAAGGGTAGTGCATTCCGGACTTTATACAATGTCTTTTTATTCCGGTTCCTAACATTTGGTTCCACAGACAAAGTGAGGGGTTGTGTAGTAAACTTAACCTCGACAGTCCTCTACTTACATGATTTGCCTTATGTGAACCACCAGATTGGGGCGTCGGGAGTTCGTGCACCTATATCCTCTTTTCTGCACGTTCTCTCAAGAAACCCCATGGTTTGTGGTCCGTCTCTTCCTACTTACTTGAAGCTAACGTTCGTGGCTTGCATCCTGTCTCTGACATAGTGCTAAAGAACCAATAACCATTCGGCTTTTGTAATTTACATTCACCAAGAGGTAAAGGTTAACTTAACGACATCCCGTTTTAAATGTAGCAACCGACTAAGCCAAACAAACCAGGACTCCAAAGCAGCATTTCTAATCATGCTGATTAAAGCTGCGCATCTAGGCAGGTTAATCCACTGAGTCCAATTTTTATAGAGCATCAAATGATTCACGCCAGTCCTGCGCCCTAAATTCCTCCCATGATGCGTCCTCAAACATGTCATCCGATACCTCCCGGTATATTTAAAAAAAACTACAATACTTCACCAAAACTTGACGGCGGTCGCCGTCATCTGTCGACGGATGAATAGGTATCTGGTCCTGCTATACCACCTCCATATGACCAGTGATACAAATGTTCACATACAATGGCAAAACACATCACATGAAGTACTAGTAGAGACTTCAGTAGGATGTATTTTCTGGAACTACGACGACGCGATGAGACCAGGCTCAAAAGTGAGCGATTTCAAACTTCTACGGCTATAGAGCACAAGGAATTCAAAAACCAACGCAGGCAACCACCGAAAGAAAATAGACGCCGAACTCACCCTACCCTCCATCTTAACAGAGTGGCGCCGTTGTGATCTGACCTTGAATGTCAGCTCAGACTCCGTTGAGTTAGTCTTGAAATATTACGCAGGTTCGATGCCAACAACCCGCGTTGTCCTGGGTCTTCAGGCCATTCTCTGAGTCTGGCTGAGAGAGCATCAAGAAGAACCGAGAGGATATGGGAGATGGGACCAACGTTCACTCTGTGACAACCAGGCAGGGTAATGTTGGTGAAGTGACATCCAGGCAGGGTAATTTTGGTGAAGTGCCAAACCATATAGGCGGCTAGGTGCTAACCAGAGCAGGTCTAATCGTACTGCGCCGATGTAGCCGAGGTTTAGCAGGCAAATTGTTCCACTGGTCTTATTTGCATTTCTAGTTCGGTCCACTTGTCCTGGTGTCTTGATGTGTTGCACGGGCCAAAGACAGAGCCTATTGCACCCCGGGTTATGTAGTCTTTTGTCGTCAGGTCTCTCGTAGGTTCAACCCCAGCGGACCGTTATCCGCTGCAGGGAAAGGTAGGTGCTCATTTCCCTTTCGCGTTTTGCTATTAAATGACAGCATGGCACCCAGCCAAAATCAAGTGAATCCCACAGGAAACGCATGTCACTCACCTATTCTACCAACGACACGGCCCCGCACTTCATCCTGCTAAGCCAGTGGGTCAACCTGTTTGTGCACCTCGACTGTCTGACACTCTCGGCACACTCAGCTTGGATAAGCTGTCCCCGCTTGAGCTCTGCCAAATCCGAAGTTCCACAAACTCACGAATTCCTACTAACCGCCGCCTACAATCGCCAGTAGATTGGCCCACTGTGCTCATTTATCCACTCTCCTTCGGTAACAATTGCCGAATTCCAGGATAATACTGATAGCCCTCCATATTCAAGGCCTGCCGCTTATCCTCCTTACTTTTATGTCTTTACCAGCCAACCATATTTAGATGCATTTTGCCACTCCGCGCCCATTTCTTTCTACTGCACTCCCAAATCACCACCCCAACAACTAGTATCCTCATAAATTTGCACGATATGCTCCTGAACCCTCCCGCATGCTACCTGGCAAACTTTAGATAACTGTATTTTGCCCTTTGAGCCGCAACCTATCATGAGACCTGCTTCCCAACCCGCTCTTGTCTAGCGCTTACCCCAATTGCCCCGGCTAGAAAACACTGCTCTCCTGACTCCCGCGAATTCCAAAAGTAACGCCTATCCCCAAAAATTCATGCGCATATCCGCTAAACGGCTTTTCCTCCGGCATCTTTCAAAATCCCCTCCCCACCATTCCCCTAGATTGCCAGTCTCGCTGTGACAATGTCACAATTCGGCCGTTTAACACTGTCCCGCCCAACTGACACCACGTCCACCACAAAGTTACCCTCTAACAGCCCGCTCATCTACACCGGGCTTCTTCTATCACCCTGGTCTTCAGTCCACAAATCCCTTAACAACGGCAGTCCCTCGCCGGCCAGAATGAATGACTCTACTGAATTTATTCCCTTTTCACAGCTATGCACTATCCGAACCTCTAATATATCCCTTGAATGTTTGACCAACACCGAACCCACCTCCTGGATATCACGTGTAACTAAATGTTCCAGCGAATTTTTACTCCTCCTCCTAAAATCCCACTCACTGACTCATAAAGTAAGGGAGCTAAGATTATTAGCAGCTAAAAGCTCTTTTGATACTATCTTGGTCACAGAGACTTGGCTAACAGACCACAGCTCCACTCCATCTTTTTCACCAGCGGGTTATACCCCCTTCCAAACCAATAGATCAAATCGTAGAGGAGTTGGTTGCCTAGCCCGCGTGAAGCATCCAAACAAAGCTTCCGTTGTCTGTCACCCACTTCTTGATTCTATCCTCGACATCATTTGGCTTTTGGTACAGTTCCCCGAGCTCCCAATCCACCGATCACCAAACTCGAATGGTTCTGATATTTCTCGTCTAACCCAAGGCTTCATGTATCTTTCTGGTCTCCCCCCAGCCGCAAGATAACTGCAGGGGACTTCAATGCCCTAAAATTTTTGGTCCTCTTTATCCGCTTCACTTACCCTACTCAACTTTGTTTCTGAAACGCACGCTCAAGGACGGACTCACCATGTAACTACGCCCACAAGGTTCCAAAACATATTAGACCTAGTGTTTACGCATAGCACTCTGAATGTTAAGGTTTCAGGGCAAAAAGCTTTCACTGGGAGTGACCACAAAATGGTCACTTGTAGCTTCCCTCTCCGTGACAAACATTCCTCATCGATGTGTGACCACCTTACCGTCCCTTCCTGTATGTCGACTCGCTGGGACGAAATCCCTGACGATCCGCGAACTCTTGATTGGCCCAGCTTCTTTTTGTCGTTTGACCCGCAGAGAGCGGCAGACAACGTTTACACAAAACTTACTCTTACTATTATTCGTCTGTCCATTCCGATCACTGAACATAAACGCAAGATACCTGGTAGGATTTGTCAACTCCAGACAAATCTTCTGAAGGCTCAAAAATCTTCAACATAACGGGACACTTCCCGATCTTAGTGCAAATCAACCGCTTGCAACAAGAATTTCTCACTGAGTCCGATCTAAGTTCAAAAAGACAGGAAATGCTAGCTCTTGTTTCGCTCAGCCCAGTTAGGAAGACTTCCCACATTTTCAAAGCTCGCTCGCAGCCCAAATCGTCAACTATTTCGAACATGCCTGGCACTGTTAGCATCCTACCGGCCCCATTTCGCAAAGCTAGTCCAGATCTTCCACTGCCCCTTCTAAATCTTTTCTCGCACTCCATGTCCGACGCTACTTTGTCGTCACAATGGAAAACCTCGGTTATTGTTCTGCACCAAAAAAGTGTTCTGTGCATGAACCTGAAAACTTTCGCCCCATTAGCCACGCTCTAGTTTTCTGCAGGCTTATGGAAATGTTTGTTAAATAACAGCTGGTTAACTGCCCTACTACTCACATTCTCATGAACCCCTGCCAACTCGGCTTCCTCAGGGACCGATCCTGCCGCAACTCTTAGTTTGACTTCTTAAACTTGGTTACCCATATTAATGATTCCCACCGGCCGAAGCTTATAATCTTTCTAAACATGTCAAAAGCGTTTGACCGCGTTTCCCACTCCCGATTTGTAGCCAAATTTAAGACTTATAAAATAAGAAATCCCGTCTTATCTTGGCTATCATTCTACCTTTCCCATCGCTTCAGGTAGTCGATATTAGCGGTTGTTTTTCCCAGCCCTCTGCTATTACCAGTGGGGTCATTCAGGGAGCGTCCTAGGTCCTCTCGTTTACCTGCTATACATTAATGTTATCTTTAAAGTCATTCGTCATGGCACACCATTCCTGTTTGCCGATGACATTAAAACAGTCTACTCTTTTGAGGCTGCTCCATTTAGCTCCACTCTTGAATTTATCAGTGAAGACCTGGAGTCTCTTAATAACTGGTGTTTCAAGTGGCTTATGAGGTTCTTTGCTGACAAACGCTCTCTATTAACATATAAATGACATTTTCCTCCGGCCGCCCTCTCAATAAACGGCATGCCAAATCTTGCATCACACACAGTTAAGGATTTACGCTTACAATTCTCCTGCTCTTTCAAATTCCACGAGCAGTCTCACCATCAGACCGCTGTAGCTAAGAGAATCGCCATAATAATGTAACGGGCATTTCTTTGCTCAAGACTGCAAAATTATCGACTTCAAGTCCCATGTCAGGCCCCACCTCGAGTATTGCCCGGTTATCTTTGCGCACATGCGCAAAGTCGATCGAATTGCAATCGTGCGTTTACTGAAAATCTCCTAGGTCCATCAACTACCCTAAACTACAGGGCCAGATGCCAGCTGCTTGGGCTCGAACCATTGTGGCTTCGTTGAGTTAAATTAAACCTTGCATTTTTCTTTAATCTTTGCCGTAATAGTGTCCACTGTACTACAAACGTCACACACGACGCTCGTATTCCCCGTATCCACTTCGTAGTACGTACTAGTCGTTAAGAATACCCCTGACTCGACTATCGATCGGGGCTAAATTCTTCACAGTCGCTAACTCGAAACTGTGGAACACACTCCTTAGTTCCCTGAGACCGTGCCCAAATTTAGCCCGGTTCGAAGCCCAGCTGGCAACGTTACTGGATGTCCCGTTCTTAATCAACCTGGCACGGGCTAACATTAGACTAGACGAGGCTCACGAACATGGGTTAGATTTCTAGTTCGTGACCGAATCGTTGCTGAGATCACCATCTGGGATTCGGCTTCGCTTCTTACTTCCTCACTTCATTGCACGTCACCGCTAATGCACTTTTTGACCTCCCTTGTAGTGATGTACCCTATTCATCATTCGCTTAAGCAACTACCTCATGAGCTTCTACCAATGTGGGATGACGAAAATATCAACGTACTCCTTGACGGATCCATGCTCTCATTCCGTGATTTGAAGCACCTTCAGCCTATGTGCGCCCTGCTCCTCATGTCATCTCATCCTCTTTACTGGTTTGGTAGGGATAAATAGGTCATTCTTGTTAGCCCCAAACTTTCAACTACCCATAAAATTGCTATCATAGCTCACTTCTAGTTACCACATTTTACGGAATAGATGCACTGTGTTGCACGCATGTTGTCGCGATCCAATAATCACCGTTACCTCAAGCTGGGACACAAGCAATACTGCTTCGCTCTCGAATTTCAGATCTCGCATCCGCAGCAGACGCGCTGCTAACGCTTCCAACCTCGTAAGGACGATTCCAAATCTGCTACCCTATCACTGCTGCTAGCTAGAACTGGCGCTCGAGTTCTGGCCCGTTCAACCGAAACTACCCCGATTATCGCACTGGACATCTCAACTCGCATCTTTGCGATTCGATAAAACCGCGATTACTACTGTCGCCGGAACGGCCTGCGCACCTTATACTCCCCAACCGTACTGCTGAATTAGATCAAAAGCTGCAACAACAAAAATGAAAACATAGAGGGCATTCTTGGCTAGTGTATATGAGGAGCGTTCTTACACAAATCTCTTGTGACACACCTCCCGGTACAGCTCACCGCCATCCGTATGTAAATATAACCACTATTCTTGGGAGTTCCTTATCCGAAGCTTCACAAATTTCCTGCAGATAGTTTGAGACAATCTTGACAGTCATCCCCCGCCCTCAGCATTTTTTGGTCATTTGTTGTCAGGTGCATTTCTTATCCAGTTTGCCTGACATTCCGCCAGGTTTTCACCACTTCCATCCGATTACCGCATTACCACTGCTTGTCATCTCTTCAGCTTAACATTTCCGTCCATTACGGAACGCCCCCGACGTTTAGGGACTTCGGCCATATATCGGTCATCCGCCGATGAGCTTTGTCCATGTTTTGCGCCAGTAATGAGCATATTTAGTGCACTTAAACACGAAGTGACCCGTAGTCCGCTGCTTGCAAACAGTCCCAGGAAAAATTTTTGGTCTTGAAAAATTAGTTTTCTATTTTCTGCTTTTTGCTGAAATACTTACACTTTCCCCATTGCTTTGCAGCATCTCATTTTACTATGTAGTGAGCCTGTGCGATAACTCAACGTTGCTCCCACACAAATATCCCATTCGATTTCTATCATTTGCATTTTCTGCTCATCACCCTTGTAGAAATTGGATCTTGCATTGCGCATGCATCTCGCAAATCTAAAATTAGATATTATTATTGTTATTTTGTCTGTTTGATTTCTTTATTACTGATACAATTTACATGAATTCACAGGATGGGGGCCGCGGCCAGCTGAGCGCTGCCAAGTGGCGGAGTTGACCGGCAGTGAAATGATTTGAACCCGCGACCTTCATGTCAAACGCCACGACCTAATCCGTTTGGCCAACGCCTGCTTTTTTGTGCCCTTTGATTGTGAGAAAACTGCGTTGGCACACTTGTGGAGGACAAACATAATCGTCTCGTTATGACGGCCATCAGGATCTGCGTGGGGGTAGCTAAAGTCCAGCGATGAGGTGGCCGTCTCTGGCAGTGGTGTAAGATTCCGGCCTAGTGGGTGGGGGTGGGACGGTTCGAATGCTTTTAAATGCAGCTGGGTTCATAATCGACTAACACAAGCATTCACATGTGGATAAGGAGGAGTCAGTAATGGTCAGCGTTTATTGTCACTAGTGAGCGAATCCGCGAAAGAGGAGCTCACGGCTTCAAAGACGTCCGCAGGGTCATTCAGATATGTGTTGCCACTGAAGATTGCTGGCTTTTGGTATTGCTTTGCGGGTTCCTTCTTTCCATCGGCTTCGCCTAAATTCCTAACTCGTGAAATTCGTGGATGGCTTTGATTTTTCGTGGTTAAAAAGGCTATCAGAATAATACTTCAGGACACACCACGCGGAGAAACTGTAAGTGCGGTGGGAAATCTCCGGTTTCAATAAAATTTTCTCATGGATATAAGAGTCTGGACTATCTGCGTCTAATTTCCTTTTGTTTTAGGCAATCTGATGACTAATGTCTTAGAGTAGTTATGTCCAGGTAGTTTGCTAAGGCGGCCTATAGCCAGTAAGTTGCAGGCTCGGGCTATTACTGGGAAAGTGGCAGTGACAAATGTTAGCGCCAACCAGAGCGAGTAAGGCCCTTGAACACGGTTTTTGGAAAAGCCTATGGGTGACGTTTGCTTTTAGGTGGTATGAGTGACTGAGAAACGGCAGCAAACCGGAGAGTGACCGCATCCCAAAAGATTGTTCCTAACCCTAGTCGTTTATCCCAATGAATAAAACAAGTCGTGTTAATGTGCCTGATGCTAAAGGCGACATAATTGTTCCATCCTCTTAGACATACTGCATTCAAAAAAAGAGAGGCAACCAGGGGCCAAATAAGAAAAGCAGCATATTTTTGGTGTGACTAAGTCCAATGCCATCAGTTTTATGCATCCAAGGGTGTTACTGAGCAAGCTAAATGGTTCAAATTTGTGGAGGAATCTATCAGACCTGCAACCAGGAGGGCGATAGACACTACCGTATATCATTTGTTGCTTTAACACGGCGTTATTCTGTACACAGTCATTCGTACCGTCGAGAGTACGATGATGAATGTGCGTGGACCAGAAAATATATGGCACTGGCGAACCATCTTCTTTTTGGCGAATAGTTTCTGAAGGAATAAGAATAACCGACTTTAGGAATTTCGTCCATGTGAGAAAAGTGATAGCTTTTTTTCGGTTATAAAAACGAATTCTTAATAATCAACCAAATCGAAAAAACTTATACTGCTCATTTTACTGGTGATAGAAGGGGCATTTATGAACAACAACCTAGAGGTTTGATAGACCCCTGGATTCATCTCCTGATCATCAAGTAATCGCTTAAATTTTCTTAGATCGCTTTCATTTCAGCGAGTGGTTTGCTTTGTTTGCGAGCGGAGATGAGGAGAAATTGCATTTTTGGCTGCGCGAATATCTAAAAGCCGACATTTTGGTTAGATCAGGCCTCGGGAAAGGGAAAAGCATCACCATTTAAAGAGCTGTAAGAGGGTCCTGGGGATACACTATGCTGTAGGGCTGTATGCTTTCAGGGGTCCGTGGGAAAAAGATGTGCACGCGCTTCCAAAACGAAGAAGACAATGAAAGGTGGGAAAGGGATTTCAGACAACAAGTGGTTGAACTTGGGAGGGGAAATGGGCGAGGGAAATGGCGCGCCGTCAAACTTTTCCGACTAGTAGACAGCGATCCTATGACAACGGTAGCTTTCAACGTCCCGCAAGATGGCTCCATGACTCTAGATTTTTGACAGGCCCAGCCGAAGGCCTAAAGGGACAGTCCAGTAGGTTACCGACCGGAACCCGCTGGACATCAGACGGTCGGTGGATTGTCCGTCGTCCAACACAGCGCCATCGTGATGAGAAACCATGATCACTCTGTAGAAGACTTTGAGGCGTACTGGGGTTTCTAGGGGGATGCAAGGGAGATTATGAGCCGCGAGTCCAAAGCAACGGTTATTATTTTAGCCATTTGTGGGGATCGTGGTGGAAATTCACCCAAGCGAGAATGGAGCAGGTGGGTAAAGGATAACTCAACATTGCGCTCCACATATTAACTGATTTTACTTAGAAAGACCTTATCGACGCACCTTACGGCAGCCTCTTAGCAATCTAGATTCTGAAAAACGTAAATCGTTTGGAGCTGGCTGACATTTTATCCCTGTCAATGAGGTTCCTGATGACATTCTGGTAGGGCAAGTGGAAGCATAGGGGGAGATGTTATTTCCGCCATTTTTTCCTAAGTTTGGTGCAGGTGAAAGGGTAGAGAAACATGCAGGATTTTCGAAAAATCTCGGGCCTGACCGAAAGTTAGACCTCACTTTCAGGAACGTCAAATAGAGCTGCGTTAGTTGCCCAGTTTCTGGCCTCACCCTCGCACGTCTCAATACACCGTGCAAACAAGCTGATCCAAGGCTTAGATCAACTACCGCAGGACGGACAAATACGACCTGCTCCACGCCCGCAATGAAGTGGACATTTTTTATTCTGCATGAATCACCAACGCTGCAAGTCTGTCTAGATATCGAGGCCACATAACGTGATCCACAAAGCCTGTGACTCTTTCAGCGGACAAGTTCTCCCGATTGCACAGATTTACCGCTGGAACTGCCCGACTGCGTCCAACATTCCCACCACGTTGGCATCCAATTGCCACAAAGGCACCCATACTTAGATCCCTGTTCCAGATGTCGCTGCCATCGTCTACCGTAAACATCACCCCAGTCATCGCCTCGGCAATCGCGGCTGTTACTGTGCCAGCAGGCCATAACAGCTAAGCCCACAAACGCAAACAAAGAGGCGAAGAAACACGTCTTTGGTTCACACTGGCTTACCAGCGTCAAATATATATTATTCAACGCATATCATACCAATCTTCACTCCTTAATGCCGACAACATTTCCATTCTTCATGTCTCTGAACAATGGTTAGCCAGTGTTCTTCGCTCCTCCGCATTTTCAGAAGGCTTTTGACTATTTTCTTGTTCCCAGGATCCATGGTAAGATGGCCGACGTACTTTTTTCATGTCCATTAAAATACAAGGTACCCATAGGCCATCGATACTCTTCCCGCCAGCTGTTTTGGTCCGTTTTGACCAGTTTTTGCCTCGCACTCAAGGTCTTTGGAGACTTTCTTCATGGCATTCTAACATTCATGTCCATTTTATAGACTCGTTTAATCCGAATACTACAGACACCACGCCCGCCACCTTCGTCCAGTTATGCTCTGTACCTGCGATACGCATCGTTGGTGCGTATAAACGCCGTGTTCCTCTTGATATACCAATTTTGCTATTTCTTATCATTTTGTACCCAAATGCTTATTTTCTTATTCAGTGTGATTTGCAATACCTTTATAACATTTGATCATGCAACCAAGCATGTCTTTGGAAGTTTCCGAGAAATATACGAATAATATTACCGTCTCCGGGTTTCTGCTGAAAAAAAAAATATTTCGATTCATCTGTGAGCGCCATAGATGGGGTGTTCATCGTTGAAAGATTTAAGAGAATTTTACCCTGCTTAGTCTCCAGTTGGCTCGACACAAGAATAACGCAACGTGAATACATGAATACAGAAGCAGTGCCGATTGCAGCTGCGAACTAGAATAGGTAGACAATCCCAGTTAGCTTTGAAATGTGGCCTTAGGTTGGGTGGCGACATCTGTGAATGTACAGCTAGCGGGCAGATGATCACATCTAGAAAACCCAGCCGCACTTGACGTTTAAATATGTTTTAGCCCGTCGTAATTATCAAGTCAAGAAAATTGAGATACCTCGTGGATTTGTTACATGTTGGGTCCAACCGCCATGATGTACACTTTCAAGGAAAGACAGCAAGTCATCTGGGGCGGAAAGCGTGGAGAGCATATGCCAAATGCATTGAAATCTCCAGTGGTTAGCATAGGACCTGGTAGGTCAGAAGCATTATTCTTTTGTTCGGTTTTCATCGAAACATCAATTTGGCAAGAACCAGTGGGTGACAGACACATACAGTAAGGAGGCTTCTTTTGCCCATCTCAGCTCTGGCTCACACGGCATTTTAAATGTTGTTTAGCATGGTATCCTCACACAACGTATCTGGTAAAGATTCTCCAAAGTAGACAAGGCAGCCACATCCGCGCTGGGTTTCTCGGCTTTCCCCGAAGGATTCATAGTCGGAAATTACTATGGCGTCTTCTGGAGTGTGAACATTGTCTCACATTTCGGTGATTGGTATGAAGCAGAACTTAACAAGAGTGGAAAAAGCGGTCACGATGAATTTTCCCCACCATGGTTCGTGCATTTCATAAAAGTAGCGAAAACATTTCGAAAGATCCCTTGCTCGTAATTGAGGTCATGATGGGTGAACCTGGATTTCTCGTTTGCCGGCGGTGGTCTGTTGAATGAGGTCGCGGCATTAAGAGCGGACAGGTCGTGGTTTCAAATCCTCCCACCGCCAGTCAACTTCCCCACTCGGCAGCTCTCTGCTGGCCGCGATCCTCTTCCTGAAAATTGATGTAAACAAGTATTTCATTAATTAAGGAAGTGAAAGAAAAAAGATAAAAACAGTTTTGAAAGGAATTATCAACCAGTTTTATTGTGATTTTCATTTATGGTTTACATTTTTGGCCCCCTGTAATTGAGATGGTGATGCACCATTCGAGTGAGGAACCGTCGGCCCAGGGAAGCGCGATTTGACTTGGACGGCAGATGACCCGTAAGGTGAGTTGAGCGGCGCATCTGGTGGGTGGTTATCTTGTGGTGATGAAGTTCGTCCTTATTACCTTCAACCTCAGGGGACGCTACCGCCATGATCAAATTCACCCACTCGCTTTCGGTTACATAGGAACAGCGGGTTGAGAAACATGCCGGGAAAGTGGGGCAAAATTGGAGCAGGTCGAAGAGAGAAAAGGGTTCTGCTAAAACTATGCTGTGTCGTGGAATGGAAGACTTGCCTGTTTATAAGGACAACACCGGTAATTGGCGAATGCCAGTATGTTTGGTCCATAGTTCGCGCAGTTGCCAAGTTGGAAATAAATTTAATTCCGTCTTATGCTGGGTCACACCCATTGATTTGGCCGAAGCGCTAGGTGCAGCGTGATAAAATGGCGCTTGATATTGTGTGAAAGTTTGGCGGGTTGATTGAAAATGGGCCAGGTAAAGAGGAAACCGGGCAGCCGTCGGGGGGTTGGAAATATGAAAACCAGTTAAACTGGGGGATCAGGCCTGCATTCGGTATCTTGAAAGGTCTGAGTTTCTATAATTGGTCGGTTTGTTTAATGGAGTAGTACTGGACTTTGGGCCAGATGTTATTGGATATAAAATTAGGCATACATGTTATGGCCCGTTGGAAGTAGATTACATTGAAAGCATCTCCTCTGGTGACGTTTTTGGAATTTACTTACTGGGTTGGGAACTTGGAGTGAGAAGAAAACTAAGACCAGTTTTGGAGTTAGTGGACAGCAGAGGCAAGCTCCATTCCATACCCATACCGACCAAATCTTTTGCAGACTTTTGCCGGGATTTTGACGGAGGGTGTTTTGAGGGCTGTGTGAGGGTTTGCATCTTGAAGTGAATGGCTCAAGATGCGGTTACTGACGTGGTGACTGAAGGTTGGCGAGTAGATTGGCTCATGTAGGTTAACTTCAAATTTCAGAGTGATTTTCGGGGTTTGTGATTCTCAAAATAGTTTGCTGATTTAGGAGAAGGGCAGGGAGACCCAAGGACCTATCTCAATAGAAGAAACAAAGTATACACATGTATGCTTATTATTGATCTTCCCTATTCTTGGTCTTTAAAATGTGTTTACCGCCCGCTTCCAGAAACTGCCCCGTCGTCGTCTCCTTATTCACCTCCTCGAAGACATGTGCAACGCACCTCGCGAGTCAGCATTCCCGTTACCGTTAAAACGTTACCCGTCCCACAATTTCCTTGGAACTGGCAATCATCTGATTTACACAACCGAGTGGCCACGAGCCGATGTGGATTTGTTTGCCGAAGGCTATTATTACGTCGCCTGCTATAAACCTCTTTTTGCTGTATCAACTTCCGTCACGCTCCCAGGGTTACCTTGTATCCTTGCAAGCAACTTCCTGAAAGACATTTGTTAGATGGCTGATTTCGTACCACCCGCGGTGCACCCAGCAAAGATTACTGGGTACGGCGAAAAAACTACTGCGGCTCAATGGTGAATAATTATTAGGAATCAAAGCCAAATGGACGATATCTCTGAAGGATTCCGCTACTAATGGACGGTTGCTTAGTATTCTTTTCACCCCACTTAAAATTTCCTTTAAGTTATCGTCGTCAATTGCTTGTTTTTTAACCACTAACAGCATTACTTATCGAACGGGTTTAATGAAATGTTTCCACAATCGATCTCAATGACTGGCGATCAGAACTTGAAGTACCAATGAACTCTAAGCGTAGTCGTTTTGTCTTTGAACGTGCCCCAAATCAGGCCTTGATTCAAGCGTAATGGTTCTCCATTTGCCCTTAAATAGCTTGAGCGATTGTCAGAGTTTATGTTGGACAGTACGCCTCCACTGTTAGTGAAATGCTGCAGAGCCTACAAAAATAAATCCACACTCATTGAGCGTTCGACATTGAGCTGCATGCCACAAATTTCATGAAAGTCATTAAGCGCCGTACTTTTTCGTATCTGCTCTCTGCATCTCACCCACATGGATTAAAATAGTTGTCTCTAGAGTTGCCGAAATTATACGGGCCAGGAGAGACTGCGTTTTGGAATCGGGACCATTAGTTCTATTTTTAACACTGTCATGTGCCTGCGGCATAGCCCGCAACTTTCGTCTGCTCGCTTTGCTCTCGCTCGTCCGCTCTCCAACCAAAATCGTTTTCATACGACGCGCATCATGTAATTTGTATGCTTGTCTATCCGCTGCATGTTTATATTGCCCAGGCATATCAGCCACGTGGTTCTGAGCCGGTAATATTTCCGGATGCTTCTCGGCAAACATGGACGGTAGTTGACCAGTTTGCCACGCAATTTGAAATTGGATATATTTCTCTAAATTCGAGAGTCATGCGCAAAGCAAGATAAAATTTGCACACAGATGGCGCAGTGGAAATCGTAAAACAAAATTTAGTCGTGAAGATTCCGCTTCTGTACTCTCATGAGCATAACCTGCAATAAGATGGGCTAATCACGAGATTTTGGGCTTCAAGTCAGAGCTAGATAATCCATCGCCGAAACTTTCTGGGGCTGACTATGAGTTGCCCATTGCGAGTCAATCCATGTTTAAACACATCAAAGGTCCTCATCGCCGGTGCGTAACTTGGCTGGGAAGAAATGGTGGGTGGTATTTACGAAACTTCCACCACCGCAAAACGGCCATGTTTTTGCGGGCGTTCAAACCGTTGGACGTAACTCATCCACCCGCGATGGTATTTACTAACGGTCCACCCCCGCGAAACGGCCATGTTTTTGCGGGCGT
>LUCM01008455.1:61676-155285 GCA_008360955.1 Fasciolopsis buskii
GTAAGACGAGAGCCAGGATAGAAGAGGATCGGTGATGCCAAAGGAGCTTACTTTGGCTAAAAGGTGCAGATGAGGGACACGGTCAAAGGCTTTAGACATATCGAAGTAGATGACTGAGAATGCCAAACCCCTGTTCGCTAGGTTAGTTAGGAGGTTTAGGAAGTCAAATTGACAGGTGGAGCAAGAACGAGATTGGAGAAATCCGTGCTGTTTGGGGCCAAGGATTTTGGAGGCCAAAAGGTAGTCCACGATGGATCGTTTTGCAACCTTCTCCGTAACCCTGGAGATAACAGGCGTGTGGTTGATGGGACGGTAATTGGACATATCATGCAGAGACCCCATTTTATGGATAGGGGTTGTTATAGATTGCTTCCAGTAGACCGGGATTGCACCAGATTTAATTAAAAGTGTGAAGAGGTTCAGCAGTAGCAAAGGTAAATCAAGGCCACAACTAATAACAACTGATGGAGGAATGCCATCAGGGCCTTGGTAAGACCCTGGTTTGAAGTTGGCTAAATGTTGTTCATTAGTCTTGACATCAAAGGACGCAGAAGATAAGGTGCAGTTATTCCTTTTCTGTAGTTCGGGTGGGTCGCTGACTGCAGCTGGGGCCATGGAGGAGGCGAAATATTGATTGAATGCCACAGAGGTGTCTTTGGGGTTGTCGCAGACTCACCATTAGGAAAAACTAGGAAGTTCACTGATGGTTTGCGATCATGGGATCTTAGTTTATATATTTTTGAAAGTATTATGGGGTTATTTTTATGCTTTAGTGCCCTAACTTCTTCTTTACGAAGGAGAGATTCACTTAGGCGAGAGATGGTGTCGGATAGATGGTGTAAAAGAATAAACTTGGAAAAGTCATGTGTCAAGGAAAAGTGCCGTTGCAACTTAGCATATTTGACTTTCAAAGAGGCAAGTTTTGAAGTCTTTTTTCTGCCCATTTGTTCTATAATGGTCAGTTTCGAGATGCAGCTGGCCATGTTGCGATAAAATTCATCTGCAGCGGTCTGTGGGTCAGTCGCTAGGACAAAGCTTCCCCAGTCACGTTGGCGTACTAGAGAGGGAAATTGCTGCCAGTTAAGATAGGGTGGATGAGTTATGTCAATAGGATGGTTAGGGAGGGAGGCATGGACATGGATTCTACCGTGAACTACCCTGTGGTCGCTCCCTGGAAATTTATTTCCGACATGAACCAAGATTTGGTGATCAGTATATGTAAAGATAAGATCTAATATACTATTTCTGTTGGGTGACGCTACGTGCTGTACCCAACCCCATGATGTAGATGAAAGACGAATGATGGGGGAACGATTGTTGGGCAGTACTCGTAGACCAGGTTACGCCAGGAAGATCGAAGTCTCCGGCAATGATTTTCGATGTTAATGGGAGGGATGCAAGGTAGTCAAATGCGTTTGCTAAGAGGGGGAGCCCAATTTCAGTATGAACTGGAGAGCGATAGATGCAGGCACTATTAATAACCCAGGACGACAACTTGATAGTGAGCCATACCGATTCTTGGATCGGTTCGAGTGTAGGATGCGTAAGAACGGAGACTGATAGGCCCTGCCTTACATAAATAAGGCAACCGCTCCCCACGGCGGTCGTTTCTAGTACCTCTAAAGGATTGGTATTCCGCAAGAGAAGTTGCACTATTAGGTGTATCCTCGGTAAGCCAAGACTCAGTGATAAAGATTATATCCGGGTTGGAAGACGCCGCAAAGCTTTTTAAGTGGGTGAATTTATTTAGGATTGAACGACAGTTAATTAGCACAAGAGAGAATGGTATGTTGCCGTCCAGGCGGAGTGAGTGGTGCGGTTGCGAAGATAGAGAGATGGTGCGTGGAGGGTTAATTATGATGGGAATAGTTTGGTAAGCAGATGGAATTAGTTCTATTTTAGTGAGCGTTGAATGAGATACGACAGAAGAAGGTGGAGGTGAGGAAGAACGAGGGCATATAGCCTTTTTCATTATGCCAGCATGGGGGTAACTCGAAGTGCTGCGGGCACCAGTGTGTAGGGAGGCAGAAAGAGGGTGGGTTTGGGTGAGAAAAAAGGTTGCGGTGGTGATTCGAGAAAGGAGGAGAAAGAGGAACTTTTCTAGCAGGGTAGATATGGTCGAAAAAAGAGATATTAATGGAATGGGGCACGGTCGTTCTGTTTTGGTCGAGGCGCTAGTAAGTGGAGGTTGGTGATAGCACCGATATGACGGGGAAGGTATGCTTAATGGGGGCCAGGGACAGACTTTTTGGGAAATCTGACGCAACAGCGAAGGACTTTCGCGGGGAACAGCAGGCGCATCGCTAGGCCTTTTAAATCTACGGTGCACGTCCGCGGTTTTCTTTCAGATCGGAAAAGCTCTCGGCAGTGACCTTTCAGTCCCTGTGAAACGAACGGCGGGCAATCGAAAGTCAGCGCGGTTACAGCCAGGCAGTTGAGGCACCGGGGTGATGGGGCTAACAGTGGGGTGGAATAGAGTGGGGTCGGAGTATTTTGGTCGCTGGGCTAATAACGCCGGCGTTGTTCCTTCGGGGAGTAGTTTGTTGCTTGTTGATGGTGTAAGCGCAGGTTTACCATCAGTAGCAATTGTCTTAAGGGTCTGCATGGGGCAGGGCCAGTTTTGATTGTTGCTAGACATTTTTGCTTCGCGGGGAGAAGAGAGATATTGCGGCCCAAGGAGAAAGTCGTAGGTGAGGGGTTTAGATGCGGGCGTTTCCGGGATGACCGTGGCAAAGGAGACGGTAATGAGCTGTCTAAGTCAGCACTTTCCTGTGGCTGTGGTGGGGCCACGGGGACCGGTTTAGGTACCAAGCCCCTAGCTATGCCGGGTAGCTTGGGGGATTTTATGTTTGGTAGAGCCGTTTTTGGGTTCTCACTTGCATGCAGTCTGAGGGCCTCCCCCTGAATAAGGGTTTTGTCAGGGGTCATTTTTATGGACCTGAACGGGGTAGTTGAGGCCATCTTAGCTTCACTCCTCAAAAACTGCTCTGCAGCAGCGAGGCTAAGGAAATGGAGCAGTACAGGACATGCTACGCTTAACATTTGTTTACGTAGTCTTAGACAGTGGCAGGATTATCCTGTTATATTGCCAGCAGAGAAGACCGTCTTTTAACGTATCTAGTGGAATGCGGTCAGGGACACTGTAAACCACAGCATTAAACGGTCTTAGGTTTCTTTGCTTAATTTCTGATGATATTGAGTCGATAGCCCGATAGACACCAGCGAGATATTCTCGTAGTGGGTTTCCGGGCGTCCCAGTTGGGTAGGTAAGAGAAAGCAGCTTTGAAATTACTGGTTCCATCAGTAAAATTTTGTTGTTTATCTCATGAATCGCTTGCTATAATTTCCGTACTATATTGTTAGTCTCCACGAACAAATCTGGGACACTAACGGTGCAAGCTAGTGGCCGGCGAACGGGTTGTGAGGGTGTGGAAGCGGTGCGTCAAGCTGCTACGATCTTGGTACGTTTAGGCCTAGAGACCGCCATTTTAACAAAGCGGGATGATGACGGTCGGAAACTGCGGAAGTGTAACGATACGGGACGAATATCTAGCAGTCTATGTGTCGCGTTGCTTTTGGACGACTGGACAGCGACGCTAAGCGATGGGATTGGTAAACGAGAGAATGGGTAAACAGGCCGCTTCTTGCAATTAATCGTGAAAAGAGAGAGATAGGTCGATGTCGCTTACGGTTTACAATATAAAGGCGTTTAATAAAACGCCGTGTCAAGGCTGTGAGTGTTACAGTTGGATCTCAAGTAGAAAGTCAGAATTTTTATGTGGAGATCAGCTCCAAATAAGATGTCCAGAAAAATTTGGCAAATTATTTTTGACCAGGAAAAAGCCTTAAAGCTGCTAAGACTACTACAAAAACACCCTAGTTGACTAAAAAACTAAAAGAGAACTCAACACGAGGAGCGGTGAAAGGCAGTTGGTCGGTGCGGACCATTGTTGTTCAATTTTGATTACAAATATGATCCTGAGTGTTAAACTACTTAGGGAATTTCCAGTGCGAAAGTTTGTCGATTTCAAGGTTCAGCCCTCATCAGCAACCAGTCATTAGTATTGACCATCCGCCATCGATGTCCCGCGGGTGCGCATCAAAAATCTCGGATAGTAACATTGGGATAATTTTACATTCTGCGTAGTGATACTTTTATAGTCATTGAACCACTGTGCATGCTACCACAGAGAAGGAAACCCTCATCGTAATCAGCCGTTTTTAGAATCTTGCCGCCCAAACCGGCACTGCATGCAGCCGGGCCCGCATCGAGTACTTGCCGAATCCAGATGGAAAGGACAAAGGCATGGTTACAAAAATCATCATTGTGCCTCTCTTGTCTTTCAGTGCCGGCTCGGGTTGGCTGCTTGAATGGTTCGCGAGTCAATTCTTCCCGCAAAAGCTGAGGAACTTTGAGCGTTTATAGCATGTTTTCAGGTTCTGTAGTTGCATTAATTCTAGGAAGCGTGTGTCAGATTGATTTTCCGCCGAATTTGCTATTTTTTGGTTTGTTTTTTAGCCTACTCAGGATGGAAGCGTCAAAAAAGCCTCTATCTCTGCAGATGCCCTGTAGCACTACCTTTGATTTGCTTGCATTTGCGGCGGCTCATTCGATGGGCTTGAAGCATCTTACACTCACCGTATCCACTGCCAAAGCTGCCTTACGCATCTCTGGAAGCAGAATATGTAATGGCCCACGCTTGTGACTTGAGTCCTGCGAGCTTATCTTAAGGTAATAACTGCCATTTTCCTTAGTCCATCATTCATAAGCCATGACGCCGTAGCCTCCCCCTGATGGCCCTGAAAACGCATATAACTCTCCTTTCTGGTTTGTGTCTTTCGAGGCTAGGCATAGCAAAAGTTTATGCTTTGGATTCTCCTAGGACTAGCATGACACTTTCAACAACGAATTATCTCCGGGAGCAATGAAATCATTTCAACGAAATTTCTTTCTGCATAATTCTCGGGGCAATATTTATCCGGGAATCAATCAAGAGAATCTAACTAGTTGGAAACTGAAGACGGGATCCCTTGCGTATAAAACGTGGTTCGACAGAATTCGGATAAACAGAAGAACTCACTGGTTCGGGCACCCCATTGCATTCCGAGAGTGAATTTGGTTTTTCTGGGGATACATACAACCAGCGGTCTTTTCTTGGATATTTGTTTGCTGAGACGACTTCTATGGTGCGGGGGTTTTTGACATCCGTTTAGTACGTTGGAAGCCACTCCTCTTCAATGGATTCATCAGACTAACCAAGCATTCTTTGTTTGTGGCATCCCCCAAGAATGAACGGATGTGATCATCAGCATAGAAATTGCCGGGAACACTATCCTTTTTAGCCCCTTCAGTTGAATTGCCGTGTATTTCCATTGTTCTTAGGAATGCGCAATTTGCGCAAAAGTGCAATGATACTAGTCCAGTGAATGGGACGTCATCTCATACTCCGCTACTGGTTCGTCTATGTCACTCATGTTTAACCGCATAGGTTAAAACATGTTTTATCCCTGTTTTTATATTTACCTGCCAAAATCTTTCCTTCATTTTAGCACATAATACGAATTTGACCAATCAAAGGTGGCAGAGAACGTCGACCATTAGCATAGCCCAACCTGGCCTCTACAACGGCCGATCGGTGAGCAACGTTCCTCAAAACATGGCCGCGCGATCAGACGCTACGCTACATTTCTCGGTCTTCTGAGTGATGGGGAGAAACACTTGGGCAAACATCATATGCACAGGCACCTATTCTATGTGTACAAGAGTTTCGTAGTGCGCCACCACCTCGGAGTATTGTTCCAATGGCCATTGTCACGACGAAATCCTTTTGCTCAATGTAATGACCTGCGAATCAAGTATGTCCTATTGATTGCTGTTCGGTCCGTTTGTGGACGCCTGAGAAACGCACCCCAAAATTTCCACGGAAAAATTCTCCCCCTCTTTAAACTGTCCCCAATGCCATAACGTTAAACAAAATACCCAGTGACCTTGTGAAACTAGGATGGGTCTTTTCGCCCTTATCAACTTAGGTTCAAATTTCCGGCAGACACAAGAAAAAGAATAGCTCAGAGGGGAGAAAAGGGGGATTATAGGTGTTGTGGCTGTAATTCAGCGAAAGGGCCGATATTTGGGCGCTTCCGCCAATTTTCCGTGTTCATGTAATGAGTGTGCTTCCCACAGTCGGGCAGGTCTACCGGTCACGTCGTGTATTCAGAAAGTTTTTCTGCCCACGTTACGTTGTCCTCAGGGATCACATTACTCGGTCTCCAGTTCCGAGCAGACGTGGAGTAAGGAGTGTCAGGCGTCATTGGTGAGTCGTGTGGGCTAACATAGTTGTTTTGATTCGGCATGGTTTGTTCGACCTCGGGCGTTATAGGCAGCTAATGGGCCAAGTTTGTTTCGTATTTTGCAGAAGCATGCAGGGTGACAGCTTTAATGTGCATGTTGGACCCTTGTTGCGGCAGCACCGCAAACGTATAAGTCTGCAATGAGACAAGAGAAGAGAGTTAGTCTGGAGATTATCCAGCCGAGGTTTACGATGAGCGCGATAGTACTAGTACTGAGAGGGTTATTTCCGCTTGAGTATGGTGCAAATTCTAATAACCTAGGCATAACTCAAATGCCTTCTCACTATGTATGTGAAGGTTTGTAATTGAAATAAGTTTTCTTACCGTTATTAGCTACAAAGCAAAGGAGGGAGCTTGATGTGCTGTGATAGCTTGATCTACCACGGAGATAATTTCGTGGCGAAAAACGTGACAATAATAATATATAATTCTCGATTAGCGAGAACCATGCGCAGGGCAGGACTGAATATGTGCACAGTGATGCAAAGGAAACGTGTACAAGGGAGATCAAAAGGGACAAGAAGATGGGGCAACCTTAAGTCATTGGGTAACTATACTGGAAAGTAGAATCAGTCGCTGCAAAGCAATGCGAAAAGCACAAGTATATCAGCCTGAAATCAAAACTAGAAAACTAGTTTCACAAGGCTAAACAGAGTTTCCTGGGAGTGTTTGCTAGCAGATGACGACTAGTAATTTTGTGTGTAAGTGCACTAAATGTGATTATCACCGAGGCGACAAATGACCGGAGATCAATTGCGGATGTCGAGGTACGGTCGGAGTTGCCAAACGGCAAGAGCGTTACTTAATGGATCAAAGAGTTGAGCTGAGGGTATTTGGGGTAGAAATAATACAGTAACTGGATTGAAGTAGTGAAAACCAAGCAAAGCACCAAGCAAAGTGGATAAGATAATCCCACTGAGCAACAATAAAAGGGGCGATATAATGCTGCAAAGGGTAGAGGAATACTGTCGAGATCATCTGAAGCAATCTCCACAGAGAAAATGGAACTCCAAGACTACCGATTGCGTTCATTTGCGGCTGAGCGTAAGCTGGACTGAGAGGCGCGTTGAAGAAGAGACGTTTTGTGTAAGATCACTTCTTAAATACACTCATCGAGAATGTCCTGTATGCTGTCATGTTTGTTGTCGCAGCTTTTGATTTTAACCAGAGTTATAGGTGGGGGGTTGGGGAGGTGCGCAAGAAATTCCAGTAACGATAGCGGGTGTGTTTTTGCCCGATCATAAATATTCTTCTAAGGTAGAATATTCAAGGCAATCAGCGGCGTAATTTCGGTTGAACGGACCAGTATTCTAGCTCGGAAATCGGCGTCTCAGCAAGAGTGAGAATATAGCAGAAATTGGATCTGCTCCTACGAGTGCAGAACTGGTAACAGCGTGTTTAACCCCGGTGCGGGATGTGAAACAAAAGAGAGACGTAGTCTGGCTTGATTGCCAGCCCGGGATTGTGGTGATTAGTAAACCGTGAGCAAAGGACCTGCAACATTGTGATATTGCGAAAAGATTTGGTAATCAGACCTGCACTACAGTAAGTTTAAGGCGTATTTGTAGATTTGGGGTTATCAGGAATGGCCTATCCAGAGTCAACAAGCCAGTAAAGAGGATAAGATGACATGAGAAGTGAGGAGTACGTAGGCCGAATGATTTTACAATCACGGAAATTGATGAGAACACTTCTCCATCCAATAGTACGCTGACATTTTGTTAGACCCAGGTTGTGAACGTTTCAATGGTTAGTCAACTCTGTCAGCGGTAACAGGGGTGCGCCTACTACAGGGGGAAAGTAAGCTAAAGAATGTATTAGGCTGGATGTGTGAGAAAGTAGGGTACTAGGAGGTGAATCTGAATTCCGAGGTTGCGAGATGGTGATCTCAGTGAAGTCTCAAGCATAAACTAGAATTCTAACCCATGTTTCTAGACCTCTTCTAGTCTAATGTTAGTCTGTTTCAGGTTAATTAAGTGCGGGACATCCAGTAAATTTGCCATCTGTGCCTTGAATTGGGCTAAATTTGGGCACGATCGCAGGAAACCAAGGAGATTGTTCCGAAGTTTAGAGTAAGAACTTGTGAAGAATTTTGCCTCTGTCGATAGTCCAGTCAAATGCATTTTTATCGAGCTGTATCTACTACCAAGTAGAGATGGGGGACTATCAGCGTCGTGTATGACGTTTTTAGCAGAATGAGCGTTATTATGACAACGATTAAAGAGAACCGAAAGGTTCACTGTGACTCGACGAAGCCAGAGGGGTTCAAAATCAAGCTAAATAAATGACCTAGGATATATCAAATGAACCCCAGCTGCACATTCTCGATTGCGATTCCATCAACTTTACGCACATAAGTGAAGTTGATCAGGCAATATTGGAGGTGGAATCTTGCAAGGGACTTGGGGATTAGCCTGCAATTCCGAGTAAGGAATGCCCCTAAAACCATTGTAGTGGTTCATTAATCTACGGAAGCCTGGTTGTTAACTTGGTCGCGGAAGTCGAAAGAGCAGGAGTACTGTAGCCCCAAATCCGTAAACGTGTGTGAGACAAAAATTGACATTCCACTTATGGAGAAGGGGCTAGGGGGAGCATGAAATTTGTTATTAAAGTGCTGTTGGTAAAATAGAACTTAATAAACCGCTTGGAGCACCAGTTATCAAGAGGCTTTAGGTCTTCATTGATAAGTGCAAGCGGGGAGTTAAGTGAACCAGCTTCGAAGAAAAAGACTGCCTTAATATCGTCGGCAAACAGCAGTGGTGTTCCAGGACGAATAATTTTGAAAAGATCACTAAAATGTTAGAAGAAATAGGAGAGGACCTAGGACACTCCCTTGAATGACCATACTGGCAACGGCACAGGGCGGGCAAAAACAATCGCCAATATTGGCTACCTGAAGGAGAGCGGATAGGTAGGATAATAGTCTTCTAAAAAAACAAAAACAAAAACATTCGCTATCACTGGCACCCTTATTTTTATTAACTCTTCTGTTCATGCAAATGACTGGCCTGTAGACATCACCTTGTTTCGGACGAACCCAAACGATATCCTCCAGACAAAATAAGGCAAACGTCTTGGATTCTTTCTTCATCGTACCACATCGATATCTATCCATTTCGGCTAATTCAGACTTCAAACTATCGCCATAAATACAGAGTCCTATGTGGTATCTTCTCTCCACATAGTGGCCGTTTACATCTACCATACCCACTGGCCTCGACCATTTATATTTTCGAAAGGCATGGCATCATAGAGTGAAATATAACCCTTGATTTCCAAGTGGAATTTAGTCAATCCCTAGTGCATCTATCTTTGTAGTTTGATCTTTATTTATATAGCAGCAGTTATTCCCTGTCCATCCTATTAAATACCAGCTCATTCTCCTTACTCACAGTGTAGACGATCCTACCAGATACCGGTTCATTCTGTTTACTCATAGCGCGAACGATCCACACACTAGACTAGCCAGCCCACCTATTTAAAAACGTATATATATATATATGTCTATAAAAAAGAAAACCCAGATTACTCAGTCACCGTCCGTATATTTTGAATTGTACTATGCGCCCTAGTAACTTCTTTCTCTGAGCTGCCTGTAAGATTGATCGCTTCTTAATCTGCAGCTGGCAGCTAGGCCAGACTGCCGTCCGTCTTTTTTCTCTCTTCCAGGCCTTATAGTCCTGTTTGGATAGAAACAATTCCCCAATGCTCTGGCGATAATCCGATCCTGGAAAGACGATGTATCCCTTACCATACCATGCTCAAACTCCTTCCACGACACCTCGAGCACGTGGGCGTTACCACAATAGTGCGGGGCGCGGTCATATCCACCGCTTTGGCCGGCGCACATCGGGCGGGCAGCTCGGCTGCAGCGGTGTGCGGGTGCAACTAGGTTGGCGGAATACACCTCCTGCGTTCACCCTCTAACGGTGTTTTTCACGTTGGGTGGCCAGCACTCGGTCAGCCCCACCCATTAGCACTGTTGTGGTAAACAGCACTGTAGCTCATAAGTTCATGTGCACCACTTTGTACTGGCTTCCTCTTACTCCTTCCGAAATTCTTCTAACAAATCCATACAAAAAGAACTCACGAATGGTCAGCATTTTTATTGGCATGTGATATGAACGGACGTTCACAATGCATATTGACACCCGAAGACAGCTGAAAACCGTCGTTTTTCATTAACCTCTATTTTCATCTGCGGAATTTGGCAATAGACCGATGCTCCTGGTAACAGTTCTTCACTCGAGTCCACCAGACATTGACCCATTTGACTCCGGTTCTCCTTCTTTTCCAGTGCCACCTTCATCTCTAGACCAAGCTGAAATTTATGAACTCAAAATTGCTCGAAACAAACCTCATGTATTAGTATTACGATGGCACAATACCCATCCTTTGTCGCCGCTCTCCTTGTTAAATCGGTGTGTGCCTTCTGAATTTGAGTTTTTTACTGCGTTTTGATATCCAGTCTAGTTTTCGCTCATTTCCATTCCGTTATCGCATCCATACTGATATTCATCTCCACCCTATGACTCTCTTGACTATTGAGTATCCCGGCCAACGGGCGGCGACAGCCATTGCCCTCCAGGCATATTTTGCGCCCGCGATACGCACCTTTGTTGCATTCAAACAATATAACTCGCAGTGTAGGACTGGAATGCAACCACAGAAAAATCTTTGCGAACAATTACCTAGCTTTGAATTAAAGCCCCCTGCTCGGGAAACCACATTGCCCGTTATGATCCTGTGAGCGTAAACCACATTGCATTGTATGTTTGGTTTCCGTTTTCCATTTCTTCATTGTGCCTTCCTGGCCTAATTTTAATATTATCTTGCGCATGACTCTCGTATGTCGAAAGATATACAAAAACAAACAAGCCTCCCAAATCACTAGAGGTCGCTTTCACCATCTGTCCCTTTCGATTCACATAGTACGTATTTCCATGTGCATCATCTATGTAAAAAAATGATCTTGCCATGCGCATGCATTTCGCAATCGAGAAATATGCATTATTATTATTATTATTATTATTATTAATATCTAATTTTAGATTTGCGAGAGGCATGCGCAATGCAAGATCCAATTTTTACGAGGGTGATGCGCAGAAAATGCAAATGATAGAAATCGAATGGGATATTGGTGTGGGAGCAACGTTGAGTTATCGCACAGGCTCACTACATAGTAAAATGAGATGCTGCAAAGCAATGGGGAAAGTGTAAGTATTTCAGCAAAAAGCAGAAAATAGAAAACTAATTTTTCAAGACCAAAAATTTTTCCTGGGACTGTTTGCAAGCAGCGGACTACGGGTCACTTCGTGTTTAAGTGCACTAAATATGCTCATTACTGGCGCAAAACATGGACAAAGCTCATCGGCGGATGACCGATATATGGCCGAAGTCCCTAAACGTCGGGGGCGTTCCGTAATGGACGGAAATGTTAAGCTGAAGAGATGACAAGCAGTGGTAATGTGGTAATCGGATGGAAGTGGTGAAAACCTGGCGGAATGTCAGGCAAACTGGATAAGAAATGCACCTGACAACAAATGACCAAAAAATGCTGAGGGCGGGGGATGACTGTCAAGATTGTCTCAAACTATCTGCAGGAAATTTGTGAAGCTTCGGATAAGGAACTCCCAAGAATAGTGGTTATATTTACATACGGATGGCGGTGAGCTGTACCGGGAGGTGTGTCACAAGAGATTTGTGTAAGAACGCTCCTCATATACACTAGCCAAGAATGCCCTCTATGTTTTCATTTTTGTTGTTGCAGCTTTTGATCTAATTCAGCAGTACGGTTGGGGAGTATAAGGTGCGCAGGCCGTTCCGGCGACAGTAGTAATCGCGGTTTTATCGAATCGCAAAGATGCGAGTTGAGATGTCCAGTGCGATAATCGGGGTAGTTTCGGTTGAACGGGCCAGAACTCGAGCGCCAGTTCTAGCTAGCAGCAGTGATAGGGTAGCAGATTTGGAATCGTCCTTACGAGGTTGGAAGCGTTAGCAGCGCGTCTGCTGCGGATGCGAGATCTGAAATTCGAGAGCGAAGCAGTATTGCTTGTGTCCCAGCTTGAGGTAACGGTGATTATTGGATCGCGACAACATGCGTGCAACACAGTGCATCTATTCCGTAAAATGTGGTAACTAGAAGTGAGCTATGATAGCAATTTTATGGGTAGTTGAAAGTTTGGGGCTAACAAGAATGACCTATTTATCCCTACCAAACCAGTAAAGAGGATGAGATGACATGAGGAGCAGGGCGCACATAGGCTGAAGGTGCTTCAAATCACGGAATGAGAGCATGGATCCGTCAAGGAGTACGTTGATATTTTCGTCATCCCACATTGGTAGAAGCTCATGAGGTAGTTGCTTAAGCGAATGATGAATAGGGTACATCACTACAAGGGAGGTCAAAAAGTGCATTAGCGGTGACGTGCAATGAAGTGAGGAAGTAAGAAGCGAAGCCGAATCCCAGATGGTGATCTCAGCAACGATTCGGTCACGAACTAGAAATCTAACCCATGTTCGTGAGCCTCGTCTAGTCTAATGTTAGCTCGTGCCAGGTTGATTAAGAACGGGACATCCAGTAACGTTGCCAGCTGGGCTTCGAACCGGGCTAAATTTGGGCACGGTCTCAGGGAACTAAGGAGTGTGTTCCACAGTTTCGAGTTAGCGACTGTGAAGAATTTAGCCCCGATCGATAGTCGAGTCAGGGGTATTCTTAACGACTAGTACGTACTACGAAGTGGATACGGGGAATACGAGCGTCGTGTGTGACGTTTGTAGTACAGTGGACACTATTACGGCAAAGATTAAAGAAAAATGCAAGGTTTAATTTAACTCAACGAAGCCACAATGGTTCGAGCCCAAGCAGCTGGCATCTGGCCCTGTAGTTTAGGGTAGTTGATGGACCTAGGAGATTTTCAGTAAACGCACGATTGCAATTCGATCGACTTTGCGCATGTGCGCAAAGATAACCGGGCAATACTCGAGGTGGGGCCTGACATGGGACTTGAAGTCGATAATTTTGCAGTCTTGAGCAAAGAAATGCCCGTTACATTATTATGGCGATTCTCTTAGCTACAGCGGTCTGATGGTGAGACTGCTCGTGGAATTTGAAAGAGCAGGAGAATTGTAAGCGTAAATCCTTAACTGTGTGTGATGCAAGATTTGGCATGCCGTTTATTGAGAGGGCGGCCGGAGGAAAATGTCATTTATATGTTAATAGAGAGCGTTTGTCAGCAAAGAACCTCATAAGCCACTTGAAACACCAGTTATTAAGAGACTCCAGGTCTTCACTGATAAATTCAAGAGTGGAGCTAAATGGAGCAGCCTCAAAAGAGTAGACTGTTTTAATGTCATCGGCAAACAGGAATGGTGTGCCATGACGAATGACTTTAAAGATAACATTAATGTATAGCAGGTAAACGAGAGGACCTAGGACGCTCCCTGAATGACCCCACTGGTAATAGCAGAGGGCTGGGAAAAACAACCGCTAATATCGACTACCTGAAGCGATGGGAAAGGTAGAATGATAGCCAAGATAAGACGGGATTTCTTATTTTATAAGTCTTAAATTTGGCTACAAATCGGGAGTGGGAAACGCGGTCAAACGCTTTTGACATATCTATCTATATTTGTCTTCGGCTTCTGGCTCATAGAATTATTCCTTGCGTATTACAAGGCAGTCACTTTTTTTTACTTCAGTTTTGATTGTTCAGTAATTCAAGTGAATACACAGGTATGATCGGATGTCTAGCTTTATATCTACCTGCATGAATGTTGCCACGTCTCGGGCGCGCCTGTGGGAAATCGGGAAACCTACATTTTATTATTATTATAATGGGAAAACTAGCAAACGATCCGTCAGCGACGAAGAGCATAATGCCCTTCAGGTGACTTCTGGTAGAAATGGATCTTACTTGGCACATACAGGATGGAAGACGTGGTGAAGGCCCCGTTACCTTTGTAGCGTCCTCACTGACGGATGGTCTTTGACCAGATTACTTCGTCTTATGTCTTTCCACGCAATTAGCTGTGAAAGCGCTAATATAAGATTTCCGTTTTCCCTTCCAGGCTTAACCATTTGCAAGATTAACGTGAACAACATAGTTGTGCTGCTGTATCGGGAGGCACAATGACAACAAGCACCCGTTTGATCCTTTATTGGTTACCAATAAAACACCGAAGCTAATACCTCACTTCCCTCCTATTTCTACTCTATATGAAGGATGAACTTAAGGGTCTTTTTCATGCCGCACCATTTCGGCTTATTGATAACATTACTACAGTCTACCCTGTTGACAAAATGTAACATTTAAATTCATGATTACACTTGTAAATGGGGACCTATTGTCCCGGTATTACTGATGCATCGAGTGGCTTCTGAATTTCTCGGCAGAATCATGCTCTACAGCAAAGTGTAAGTGCCAGACTGTCCCGGGCTTCCTCTGTAAAAGTAGCACGCATGCTTTCGTGGGCTAACGATTAACGACTTCGGTACTCTTGCTCTTCTAACTCTCATGGGAAAGGCCTCCAAGAAACCGTGGTCCCTAAAGGAACACTAAGGTAATTTAGCACTCGAGATTTCAGGCCAATCGCTTTCATTTCCTATTTTGAATATTGTCCAATTTACTTCACGCATAGGCAGAAGGTTGATCGAATCGAAATCGAGGATATGCAGCCGACAATCAACAGAAACCACCCCAGTCCTTCTTCTAACCTAATTCACAGGTCCAAATGCAAGATCTTGAACCAATATGATGTCGTCGTATTAAATTAAGCACTCGTTTTTCTTTAATCTTTATCATTTTGATGTTCATTCTGCCATAAACCTCCTACCGGACGTTATTAGACCCCGTATCCACTTTGTAGCAGCTGCTACCGGCTAAAAATTCCCGGGCTCGGCTATCGATCTGAGAAAAACTCTTTATAACTGCTTAATCTAAACTCTGTAGCACACATCCTGGGTCGCTGCAGAAATCCCTGAATTTACCACAGTTCAATGACAGGTTAACAAAGTTGCTAGATATCTAGCTCTTAATTAACCTGACACTAGCCAACAATGGAATTCTAGTATATGACCAAGCCCTCAATGTACTCAAAACAAGGGATTTCGGGAATTTACCTTTAAATCTGACTGTCTCATTTCCCCGGCAGCTTTCCACCATTAACTTCGTTGACTTCCGCTATTTCTTGAAGTTAAGGCATCTTCATCACCATTACCATAGGTTTTGAACCACTGTAACTCTAGCGAAGTGATCTCGCTAGAAATTTGACATACGATTACATAGAACGATGTTATATATCATTTCGTTGCCGTTTTGAAAAACCTCCGGCCTTGGTACTCTATCCTTGTCATGTTTAGTATCAGCTTTGCTGGTTCAGTAGCGCTGAACTGGCCGTTCTTGACAACCGGATACCTCCAAGGGGTCAGAGAACCTGGCCCTATAGCTAAGGTCCGGTTACAAATATTTAGGAAACCTAAAATTATATTGTCATAGTGCTGTCATTGACTGACACCATGCCAATCTTCGAACCCACTGCTAATAGCAAACAGGCTGCCATGTGATTTGTACTGGGGTTTCCATTTAGCGGTCAAGCAAGCAATTGGTATAAAAGTAGGTATGTTCTTCTATGTCTCTGATTCTTCACAAATCAGAAAGGATGATTTTTCATTCCATAACTTCATGATTCTTGTAATTGCCCAGCACAGCAAAGCTGCTAGATTTCCATAGGTGAAGGGCTCCAACAAAAACTCGGGAATTGATTTATTCAGTCGCGCAGAATTTGCGTACAACTGACAAGGTCGCATTTCAGTCAAAAAACGTGAAAATAAAACAAAATACGGGAACAAAAATGAAAAACATCGTCACGCAGAAAGAAAACTAAACAACTAGTCCAAGAATAATTTGAACATGTTATGGAAGGTTATTTAAATATTCCGCAAAAAACCTGTCACGGTTTGTCGAAATTGGCCCTCGGGTCTTTACTGAAGCTAGCAATAATCGCTGCTCGAATTTGCAGCACGCTTTTTATGTATGACTGACTCGCTCTCCGAGACTCGACTCAGGGATTTTGCTATTCCATGATGGACGCACCTAGATTCTTAGCTAGGAGCACCATTTCCACACTCGCTAAGTTTTCACTCCTTTAGCCAACCTAAATTCGGATTGTGCTTCAAACTGCCTCCCTCTCAAGGTCCGGTTTATTAGTCACCATCACCTCCATTTGGCACGCAAACAAGACTACGTTTCTCCAATGTTTTAGATCCTTTAAGTACGCATTATGAGCTACTTTCGTTTCCGTTCTCCTTATGGAAGACTGTAACTCGAACGCCAACCAATCTGGATACCACAACTCAGCGGATCTTCACGAATGGCTAGAACGCACATTGTACCATATACGGCTTGAAGGGCATTCGAAATCCTCCATATTTATCATCCATAGTGGACAAAAACAGATAATAGAATATGGCGATATTATGAGCAATTCTGATTCACCTGAACTTGAGAACGGCTGAAACTGTTCGCAACGTTTATGCAGCGATCACTTCAGTGGCATCCTAATCATTCTGCGCTATTTCACATCTAGCCAATTCTTCGCTGTTTGATTGACGCCGTTTTATCTATTGTGAGGGCCAGCTTACCAGCAAGGAATCTCCGGACTTAAGCATATCCGTCATTCCTACTTTTCCTATCGTGACAATGAAACATCTCTGAGTTGCTCCCCAAGGCTAAGAGAAAGCACTCCACGAAAGCAAAGACCACGCATTTGTTTACCATTATCTTGTTTAGCCCAGTTTTTCTTACCCAACGCAGTAGCCACCATTCCATCATCGGGACTCTCCAGAAAACATTACTCAAATACTTTTTGTACCTCGGGCATATGACAACTTTTCTCTACCAAATCTCGTCGTCCGCACAGCAACGTTCTTCGTTTTCCACCCTAACTACCATTTTTGGATTTTCCGAAGACGTTTCCTAACTTTGGGGATCGACCATGGTTTCATTTGTCACTCTTTTGCATTCTTACATCGACTGCCTTTGATACCCGATGGACTATTTTTCCGTCTTCTGTCACCCACCTACCACTTCCACTGCAATGTACTTTGTTAGCTCTTTTCCTTCTCGACCTCCTCTCCCCAACAATGGCTTGAAGCGGACCGATATTGGTGCGGACAAACAAACCTAGTCTGTGTCATTTGTGAATGACCGTTTTGCATACACTTACAAAATTAGACATTTAGGAATATCATTTTGCCACGGCATCCTTTCAGCATTGCCCTTGGTGTGGCCTGTGACATCCAATGCACTGAAGGCCTCTCATTATGCCAGTTTATTGAATATAAAAAATTGATCACGCCGTCGATCATGCTTCACAACGCTCGAGAGATAAAGAGATCATAAATATTACGCACCAACTACTGGGATACTTCGCATTGTCCGGTAATCCACATAACAGCTGCTTGCAACCATCCCGCAAATGTTTGCAACGTTCCAACTTTTAGTTTTCCCGTATCCATTAGGGTAAACGGAACAGTTTCGTCCTACAGACTAAGTGCCGCTTGCATTTGTCTGACGGCCTAAGGAATTCGGAGCACTTTGTGAATTTTCCCTGAAGCTGACACAAAATGTGGGTGATTGTTAGCAACCAAAGGAAACTTTCTACTACTTTCAGGCCCATTACTCATCAATTTGCCCGTAATCGCCCCCCTGGTTAGCAGCAAGCGGCTGAATCGATTTTTATATGAAGAATACTGCAGTCAAACAAAATGAAAGAAGTCACTGGATGTTGGTATGCGGTCGTCTCTGTCCCCTTGAGGATTTTCATTCAATTAGACAGTAATTACAAGTGGCCAAATGTCGAAGTGCTTTTTCCATTGAACTAAAGAAGTTCAGATCCGTCGTAGACCCTGGATTGCCAGAATCTTCTAAGCAGCTGACTAACTCCTTACTGTAAAATATAAGTTCAACAGCTTCTAAAACGATAAGGGTTGCTTTAGTCACCTCATTTAAAAACGGCCTCACAGATGAATATCTCAGGCCTAGCAACCCTTCTAGTACTTTTGGCGTTGATTTTTGCATCCTTTCTGAAGATAACAAGAAACAACCCTGAATAGAATCCGTAGTCTTGCTCTTGTAGAAAAGAAATAAGCTAGAAAGTATGTGCTGTTCTAGGCGCTTCTCAAATTACGGATCGAATTTGTCGCAAACTGTGAAAATAGTTTTTATTTGATCAAATCAGAAGGAGCCTTTGCAATCTGAATGTATATTGGTCACAATCACCACCGTTACTCCGTTTAGACGCGTTTGTTAGGGGCAAAAGTTCATCTACAACCGACACGTAGAGGCATATTTGTTCTCTAATTCCGGCAAATGTGTCGTCGACTTGGTAGCTTGCAGAGCTGCGAAGTAACTTCGTCCGATATCTCCGGCCCTTCTCATTAAGCAAGCTGCCTTCATGCTAAGCCGAGCACTATTCGTTTTAGAGCAGAATAACCTTGGTTCACATGGCTGTCTATAAATTAGGACTGAAAAGACGGTGACGGTGTACTGTATGGAAATGACGCAGCACTTTTGTTGGCTTTTCGACGGGAATAGTCTGCAGTTAATAATAATAAATATATCTCTGGGCTGGACCGAATCCGTATATGTACGGAAAAGGAGAAAACCAACAATAATATCATGTAGAATTCTGTCACACTTGGGTGAAATCCAAGCCGATTAAAACTGCGCAGAGAATGAAGTATCCAATCACATACTGTAGATTAATTTCAGGAGGTTTGCATCAACTTGGCTAAGCTTTAGGTGCAAAGTGCATGGTTTGTTCAACTTTATTGCAATTTGCGAGTAAATTAAAAAAAACGGAATTAGATGGGAGAATGGCTAACAGACAAAAGTCGGGAGATATGAAGCGTACCACAGTAAAGTTTGTAATGAAAACAAATAAAACAAGTGGCATATTTCACGCAAAGCACAAAGAATCAGAATAAAAGCGAAATTGCTCATACATCCCGGGTTTTCATAATATTAATGGCAAGAATACTGATATATTTCGTGAGATGTTCCGAAAAGCATGTGGGTTGCGTGGTGCAACTGACGTCAATTATGACTGGCTGTGCTGCAATTCTGTGTCATCTTATTTCGTTTTTGTTGTCGGATATTGAGTTCGATTTTGTTCTTCTTTCGATGGTACAATCGCTCTGAATTAAGCTTTTTCAAAAATCATATCGTTTTTCAGCAAATACTGGGATCCTGTTTTGCTGCACCTCAACGAGCTTCTAACCGACCTAAAAGAAGCACTCCTGCTGGCCGGCAGACAGCTTTTAAATGCGCCCTTCCAGCCGACAATTTCAGCCCGGAATTTTTGGATACCAACATCCGCTCTCGGTGCATGAAAATTTCGGAGCTCTTCCATTACAGCTCAGTCATCGATCCATGTTCACACGTGTGTCACCTGCATACAAGAAGCGTGGTTGAACGTGAATGTCGCCTATTCCTTGATGTCGATAGATACCTTCAGACTCCACCGACAAGACAGGGATTCGGACAAGAAGGATGCAGGCGATGTGGCAACATACATAAACTCTTTCTGATCTGGCAAGTCCGGAGTTGTTTATACCTTCTCGCTAATCAGAATTGACTGTCTCGTGACAGTGTCATCCTAGGTTTTCTCGCCATGCAAGATCTATCATAACAAATTTACACATTGCCCAATTTAACTGGCAACAAAATACTGCACATTTTTTCAAATTTTCAAGTACCTTTGTTGCGTTTCTTGGGAACCATTTACATATTAATGTAAGCGATTTTAATCATGCATCTATCCCACCACTGACTGTGTTTAATTTGACCGTTCGCTGCGTTTCCCCCACCAGAGGCGGTTCTATTATGGATGGAGTTATTACCAACCACCCCAGAATTAGTTCCCCTGAAACTGCGTGCTGTAATTTTGAGAACCGATTATTTTTAGCTTTTGGTAAACCCAAGGTTTAATCCAGGTCTGCTTTCCACTCCTTCTGTCTAACGAATGAATTCAAAATTAGCCCCTGAACCCATAAAAATCAACTTTGTTCTCTTTCGATAATCCTTTCCGCTCGTTTTTGTCTGTTTCTTTTTTGAATCCCTGCTCTATATTTAAGTCAAGCTTTTCACGGAGACGGCTAAAGCAGTCTTTGATATTTTTCTGCCTCTGAAAACACCATTCATCTTAAATGCTGGTATCTCCATCCATAAATGGCATTCCCCAGGACGACACAAGATGCGCTTCTAAAAATCCAACAATAACTCAAGCGTGCGGTATATTTTCAACCCAATAAAAGCCGAGGTCTAACGAACTTAAGTAAAACTGGGCTGTCCGAGACTTCTTTGTCATGGGTGTCTAAGAACTTTACCGACCGAACCCAGCGCACAGGTATGGACGGCAAAACCGTTGATTAACAACTTAGGTGTGTTGTTTCTATTTACTTACATTAGCAAATTTTCAATCAACTCACCTTGTCATCTGTTTAAGTGTGTTGATAATATCGCCTTCTCTCAATCCGTTTCGAACAGCCATGATTTTCAAAGTTTTTCAAAGACCTATCTTCCATTTACGATTTCTGTGCACGAGTTGGTTTAAATCTCAACCCATCTAAATGGTTCAAATGTCCGTTCTCTCTCTCGGTCGGCCCACTCATCCGAAACGTCTTCGATCAACTCAAAAAGTCTTACCAGGGTTGATTGCCTAAAATATCTGGGAGTTAATGTTGACAAAAATCTGGAGTGGATTACTCACATTTTTGCTTGTTTAAGAACTCTCCGACGGTTATCATTTGGAATCGGGAAGCTTTGGTACTGCAAAGTGAAACAAAGCAAGATCTTCCGATTTGTATACCAATATGTCTTTCCAATACTTCTTTATTGTTTTTCAGCTATTTAACCCAGGGTTAATTAAATAAGACTTGGAAATTCATCTTCGTGAGCTATCAGCCATCGACCGTGGGTCCTTTCTGCCATTCACTGCATTTTCAATTAGTCTATGTGATCAGCACCAAGCAGCACGCGCGAAATTTTCCCAGAAAATTCTTTCTTATCCCAGGCGTCTTCTGCAGAACGATCTTTTACAGAGTCCTCTCATTTTCCTACATCACTTGCTTTTCGCTCCATACCTTGCAGAATCAATATTTATAGGAAATGCTCCGTCCCATATTAAGGACGAATTTTGACAAACCGTGACGAAATTTCGGCTAAATCTTTGAGTAACCCTTCAAAATGTGTCATGATTATTATTGGATGAGTTTTTTAATAAATTTTCTACGGGAGGATGACTGTATTTATATTTTATTTATTTTTGTTGCGTGATTTTATTTCTGTTCTCAAGTTTTCGACTGAAATGCGACAGTAGCGATTGAACGCAAACTCTTTATAGTATAACGCAATGCAACAAAATTCAACGCGCAATGATGCCAACGGATAAACTGTTCATTTCTTTTGTCAGGAACAGAGTCCATTTAAAAAAATAAATTAACGTGTCGTACTCTGGACCTAAATCGTAAAATCATATATAATGTCGCTCATGCTTGCTGGACTTTCCTTTTATTGACAGTGGTCTGGTACCGATAGCTTCACATAACATTGTCTCACTTGTAGGTGCGATGTACAATGACAGGAACAAACTGTGTAGATATTTCAGGAGCCAAATAAATTACAATTTGAAATCGAGTTGAATCGTTTAATAGGCGGAGTTTGAAAAGTGAGGGACATCTACTCAGTTGGCTTGCTAGCATTTTAAAGACGGAAGGAAAACTTCCCATACGTTCATGTGCATGGACTTGGCTTTCCTGGTCAGTATATTATATTGCGCAACGGTCTACAGGAATAATTTTGTTCACATTCCCAAACTTCAGTGGGAATGTCAACCAGGGTAAAGAGAACAAAGATGAAATTTACGAAAGCTTGGCAAAGAAGCAGGTGAAGTCATAATGAATTTTAAGGGACTAATTTTACATCACGAGAAATGTGTGGACGCGAAACAGAACCAGAGGAAAGATTATCCACAATGCCTAAAAGCTGGTCAAAATAAGGAGGCCGATGCGCAGGTGCATGAGTTGAGCGGCGGTTTCCGCCCGAAATGTGTTGGCTTGCAAACTGGTGTATGGACGCTGGTGTGGCAAATGGATTGAGGGACCGCATTTTTGCTAGCGAAGGAGCACTTTATCTGTGGATGACTACTTGCGTCGCAGTTGAGCGCCAAAACTTTACTGATGCGATAAATCAAGGTAGTCAAATGCGCTTAGAAGATGGCTGCCATTTCAGTGATCCCTTCAATAGAAACTCAGAAATCAAGGCGGTTGTGTAAAATAAAGAGAGTGAATAACCGTTGTCATTCCGGATATGGATAAGGCGAAGTCTGGAAAGAGATGTGAACTGAAAAAGAACACATTCATTGTTCAGACTGTGGAGTTCTGCGAAACGAACTTTGGTTGAATGCCGTGGTATGTCTTCCGGGAAATGTAGCTAGTAATTGAGTCAAGTTGCATAAAACCGCATGACAGTTCGACCTGTTGTCGGCAACCTCCATCATAGGAATGCCGGGAAATCTCGAAAATTGTGACATCTGAAGGCTTTAAGGTGATTCGGAAATGCTTATATTTTTCTTTATCCCAAGGAACTCTGGTTCCCTGGATTTTAGAAATACCGTCTATGGCAATCTATAAAGTGATCTTGGACTTAACTGCAAGGTGGAACCCCTGCACTGTTTAGGAATATTTAGCGGATTTCTTCGCTCCTTCTAAGCAGCGAACACTAACTTATTATCAAAAAATTTTACCATCTCTTCGACGCATACTTCCTACAGTGGCTAACGGACCGCAATGCGATCGTACAATAAATATTTCAAAACTGAAAATGCAAAAATCTCAACACTTGTGTTGAGATTAAGGCTAGGAAATTGGCCAAGCCAATTGATGCGACAACTTGGAATTCGAGCAGCAAATCACATCGCGGTTTTTTAACCAACTGATGGACCTCACTGATGTACCTGACTTTGCACGCGAGGAGTCAGCTTACCTTGGAGGAAAAATAGCCACCCTTCAGAATCACGTTCGGTCACTGGAAAATATAGTGTTACCGTGATCTCCGCTCTTCAGAAGATTGGAGAACGGAAGTCGTATTAGTCCTCACAATCTTGATACAACCTATCGTTATTTAGATTCTAAAGCCACGAAGCTCTGAAGGCACCTTGCTGCCTAGTAAAAAGCTATTTTGCCGAAGATTTCAAATCGTCTGACACTGGCAACGGTTGTGTTCTGCACAGCAGATGCATACAATATATCCCATTGTTAGCGCTGTTGCGTCGGGCTGCGGGAAAACTAGAAGAAAAGGACTTTCCATGATGTTATGACTTTTTTATTATTTGGCATTCATAGAATTTACCAGAGGTTTGAAGATACGCGCTAGAGAGACGCTTAAAGGAGTTGCGAAACCTTTGTTGTTAGGACACTCAAAAAAAGAAATGTAAATTGCAACTCAGGAAGATCGCCTGATAGCCGCTCATGAGGAGCCAACATATTCCTTATTCATCCATTACTTGAATAGGTTATGCCTTCTAAAAGTTATGGCTACAGGGCCATGTGAGACAGCGGCCGGGCTTAGATGCGTTGAACTCTCCATCCCTTTCCCAGTAAACGGCTAGAACTTTAAAGTCCACTATTTCACTCCAAATGACAACAAACCGCATCGTTACATGGCTTACTCCGAAAAGTCAAAAAACCTCGGTACAAATCCAATAAGTGAGAACCACGACCAATCGCCCAAGGTACTGATATCACCCTAAAGGAGCAAAGCCGCTAACCACCTAATAAAGACTACTTCCAGCCTGCCTATTTTTCTGTTTCTCCTTCTAGCTGCTCTAAGGGCAATTTCTATTCAATATGCAGACTCAATCTTCTCATATGTCTCTCATCCTTATCTGCTTATGACCTACATCTCACCCCTAGTAATGCACCGCTCATTTGGTTTCCAAATTAGAGTTTGCCTAAATCTTTGCTAATTCCAAGAATCCAATCTCACATCATTCGCTCAAAGGCAGCTCGATGCTGAAAATCCAAACGATTTCCAAACTCCAATCAAATGTGTTCCACTTTAGTGTCTTCACTCAAAATATCTCCATTTTTACAAGTGACATCCCCTGTTACTCAAAATGAGTCGGATTCAACAACCTTCTGCACAAACCCGCAAAGGGGGCACTCCTTCTCTGATCTAACCGACTCCAGACGAGGGAGTGACAACTGCCTTTTGACGATTCGACATCTACCACGAAAAGCCTTAAAGGCAGAGACTAAATAACATCTCCTTGGGTCTCTTACTTTCAATTTTGCGCCATTCTCATTGTATTTATAGCACCAGATTTTGTAACAACCACATAAACCCACCGACCACAAACCCAACTTCTCTTATAGGCATTGGTTTCTTTTTGCTTTAGGTCAACTATAATCCATCGTATCCACGCAACTCCGCTCCAAGCCCAACGAATTTCTTACCTTCTGTATGCCTCATTGCCCTTTCATGTGATAATTCTTCACTCGCAACCACTAGCTACTTGTCAGTGGTTTCTTTTTCCGGAGCAATGTTTCCCACTGGGCCGGTGCTTTGGTGGTTTCTATTACTATTCACCGTCGTGGCTACAACATAATATCCCGCACGATAGCGGCTTACTCCCCTGGATCCTGTGCTTTCCTGGACAATACTTGGCACTCCGGTCAGTTCTCTCCGAAGTTGACAAAACTGAATACTTTTACAAACACGGCCAGCTAAGTAGCATTATGGTACCGCAAACGGCTCACTAAGAATCCTTCATTTTTAGTCTACCTGTTATTCGGAAAACATGTGACTATGAAACACTAGTTCGCGATCAATTTAGCCTCCGTTTTTTCAGCTTTTACATAACACTCGGTCGGTTACGATTAATATAAGTTACTTGCACACCTCTGAATGCATTCCTCTCCCTTAGTGTCAGCTTGGGGATTTCTGGATTCAAGGCTTCCATGAATATACCAACTATCCTTTGGTCACATCATATTTTACACGGTGCTGCTCACCAGCATCTTGGAATCTGTACTACGGTACTATCTAGTCGTTCTTTAATGACTAACATCCATTGTCCAGGCTGCTACAAAAATGACCACCAGTTACTAATTGCAAATGTTCCTCACCTCGGTAGTTTTAAGCTAAATTTACCACCTCTCCCATATGGTAGTGCTGTCATTAGGCCCCGCTCTCGACTGTTGTCCCGTCCAGCAAACCACTAGGCCTTTAGTGCGCATCGGCTGAATCTTTGAATCAACTCAACGCAATATTCCTTGTAAGCTTAATTGGCCCTCCGAGAAGGTTTACACAACTTCACCCCTAGGACGTCAATCTACTTACCGTAAAGTGGTTACAGTAAAGCAAGTCCATTAAATAAATTATTCTGACTGGTTACAGCCACCTTTCTGTTCACTGAAGTGGGCATCGTAGGGATGTTTGCTCGGCTTCCATTGATCGCCGATTCTCCACTTCGGCCCTCCCTCAACCAGTGCCTTATATTATTTCCAATATTTTGTGGCTCCTTATCCATACTTGCAACTCTCTATTCCATGTATTTTGCATTTTTGACTTTCCTTACGGAACGACCCCGGGCTGGCGCGATCAATCAAGGTATTTGGGCACAAAGTACCCCTCTAGGGAGAGAAAAGAAGCCTAAGGCAGACTCTATTGACCTAGGGCGTTCTAGTTCATCATGACTGCGCCCCCAGAAGCTATTAGAATTTTATTGGTAATCACGTATTGTGTATGTAGTATGTCTATAGCCTCGTAATGGTAATATTACTTTAGGCACAGTTTTTATCCAAAGTTTCCCAAAAGTTGATGACTCCGTAGGAAATAACTTCTTGGGCAGATGGTCTCTTTCGTTTCCCATATTCGGCTAAGATTCCAAGTTTCTCCACTCGCTGCCCGGATAGCAAACCTCTTTTAAAAACCAGCAGACTGGACCGGTCTGTCTACTTCCCTTCAGAGGCTCAGCTAGTCTGGTATTTTCTCAGCAGGCTCTCGGGGAGCTGCAAACATGCACTACTCAAATCAGCATGCGATTATCAACAACCCTACCTCATACAGCACGAAAACCAGGTCAGTTCGAGTGATCGGAAACTGCAAATATGAAAGCGCAGTTCTTAAACTTCAAAATGTCTACAAGCAAACGTTTGATTTTCCCTTATTTCGGAGGAAGCGTCGACTTTGGCACGACCGGGTTGCTGCATCCGAGGCCCAAATTTTGGAAGCAAACCGTTCTTCCACACCCAAATATTGGCCCGCATATGGTCAGGCACCTGCGACTCCACAGATTTTGAACGAAATCAAATCACACAAGGACTGGCAGCTCCAACACCCCTCCCAATCTAACCTCGCCCTTATTAGAGACAGCACGACAAATTTGCTCACCATTTTTAAGATAAAGGATCAATGTTGCTCGTATCGCCCAGTAGAGAAAAATACAGATGTTCCTTGATCCCATCAAAGCGTTGAGTCTATCTGGCTCAGGCTTTGTTCCTCCCTTCCTACTCTTCTTAGCAAAACAGACTAAACTTTCATTGTTTGAACAACTTTTGACTTGCCCTATTTCTCTTAAGAGCCTATTGCACCCCTCCATATATATCTCCATCGTGACCGGGTGACGCCTCAGCAGTTCCAGCCCGCCCAAAGCCTCTTCTTGATCCTTGTCATATCCAGCAACCGTTGGGTATGCTATTCCTCCGCCCATGAAGATTGCGTCTCAAAGTGCTAACTCGATTTTCTCAGTTCATTCCCTCTGGTTGTTGATCACTAGCTTTGAAAACTCCAACATACACCACGGAAGGATCAAGCACCGCATAATCGTTTCCGGGGCCTCATTAATCAGTTCCAAACCTGATCATTATCACCAACCTCGCAGCTACCAGCAACCCCATTTTCACCTCTACACTAATCGTCAAATCGCTTAGTGCCCTGTAATCCATCCGCGCCCTTGCCAACCGTATTCCGTCTAACTTTTAAGATTTCTGTGTGCCTTGAACTTCAGTCGATAAAGGTTGTTTGTTGCTCGCCCTAATCAACTTTTGTTACGCCTCACGCAAGAACTACCATTTCGGTCATTTTGATTCGGAGTCCAACTTGCACACTGTCAACATTACTGAATAACAGAAGTCTGAGGATGTACCTACGTGTAGACTTTCTTCATCCAGGCACAAAATTCTTGCAACGATTACAATCAATAGAATGGGTGGCGAATAGCTGACAATTTAGGCAAACAGCTACTACTAACTTGTGCCAAGTAATGAAACTCTGTAGGTCATACCCAAAGCCTTAGTTGTACATAGGCTACCTGCACAGAAGTCATCTATCAGTAGGGGTCGATCGCTGTCAGGTAGGGGACGGTAACCGTGCAAATCAGTCACGGTGAGGTGCAACATGCTCATGTGGTCAAGTTGAACAAACCGTTCACAGCCTGCCCGGTAGCGTAATGGCTAAGGCGTTCGACTCAGAATCGCTCGTCTCGGGTTTGCGTCCCAGTTCGGGAGCGGTACATAAGCAATGCTCATCATTCCTAACAAGGATGAAACAGCTGTACAGTGCTCCCATGGTATCTTCATGATGAGTTGGGAGATGTTATCACGTGGTGAATTATTTAGTACAAAACAGCCATCGGTTGTGAATTAAGACATCCCGAATTGGACTACTGGAAGGGCTGTCCCCGGCTTACCATGCACACAAGGAATCGATATTTATATGCTGGTTGCATTTACAACCCCCAAATTCCTGGAGAGCCTGAATTACATTTCATAAATTTCTCTTCCTTGCATCACATCAATCCGCTTCAGAGGTTGCAGCTCGTAATTTTGGCTCACACAACATATATGCTAAACGATCCTCACCAAACCCTCGAAAGGATGAAAATTCGTCTGCGGAGTCCACCTGGGTGAATGGATGCAGCAGGTGAGAGCTCCCAACGGGAAGGGCAAAATTTTCTACATGATATTTACATGCTTTATCCTTGATGTATTCACCCTGGTAACACATTATTGGCCAGGCCGTGAGCATGAATTTATTGCTGTCAATGTCTCCCTCACTCCGTTGACCTCCCTCTGATAAACACAAAGAGTTCACAATTCTGAGCTAAATCAAAGCTGTTACCCCCGCTTACACGTGGCATGCAATGGAATGCTCTTTTCCTCTCGGCCATCCTCAGTTAGCAGCGGATATATTTTACCCAAAGCTATCTGAGTGCTTTTCAATGCTTCTTTGTTTTACTCAGGGGCTTGTCAACAACGACAAAATATTCAATCTGCAGACGAGTTACCTCAAATTCCAAATGCCTTGCAAATTTTCATATGATTTCTCTCAGCCTAAATCCCATTTCCAACCTCCTTGAGTAAATTGCGGAAACGCAACTCCGCAAATGAATGATAAAGCTGCGGTACATTGGAATAAATCCACTCATCGGTTAGGCCTGGAAGAGACAGAAATGCCGCTGAGCCACTATCTCTTAATATGTAACTACTAGACAGTGCTGTGCTAATCTTTCCTCGCGATATTTTTCTAAAATGGAATCAATTCTTCGCGTCTTCAATGGCATCAATCACTTTTGTAGCACCAAGTAGGCTTCCGCTCATCACTGGTTCCTCCCTGAACAAGTACTTCTTGAAGTCTGGATTATCTGCGGGTTTCGTCTCACTGAAGCCCATCAGAACGTCTAGGTCTATGCGGTCATCCTTCACCTACAGCTCTCAGTCGATGCAAAAATATACCACCGCTGGCTTTTTACCATCCTCGGGAACCTAGGTTTGGGGCCATTTAACCGGGAGAGGTCAAAAAAATGCCCATTGCACAATAAAGATTCTCTGCATACGGCAACCGATTTCCGACCAACCAACCATTGGCCTATCGTGTCCAAAATAATGAAAAGCACCGTTTGAGTTTTTTTAACAGACTGCCATCTTGTCATCAATATTATTAATACTATGCAATCTAAAAGTCAGGTTCCGATCTTGCATAACATGCCAGTAGGACTTTTCAAATCCCATCAGCAGCCTGGCTGACTGCGGCAATGTGCTCAGGGCAGTATACTTTGACAAACGAAAACTTTTGACCTTGTCCCGCGCCCAAATCTCGTTGCCCAATTAAACCCATTTAGCACAAATGATCCATTTTTATCCTGGCGGTATTCCTCTCTATTCCGGCGGAAAAATTCTGTTGTTCACTGGAATCTCGTTTGAGTCGTTAGGAGCGTGAAAGGATGATAAGTTCGTCCAAAAATCCTACGTTGATTCGTCGGCAACTCAGGGCCAACCTTCAGAAGTGGGACATGAGGACCCAAATTATCGATTATTATTCTTATTTGTAACTGTTGCATATTGATGGATGCTGAAAACTCTCTGGATAGCGCACAACCGGTTTCGCGGTTACTGCTGACCTTCAGTTATGCGTACCCAGTGTTATTCTGTCCAACCAAGTCCAAAATGCTGCCCTCTTTCTAGGATTCTTACTGAAATGTCACCCGACGGACAAAGATCCACCGACAGAACAATATTGGGTACGCATACCTGAGGAGCGGCAATAACTGCGAAACCGTTGCCGTGCCTCCGGAAAAATTATCTCCACCCACCCGTATGCAAGGCATACTGCTGAGACGGCAATCCGTTATTGCTGATGGAAGTGTCTGACTTGTGAGCGGCGCATTAATGCAGGACAGCAGACTTGGAATTCTGGTGCTCCTGTGGCATATTGGGAATCTTTGAACCGAATAGAAAGCTGCGTTTCTTTGTTTTCCAACGATTTAAAAATATACTTCTCCAGGGCTGTCGATCTTGCTGGTGCCATTAGTCGGAGGTCCTCTGGCCTAACTGCCCTGGATATATGGTGCTTTGATTAGGTCATACATTTCCTATAAGATGAACAGGAAATCACAATCCGCAAATGCAATTCAACAGTGGGCATTTTCACTTAGATGACAAGCAAATAACCCGCCAATAATAATAATAATGCATAGTTCTCGATTGGCGAGGGGCCTGTGCAATGCAAGATCCAATTTTTACAAGGGTGATGCGCAGAAAATGCAAATGATAGAAATCGAATGGGATATTGGTGTGGGAGCAACGTTGAGTTATCGCACAGGCTCACTACATAGTAAAATGAGATGCTGCAAAGCAATGGGGAAAGTGTAAGTATTTCAGCAAAAAGCAGAAAATAGAAAACTAATTTTTCAAGACCAAAAATTTTTCCTGGGACTGTTTGCAAGCAGCGGACTACGGGTCACTTCGTGTTTAAGTGCACTAAATATGCTCATTACTGGCGCAAAACATGGACAAAGCTCATCGGCGGATGACCGATATATGGCCGAAGTCCCTAAACGTCGGGGGCGTTCCGTAATGGACGGAAATGTTAAGCTGAAGAGATGACAAGCAGTGGTAATGCGGTAATCGGATGGAAGTGGTGAAAACCTGGCGGAATGTCAGGCAAACTGGATAAGAAATGCACCTGACAACAAATGACCAAAAAATGCTGAGGGCGGGGGATGACTGTCAAGATTGTCTCAAACTATCTGCAGGAAATTTGTGAAGCTTCGGATAAGGAACTCCCAAGAATAGTGGTTATATTTACATACGGATGGCGGTGAGCTGTACCGGGAGGTGTGTCACAAGAGATTTGTGTAAGAACGCTCCTCATATACACTAGCCAAGAATGCCCTCTATGTTTTCATTTTTGTTGTTGCAGCTTTTGATCTAATTCAGCAGTACGGTTGGGGAGTATAAGGTGCGCAGGCCGTTCCGGCGACAGTAGTAATCGCGGTTTTATCGAATCGCAAAGATGCGAGTTGAGATGTCCAGTGCGATAATCGGGTAGTTCATGGCTAATCGTTTGCATTTCACATCAAGAGCGATGATATTCGCCCCAACCTGACCCCCTGCGGCCAAATGGTATTTAGCTAAACCTCATATTTCTTTTCAGATCCCTCAGTCCACAAGCCTGCTCGGCCGTAGACACTGACCGGTTCTCTGATGAGTATTCTTACTCCCTCACAAACTGGATTTTATCCACAGGACGTCTCTCAGAACCAAGTTACTGAAATTTATTTTACTACTCCATGTAGAATGGGCGACCCAACCATTTCTGCTTCCGCTAGAGTCTGGCAAAAGTCCCCAGTGTCTCGTCCACATTTCTGGATGTACGCACTTCCGTCAGCCTTACCCGGGATATTATCAATCAAAACCCAGAATTCAGAGATCACCTAGACGTACAGATTTATCTGCAATCGGGAACACTTTCCTATTCTAAGCTGTGGTACTCTCACCCTTCGAAAGTACGCACGGATCTCATTCCCTTTCAGTATGCGTCGGCTATATTTTCTAAGCATCCTTAATTTTCAGTTGCAACGTACCAAACAACCAGTAGCTTACCACGTTAAAAGTTTTCATTGAAATCCTGTGCTCGTGACGTTCCATCCATTCAACTTTCCTGAATATTTTTCTGTGCCCCTTTCTAAGGGACGGCCAATAATCTGTCACGCGCAAATTGCTTCTGAGCAAAAATGATTTTGTAACAATTCTCATTGGTTTTGTTGCTGTGGGAATTCTACAACTCCTACTTGAAATGTGTAACATGGTTGAGATTGTAGGTTTTCAAGCAAAAAGTGCTCGAAGCTGCCTTACTTTTTTCGCGAATGTCTTATTTTGATCCCGAAATTTGCTTTACATCTGAAGTTATCCGCAAATGCACCACTAACGTCCCCAGGTCTATCTGAGCAGCCTAAAGGAATCCACATCTCAGTGCATGTGCGGTGCCCTTTGATGACTGCTACCGTTAAACGACCTCATGTAAGACCATGTTAAGTACAGTTCCAGGATAATTGTTCATTAGAAAGAAACCATCACATTCCCAGACCTCAAAAACCTAAATCAATAACTATGAAAACTCTCCAACTTTCACTCATGGGCTCCAATGTAGTTGGCGGATCCCGGCTAAGCTCATTTATCCACCTGTATTGTTCCGGCGTTTTGCAGAGCTTCTGAAATAACGTACGACGTGACACATAATGCTGTGTAGCTGCTTACACGCGTTCTCCTGTCTCACGTTTTTGACGATTATGCGCCTGTCGTTGCCTCAACCACATATCCTGCCTGGGCAAACGCCCTCATATACAGCTCATCCAACTTTGCTCATACCTATCACAACATTAAAACGCACAATCAAAAATCATCTAGTTGCCTCTTTTTCTCCTTATTCTCTCTGCATCTGACGCCCCGTCCCCCAACCATCAATGAAAGTCGTACCACTGTTTGTAGTGTAAATAAAAATTTCTAAGTTCTTGGGGACAATAAAACAGACCATTAAATTAGCCAACGTATTTCTTCTCACCAACTCATAGAATTCATACCATAACAGGAGATTCAGATCCAACCGTGACCATCAAATCCCATTTGGCAAGTGAAACGTTGTCACTGTCCTTCATCACAAACAACTGAAACCACGGCGATCTAGCTTACATTTCCAGCAATGCAGTTAGCCAGTACGTGCAATATATGACCCTTGATTAGCCCCTCTAATCAGCTTATTCCATGTTAAAACTTGCTCCATGTGAGTCATTTTGGAACCAAGACGGATTCACCTGATTGCATCGTAAGTATGCCCACCGACCTTATGTGCTCAAATGTTGTTCCTATTGTCCGCTCAGCTTAATTGCCAGCCAAAACACATTGCAAGCAGCCGTTTCCCACTTTTTCCAGGTCGCTGTTTTAAATTCTTTTCCTGCCTAACAGACTGCTCTTGCAAATACAATCACAGCAACTGAGCAGTTTCTCCGTCGTCCCATAGTATGCATTGAACTCCAGTGACATACCGTCGCTCGATTATTTCCGGGCTCTATTCCTTAAACCACCACAAAATATATCGTTCTCTATCAATTAAAATGAAAGGCTATCCAGCTGCTGCTTGCGCTGCCAAATCCATAACAGCCTCCGGACCACAAATTATCTTGCTAACCTACGCCACAGCTACAAAGCTGTAGGATCCATTTACACTTAAACTCCCCCCCCCAACGACCATGAATTCTGCAGCGCAGCTCTAGGGCGTAAACCAAGTAAACGGAACCCAAAGTATGTAGTTGGTGAGTGGCTAAGGCGTCGATTAGTCATTACTGGCCGTACAATTGGACCTGCTGGGAAATGCCCCGACAGCATGAAATAGGCCACATTTGCTGATCTGATCGTTTATGACCCTGGGCCTCATATCGTTCGCATGTCCAACGTACCTATTTTGCCATTTATGCTTTCGCAATCGCAGTGTTTTGCCATCCAGGTCGTCGCCAATCATGTTTATCTTCAGCTATTCCACGTTCTGCCATTTCGCGAGTCAGATCCATCTGCTCCCACCCTTACCTCATCGTACTCGCTTTTGCTCACTAATGGTCCTAGTTTCATTTCATCCGATTCCCAGTTATCTTTTTCTCACCAAGTAGCCATTTCTTGATTTTAGCCGCTGTAACTATCTCACAAAGCACTCCACCCACCCTGACTGTTGTCAAACATCCTCGTCATGCCACTAATTTGTGGAGTTTCCTCTCCACTTTGCAGTCGGTCATCTATCAGGCCACTGCAGGAAGTAAGTTCAAAAGCATGGAGAATGAACAGAGGGAATATTAGGGTTGCTCCTTTTCGCAAGGCCCGGTCTAGGCCGGTGAGAGACCTGCCAATTAAAAAAGATTTCTCAGTTTATTCGCAGCCTGATTCCAACTTTCCGGAGGTCTAACGGCCCAAGGTGCGTTCTTCTTCACCGAACGGTAATTGAGCCTATATGAAAATTTTCCACAGATCCTCTGCCTGACCGCAAGTTTCCGTTTGTTGGCACATTTTCAACTTCGGGCTGTGTTCCAATTTCTTCGAGTTCGAAATCTATGGTCTATCTTGCGGCACAACTGGTGTACTCTGGTTTATGGAAATCCAAATTGGGACCGACCAGCTGCATGAAGTACCATGGATAAGGGACATGTCTCTTGGCATGAATCAGCCCATTGCATTCCAAATTAGTCAGTTTGGTTTCATCGAATAGGGGGAATCTGATTCTCGAACGAACAGCATTTACACGGTTTGCCTCCGTCAGTTAGTCGATAATTAGCGGACATGTAGTGGCAGACAAGATGGAAAGAGTGAGAATATGTTTAGAAAAAAGGAACATAGAGCAGACGAGGGAAGAAGGGTGAAAGCATTTCATGAAGTCATTGCAGAAACGGAATTTTCATTTGCAACCAGATCACAAATTCAGAAAGGTACGGAGCAAGATCAAGCCAGTGATTGGCACTGTATGATAATCCGTGGTCTGAAGTCAAAACTACTCATTCTTTTTGAATGAAACCGAATGCAATTATAAGCGGAAAAATTACATAAAGGTATTTGTACAAAGATACCGGACGTATTGAAGAAGAGAAAATCTCACTGAGTGGCGATGGCCCTCTGACTGGATTTCCAAATCATGACGATTTAGAAATCTAGACCAAATTGAAGTGCTCTGTTTAGATAATAGCGGAGGTCATTCGTTTAAATTGGTTGCAGACAAGCTACAACTTTAACTTTGGTAGCCGAAACTAGAGTGGTTCCAATTTAAGCACCCCATCTCATTCCAAAGGATGAGGTTGACGCTGTAATCCATTATTTGGTTAGTAAAGTCCCTCTGCACATTTCTCTGGATAACCCTGTCTAGCTGGCTAATGTTATAGCGTACAAGTAATTTTTATTTGGAATTGTTCTATCATGGTTCGCGTAGACAATTAACGAGCCTTCTAGGAAGCAAAAGGGTTTGCATTTAAGGCGGAATCAGTGATTCGGTTGACATTGGGCTATAAACTAGAATCCCGTACCATATGCACATGATTCCAGCTTGGTGTTGGTTTATGTCAGAGTGGTTGAAAAGAGTTGGCCTGGAACTTTTCCTGCTAGGCTGCAAATTTGCTCAGACCTGGGAACAATTGCAAAGAATTGCGCAGTTTGTCCCAGGGCCTTCAATAGGATATAACGACAAAATTTGCCCTAGCCAGTGGTCTAAACGGGAAAAGTTTCACAGAAAGGCCTGTGGAGAATTAATATCAGAGGCTGACGGTGCATTGCAAGTATACTGTAGCAAAATGAGGTTGGAGAAGCAGCGATTGGAAAGAAAACTGGAATGATGTTTGGTGTGACGAGCAGGCGGTAGGACGGGAACGAGAAGCCATCACCTGTCTTTAATAATACTAATAATGGGTACATTTCTTGACGTTCAAGAAGCATGCGCAAGGCAGATCAAATTTACTTCCAAATCGCTGTGGAAGTTCGGAAAGAAAGAATTTAGATGCAGTGTCAGTGCTCCCATGAACATAACCTGCAGTAAGATAGGCTAAACACGAGTTTTAAAGCTTCAAATCAGAGCTGGATAACCCATCGCCAAAACTTTTTGGGGTTGATTATGAGTGACGCACTGTGATCCAATCCATGGCGAAACGCATCGAAGGTGCGTACCGCAGGTGCAAAATTTGTCCGGGAAGCAGTGGCGAGCGTTATCAAATGACCGAGTTCATTAGAAATCAGGAGGGTCATGCGGTGAAGATGAAGATCAATATGGATGTAATGACGCAATGGAGAAAAGCCAAAATCACATTGGATAGCATATGGGGTGGATTGAGAATGGTAATTAACAACGTTCAATAGTCAAAATAATGCTTAAGATGAAAAAGCAGCAAACATTCAAGGTTGCATCAAACAATTTTCGAGACAAATTTTATGAAGAATTGTGGACAGCGAGACAATGGAACTTACAAAAATGGTCATTGGACTTATGCGGCTGTTAGCCAGCTGCGATGTGTGGCGGGAAGAAAAGGATTGCGTTTAAGAATTATGATCAATCCTTAAATACATTTGCCATGAATGACCTGTGTTGTCTTCGTTTAATATCGAAGGTTAGAACCGTAATTCGGAAAGCTTAACGCATGAGCATAAAAATTATTGATACCACACAGGATCGCTCCTACAGTAGGCCTAGAAAGTTATTAAACTGCAATCATCAGCGTACAGGATCCTTGGGACTATGTTAGCAATTATTTCAGCGGCAGCTGCTTGGTTCTAGGCCTGCTCATGAAGTTAGAATGGACACGAGTACTAAGAATATCTCAATTCCACTCTACGTTGTCCATGAGCGAAAGGACACTCAGGCCTCTGAAAAGAGCGGGAGTACAGTTTTGCAGAGGTAGACTGAAGTCCATCGGGGGGCATCGAGAAACTCCGACCAATAAGTGGCCAAACAAGAAAAGAGATGATAATTGCAGCATATATCTCATATACGTTGAAAGGAATGCGTAACTGAATGAGAAAATATTACATATCTGCTACAGATTGCAAGAAGAAGAACGGTCTTTGATGATAGGATAAGGAGTTTGTTCAGCTCACAGGGATTTTCAAGACGAAATTAAAGTGGTATTTCACGTGGACCGCCGTGTTTACGCGCACTAGTTGTGTGTGTCAAAGGTGCAAATTCCAGTCATGGGGAGGCGACGAACTCCATGACAAGGCCCTTGCGGTTGGATTTAACATGGGTCTGCAACAGACACATTGGATGAACCACGACCAAGAAGATCAACGAAAATCATGATTGTGGAATGAAAAATTGTCAAAATTGACCGAGGAACCAGGAAAAAACAGGGGAGAATACTGGATGTGCAACATCAAAATGTTGGCGAAATAGGGGGTTAGTTGATGATCAGCGGTACCCGAAACCAATAAATTAAACGAAATCACTTCGAAACTGTGGAATTCAGCTTAATATCAATTAATAATTATCGCAACCTATTTTGCTAGGACAAGGCAAATGCCTTAACAAAACCAGTGCCACTCTGAGTGAACCCGATAGTCACCCAGGGTGTGCCCAAACTAAACCATATAGTTTATCTTAATGTACCAGTGAGTATACTCTGAGGACTTTTCAAAATGATCACTAAATACGCAAACGTAGCTCATACCGATTAGGTTCACAAATATAGCGGGTTTGCGCTGATTATTGCTTCAAGCAACAAATTCAAATATGGTATTCCAGAGGACTTTCGGGACGCGGCCTCGAAAATGTCTTCTTTCGCATTATGAAGCCGCGGTCGACGAATCACCCCAGGCCATAGAATAGGGAAGACCCGAATCAACAGCCAGACGGAACCATTGCAAAACATTTATATTAACTCCACACTAGCACCGTTACAACGATAGACGCTCAATCAAACTGCAACGGATCAACGCCTAGTGGTCGACACGATTCAAAGACCAGTGCGCCTGGATAGTACGGCACGGCGAAAAATTGCAGATAACATTAATTATATATCTCGTTTCTCTAGAGGTATGCACCAAAGCACGATCAAGTAGCGACAACGAAGCACACGCAAGCAACGGAGCCAAATGTTGGCAGGATTACAGACGCATTGTACAAGCCAGCTGGAGACGAAAACATGACTGAGCACTACAAACGTTTGAGAAAGGCGTAGGAAACCTGCGTCACATAAAAATGGTAGCAGATGCAACGGCACATAACGTTTTATATATACCAAGTCCAACTGGCACAGAGCAAAGTATATGAAACTCAATAACTGAAACAAAGTGCAAGTTCTAGCTAGGAAAAGGACCGCAGTTGGACTTACATGCGGCCCGGACGTGAATGGAAATCGGACAAGAAGTTCCACATTGGAAATGAGTTATCGGGATAATCAAACAGCGTGCACCACGGACAAGATTCTTTATGGGCTAATTCCAACGATCGAGACCAGTGAGAAAGGAGAAGTTGGCGTGGGAGGGAGAAAACGGTAAGTCGTCTATAGGACTTGGGGACTGCACCTGCGATGCGCATCCTTGGTGCGTATAAACACCGTGTTCCTCTTGATGTGCCAGTTATTCTATTTCTCATTTCGTATCCAAACGTTTGCTTGCTTGTTCAATGTGACTTGCAATAACCCTGAAACATTTGATCATGCAACCAAACATGCCTGTCGAAGTATCCGAGAAATTTGTGAATATATATATACCAGAGATAAACTAACAGAAGATAAAGTCTCACTCTTTCCATAAAGTGAAGGGAAAGCATTACTATTCTATAACCCCAAATGGTGAAGAAATATTTGATGAACATGTGGGTAGTGATGGTCTTTATTGTCGTGAATGCGCAGATCAGCAACAATGGCATTTGAAAATTTTCCCGTGGTTTCTTTTCGGGGAGAGAGGATGTCCAAATGTACGGTTAACCAGATGCAGTTGAACGTGGTACAGGACAGTAAAGGCGGCCTGCGTGAACTACTAGTAACTGGATACACGTATGGTTTTGCGCTCATTGGTTTTACGTTCGAGGGCTTGATTCTAGAACCCTTAGATGATCTTGGGAAGGTTGAGCTTGAGAGGGTCCTTGCATTCTGTCAGCCCTAGGGTTTGGGACAGCAAGATGCCACGTTTGTCGGGGGGCCATTATCTATTTGACAGGAGCCAAGGTGCACGCTTTGTTTTCGTGAGCGGCATCCAGCGTGATTTACGTTGTTATTCAAGGTTACCGGCATCCGTTTTTTCAGGGATACAAGCGGCGGCCAGACCATCATCGAACGGCGGAATCGCAGTGGAATTGGGTAGATACTAGGAGGAAATGGCACCGTTGTTCGGTTGCCTAGACTGCATACGCTAGGACGAGTCGATGGACTAGGGTCTAAATTTCAGTCGGCGAACGGATAGCGGGCGTTGTTCTAACCTAGGGCTTTTTCCAGAACGTCCGTCTGTTAACATTTCGCTTTATTCTTTCAACCATCACTGGCTTCTCATCCGTTTTTCATTTGGCCAGACTTCTCGCTTGTGACGGAAGACATATTTCCGGTTAGATTATATTTCTGCCTCGTTTGACGGCCTACTACGACTAACCATTTTGCTGCGTTTTTCTAAATGAGCGGTTCACATGACGCGGCGTAAATCCGTCAGCAGACGCATCTAAAAAATGGCAACCAAATTAAAATAAAAATGACATCATCCTCCAGAAATAAGAGGAAACCGTTTACGAGAACAATCCATTTACCCGGAAAATCGATGTCATAGTGCTGCATTACTAATTCGCACAAACTGGACAAACATATTTGACATTCGCATTGATGACACCGTACCAATTTTAGATAATCAATTATTTCATAAACAGGCATCGAAAGTGCGCGCTTAAATTATCTTATTTCTATTATCTTTACACTGTTCAAACATACAACTTTAATGAGTACTGCGGTTCCGTCAAAGGCATGAATTGCACGCTGAGACTAATAAAGGCATATAAGCATGCGCTCATCAATCGCTAACAAGGTCAGCAGAGTATTCATCGAAAAGCATCAACCATAAGTAATCAAACGAAGGTCAAAGAAAAAACTAGTATCAGAAATGCAGCAATAAAGTAAAACATACGTAGGAGAAAACAGAAAAATCGGTGAGCATGTTTGAACTTCCGTTTCAACCAGATAAACTGAGCAATGGTAAATGTATTTTGATGGCATAATTTGATAAGGATACAACGCAAAGAACAAAGGACATTATTGACACTCCACACAAAACCTATTGAAAACCGATACTACCCCAACAATGCACGCCAGTTATCTGCTCTACTGCTTTGTTAGTAGAACACGTGCAGGCTTCCTGGACTCCAGTATAACCATTTTACATAGAAACTGTTACTGATGCAAGCGGTTATGATATGCTGCTCAATTACTAATCTTTTGTAAATATTTCTCTTTTGAACTTTTGATAACAGCGCTTTGTTTTGTGTGTCGTAGCGGTTGGCAAATTCAAAAGCAGCGTCGCCGTTCCATTGTGCTGAATTCGCTTACAACCACGGTCACTTCTACTGTCCTTTCACGTGGAACTTCGTCAATAGCTGTCTGTATGTGTCTTGGAACTGTCCACAGTTATTTGTACCACGTCAAAGAAAATATCAATCAGTTTGCCATCATATACTTGTTTTGTTCGTAGCTTTTAGGGTACTCACGGGCAGAACAGATCGATGTACCCCTTATTCCCCTGAGAATGTATGACATTCAGCGCTAACAAACTCACTCACGTTCTGGCAATGAAACCGAAATGGCTTCGGAGAGGAATACTTGGCATGATCGGCTCTGGTGGAGCAAAACTAATCAGGTGGGGAATTCACATATTCTCAATCGGATGTCAAATCAGTAGTTGTAAAATGTGCATGCTAAATTATTGCCTTCCTCGAATGACTATGGCATTCACCATTAACGGTTGCGGTGATGTGTTAGCATCTAAATTTGCCGGACCTCCTTTGAGAATTGCATATATCTCGTCATGAGCAACTATGAGTTTAGCAGGAACTTTGCAGAGACTTGTATAATTAACTTCATATAATTTGAGTATTGTCGCCTCATGGATCTTTGATGTCTGCGGCATATGTCGATGCAACTGTAAAATATTCCTGGAGCCTCTTTTTATAATTGCATGTACGATCTTTATAGGAGGGCAAATGTGAAGCAACGACCCTGCGGGTTTCTATTTTGTAAATGACGTAATTATGTGGTGGTGTCATATTCAGTTCTACCACCATTTCTAATTTCGTTAAACAATAAGGAAATCTCTTTTATTTGGATCCATGGTGTACCTACGGGTGATGCCGTACCGCCTGGGTGCTTTCAAGGGTGAATTCAGTAGAGGTCAATCAGCTCTAATAATGAAAATATTAGACAAAATGGTACTACGGAAAAATTAGAACGAAACACCCGAAACCCTGTACTTTGATTTACTGGCCGCTATTTGCGCCGCCTTTACTTGAGAGGACAGAATGCTTGATTAAATCTCTGCGCCAGCTCCATTCCTCTTACTGCGAACAGTCCAGCGGAATAATGCCGGACGCAGTGTCCAATTTGCAACCCTGAAGAATACGAATTTCACGCAATGGAAGTGGGCAAGTAAACAGACTGGAAGCTTTCGAAAACGGCTTCATTGTTCTTGCCTGCCATTTGTACATTATGCCAATAAGGGACAGTCATTTTCCAATTCTACGTTATTCGGCCAGTCTGGGGTAACCTCGCTTCTGACGCAGACCCCGTTTACGACACGTGTCGGCAAACGCGTAAGCTGGATGAGATGATGTCGGCAAGCATCTTTTATCCGTCTTACAAGCTAACTGCCGACATGCATTCCTTTACTCAAAAAAAATGCTTGCTACGCGACCATGCTCTCTGAAGTCACAGCTTTAATAAATTCAGTGAACTATTTAAAAAGAAAAGAAAACGGATTTTCCAAAGAGATAAGCCCACACGTCACCCTGCAGTTGGGTCGAATTATGGACGTCGAATATCATTTCATTTTCACCATGCAGGGAATTCAGCTCACACACCGCATTCCCTGCCTTCCTCTTTAGGTATTGAAGGTAGTGTGTATATAACATTTTACTCCCGTCGTCACTTGTGACAACTAACATCTTCCAAACATTGTGAAGCATGTCATGTAGAATTACGTAGTCAGCGTACCATATCCAAGAAAATCCGGCGAAGCTCAGACTCTCCCTATTAATACTCTTCAGAAAACGGCTGCAATTTTTCAGCAAGTCAATTGGTATGAAATGATTTAAGGCACCCGGTCATTAGTAGACGATCCACGGATGAGTTGACAATACCAGCACTTTCTTGAGCATTTCGCCCCTGCGCTAAATATTTGTTAGGCTTTATATAGGCCCCAGGCAAGTTGCGCGCGTATAAACCAATGGAAGGACTTTTTTACCATGCGGAGTCGAATGCCCTGTATTAAGTAAGATGCCATTTCCCTCGGCTCGCCATTGACCACGGTACCGATGCACCGAATGTGCATATGCAAAACAGACCTTGTTGCCGACTGCTCCACCCTAGTCTATGTCCTGATTATTTATCCCTGTTAAAAAGCTTCCAGCCTGATTTAGCACTACAATGCCGGTCTATTCAACTTGAAAACAAACCAAACCACACCAGTGACCTCAGTGGAGATCTCCAGTCAGATGGACCGTTACAGCCGGCCGAAGCATCACTACAGGTGCTGCTAGAATGGAGTGCGACCCCTCCCAAATTCCAAAACACTAATTACACAAAACACTAAAATGCCTCAACATCAAGTCCACAAATTCGAGGTCAGCCATGGCATGTACTCTTAGGAACTGATTCGCTTCTTACAATAACAGGTTTTCTTGCCGTTGCACTTCACAGTCTGCGCATTTCCCTGCCACATGAGCTCAGTGCACATTCTTGTGAGTTTCACTGGCTAATCGTCCAAAATTCTCCAAACGATCTCATCCCCTAAATAATCTGGTGCAAAATTGAATTCTTCTCTCTGCTTTATCTTCGGCATTACACAAACTGTGACTGTTGATTTCCACTTTAATATGCACCTTATATGAATTCCAGTCTGGTTTCGACTCATTTTTATACCTTTATAACATTCACACTAGTCTTCATCTCACACTAACTTCTCTATCCATTATATCACTCTCTAGATGTTCCAGGAATCCGATCACATCGCGACGTCTGCCATCGCCTGGCAGCTATTTTTGCACCTGTGATGAGCAACTTCCTTGAGTTTGGACACGAAATGCCTTGCCGTCCACGGCTGACAATAAGTCACAGGAAGCCTTGTAAATTCCTGACATGCGATGGTCTAACTTTGGTTTTTACCGGAAAACGTATGCCTAGCTTATCGCATTGCAGATTTCGGCTGCGATTGACGTATTCACGGGTGGAAATACATTCGGCTTCCACTGCTGGTCTTAGTTTTCCCTATTTCCATTTCATCATCTTTGTACAAATTTGACTTTGATCAGCGCAAGCCATTCGGGGATGCAGAAAAACGCACATTATTATCAATCTTCTCTTGGAAACTAAGACCCCTCCTGACTTCTCACGCCCTCAGCGTCAGATTCGTCACTATGTTATAACCGCTGACAGGCGGTATTAAATACGTAGTTCGTGTGAAAGACCCATTGTGCAGGTGAGATATTCTCGGACTGCTGAAACGAAAGACAGTGGCAAGGTTTTCCTTCTTCGTGTTTGGCATTAACTATAGTTGCCCGGAAAAGCTGCTGGAGGACGCTATTCACCAGTTAACCTGCAGTACGTGATTTGTTTAAAAGTCTCTGCAAAGTTCCTGCTAAACTCATAGTTGCTCATGACGAGATATATGCAATTCTCAAAGGAGGTCCGGCAAATTTAGATGCTAACACATCACCGCAACCGTTAATGGTGAATGCCATAGTCATTCGAGGAAGGCAATAATTTAGCATGCACATTTTACAACTACTGATTTGACATCCGATTGAGAATATGTGAATTCCCCACCTGATTAGTTTTGCTCCACCAGAGCCGATCATGCCAAGTATTCCTCTCCGAAGCCATTTCGGTTTCATTGCCAGAACGTGAGTGAGTTTGTTAGCGCTGAATGTCATACATTCTCAGGGGAATAAGGGGTACATCGATCTGTTCTGCCCGTGAGTACCCTAAAAGCTACGAACAAAACAAGTATATGATGGCAAACTGATTGATATTTTCTTTGACGTGGTACAAATAACTGTGGACAGTTCCAAGACACATACAGACAGCTATTGACGAAGTTCCACGTGAAAGGACAGTAGAAGTGACCGTGGTTGTAAGCGAATTCAGCACAATGGAACGGCGACGCTGCTTTTGAATTTGCCAACCGCTACGACACACAAAACAAAGCGCTGTTATCAAAAGTTCAAAAGAGAAATATTTACAAAAGATTAGTAATTGAGCAGCATATCATAACCGCTTGCATCAGTAACAGTTTCTATGTAAAATGGTTATACTGGAGTCCAGGAAGCCTGCACGTGTTCTACTAACAAAGCAGTAGAGCAGATAACTGGCGTGCATTGTTGGGGTAGTATCGGTTTTCAATAGGTTTTGTGTGGAGCATCAATTATATCGATTTTCGGGCGCAGGTTTTTTTGAGCAAGTCATTTTTGCCATAACACCAACCCGCAAAGTTCCGACATTTCCTCAGTTTGCACGTCTTGCGGAAAGCATGATAAATCCATCCTTCTTGATAGCATATTTCTGAATACTATCGAGAATTTGGAGCTAGATTTATCATGTAAACTGGCCTACTGGCAAATGCCAACGTTCAGTTCCTTCGATGGTCTTCTGTATCGATCACCGCACTTTTTCACGGTAGCTTTCAAATGTTAATCGGTAGATCTGTTACTCGGTTGAGGGGCTTCGGGTGCAAACTGAATTTTGGAACCCGGAATCTGCAATCGTCAGACGTCGTACGCAGTGGTCATGGCACTGGTTTGGGTGCTATATGGTCCCCGGCCAAAAATGGCCGGGCATCAACATTACTGTATGATCAAGGACCAAAAAGAAGCAACTGGAATTGAGATCAAAATTATTTTGACGTATTGGTCACTTCTTTAAACGACGGAGAAATACTTTACGTTATTAAAGACAGTGCGAAGGGGATCAGAATTGTCCCTGGTCGTTTTGAGGAATCGCTTCCATGGCGTCCACAAGAAGCCCGCTTTATGAATAAAGAGCAAATATGCTTCAAATGTTGATGCGGTTGAGAAAAGGAATCTATCTTGACGGTCGGTTGTTGTGATCATGCAATACGAAACCCTTGGGTAGGGAGAAAACGTGGTTGGTTCGCAATGGGAAAAAATACTGTATTGGCCTTATCGTTCATTGGTGGACCATGATAAATCCCAAACCGTTTGAGCACTTTTAGACTGTGCTGCATAGTTTTATTGAGCTTTCTCTAAAATCCGCTGTCACAAGGGCCAGATAGAATTTTACCACTGATTAAGGTCCCATTTCACTTTCGAGTGGTTAAGGCAGCCGTGTCTATTAAGGCAACAGATGGTGTCAGGTTGGGATAGGGATGCTTTGTGCTTCTGGCGGTGGGCTCTGTGACAAAAAAACTAATGGAGTCGTTGAGGTATCGTCGCCATTTTCCGCGAATTACTCAGTACAAAAGACAGCGGCAATAAATGGAAGGGCTAATGAACCGGTCAGGGTGTATGGAGTTACTAGCAAATGTTGGTTACGACTACAGCGGTTCGCTCCTTGGGATGGCACGGCCAAGGGCCACGCGATGGCGTTGGTGGATTACACGAGACAAGGTGGTTTCCACTCTATTAATTGGATGCTGAACCACTTTGGGATCACCTTCTCAAAGACGCGACCGGAGAGCACCTGTTGAATGGGTATAACCCCGAAAACAATCAAACGCACTGTCGAGGAGCAATGGGATACTTGGGGGTGACTAGTTCGTTTTGCAATTGAACATCGCCGGCCGGCCAGCTACACGTAGGGAGGCCCCAGCGAATGTCTCTAGCTTGTAATATTCTCTAGGATTGTTTCCCCCGTGGTCGCTTCTAAAGATGAAGTTGCTACAAGGACTAAGCAGAAAGAAACTGGTTGAGATGACCCCGCTGGCCCTTGAGATGAAACCTCGACGCTTGGGATTTACCAACAATTGAACCCCAGGAGGTCGGTTGTGCAAAAATTTGATCAGATCGGTTTGAAAATTAAGCAATTAAAGACGAAACTTTGAGCAAAACATTAGCTAAAGTGTGAAGAATACTGAAACACCATTCAATTTGACCATTGTTTTAAGGCGGCGTCATCTATTGGGTTTTCACTTCTAAAGTCCTTTTGTCACTGGTTTTTCGACAAGTGTCATCATGTTCGAAAGTAAACTAGTAACATGACCATGCTCTTTTGGAGGAGGTGGTAAGGGAGTACATAACAACTGTGCACGCACGACGGAAGTGGGCATATAGCGAAAGGCCACCTAGGTGGGACAGCGCAGTACAGGTCCTCGGAGGGCAAATCCATGTCGGCTGGTGGATGCGAGTTGCCTTGGTGCAGGTGATTACCAGTTTTGATTGATCTGTAAGGAGGGCTAACGTTAAAATTTCAAGGAGAAATCTCACTTGCGATGCGCGTTGTATGACCCACGTTGAAGAAGAAGAAGCAAGTGATACGACATTTTCCAATAGCGGGCGACAAGTGCACAAGTGTAACCCTGACTGCCAAGCAATTTTTGGAAGTGAGGACGAGTTTAGGTTGCAGAAATGAGGTTCAGGACCCAAACGTTTCCATAGGTGAAAAATTCTGATGCTGTTTAAACCGTAGATAAAATAGTTTTATATCCATGGGAGGTGCCAAATGCGGCCTTTCATATCCTTGCATGTCTTGGGTTTCTTTTAGCTCCGTTTTCCTCCGTATTTATTTCTTACATCTTTCGGCAGCATTGTTTCCATCAGCCAGCCTCGACTTGTCTTTGTGTTGTGGCATTACCGTCACACTATTTCGCTCTTTCCTTCTACACGTTCTTTCGACTACGGTATCAGCGCCCTTTCATTTTTTTCTGACAGTCGGCTTTCTGTCGGTAGTATTCTTTGTCCTTTTCCCGTTTTTAGCATCTCTAATTTACTCTCATTTTTGTCGTTTTCATGTCTCTCTCTCGGGCAAGCTTCCATTTTCTATTCCTCTTCACTTATTTTTGTCCCTGTGTTTGCTTCTCTTCCCCGAGAGAGTTATTGCAAGTGCCGGAGCTTTACTTTCCAATTGTGATGATTGCCTGACGTTAGTATTGTGGGAGAGATGGAAGTGCGTCTTTTCAGATGATCACTTTGTTTCTGTTGCCAGTATACCTCAGTGTCGCTTGTTGCTGGCCTACGCCGAACTCCTCTGAGAGGTGGCCGAAAGCAACAGGCGTGGAAGGTAGTGAGACAGGTTCTTTGTCTCCCGCATACAGCAAGTGACTTAGGTGCACAGGCAAATGTCATGTTACATGGGCAATGGAAGAATTAACAGTCAGTCATCCAGTCACGAATTCCCTACGGTCATTCTCAAACAGAGATCATTGGCAATAGATTGTTCCCTCACCGCAGAGAGCGCATCGCAGAGCAGAGCGCCATCAACGATTTTTCACTCAGCGCACCGTGATACCGCCCAACTATGTGCAGGTAAGGGGCGAATTTTCAAGGGCCCTCTGTCACCTCTCTGCGGGACAGCACTCGGCAATGAGTTCCACGAGAGACATTCTGACGAAGAAGACTCTTTCCCTATCCGGCATCCTTGGACACGGAATCAGCGACTGACCGCTCAAGGTCGACTTGTCGGCTAGTCTTATCAGGTATCTATTCGGATGTTCTGCCACTGTCAGGATATCGTTTGGGAGTTTGAGTTCCTGATCCGATTCGCTTTGCTGCATAAAACATAAGTCGAAAGCGCTGAATCCATGGTAATAAGGTAGGTTCTCGAGTCCAAGGATTTCCTCGTGGCCGTCCTTTGAAGCCTCAGTTTTGGTTTCCTTCCTGCTCAAGACCGGCAGACAAGACCGGGTACTCGCTTCCAGATGAGTCTTTAATAAAATTTGAGAATATCCACCGTAGCAAAACATGACCGAAACTGTTTAAAATGCGACCGAGATGGTTCAGCTTCGGTATATCCTCCCGAGCTAACACGCTGCATTTGGCTGCCCTTGACAGGTCGCCTGTCAACATCGAACTCAGTTCCCTCTCCTCTGTCGGTTTTCCTTTGACATTTCCCCCGGGTGTGTACCCATTGACATGGCTTCCTTCTCCATATACTATCTGGCACTCACCTTTAATGAAAGGAAAATAGTTTATGGAGGACCCCTGGTGCAATCCGTCAAGGTCCGTCTGCAGTGCCTGTGCATCTACGGTAGTTCCATATTCTTGTCCGATCCTCCTTTTTGCTGGTTACATTGGGACTTCGGCGTCTAATTGCATAGAATTATTAGTCACAAAAATGGCGGTCAGATTTGGGCCTAGTAAACACCCCTTTGAATATGGCCCACCCTGTCAGGTGCCACAGATATGCCCAATGAGATTACGTCCAACTAAAGCCCTGTCGACTACCCCACTGTAGCAGTTCGTAACGTCTTTCGGGTTTACCTGGCACGATTTGAATCCTCTTAGCCCGTACTCTGTATCAGGCAACTATCCATCTCCAAGGATTTCAGGCAGAAAATCATCATTCGAACCTTCAGTGAATTTTGAGGCAGCCGACAGCGGCATAACTGGGCGATAGTTTTGAGGTTTGAATCGATTTTCAAAATTAAAGATTCTAGGGACCAAGTAGGACTTCCATCCCTCCGGGAATCGGAGCGTTCGCATGAAGTGACTGAATGACTGGCACATCGGATGAGCTGGTTCGTCTGTGCAGTGCTGCAAGATGGTGACCGAAATCAAAGCCATGTCTGGTGATTTCCGTAGCCTCAATGTGCCTGGCTTACACCGTGTCTGTCCGGCCGAGAAGCCAATTAATTTGGCTCCCTTGCGATGAACTTTCCGTCTGTCCTGCTGCAGCGCCTTCACCCCTCGACATCTGTCTGGGCAAATCAAATGCCCAAGAATACGGGCAAGCCGGTAACTTGGTCGCGTCAGTGATAATTTTCAAAGCTATGGCATGTGACCTAGACAAGCCCGCGATCCCTGGCTGCGTAATTTATACCTGCGTGAGTTGTGAAAAATTCCGGGATCTGATTTATCACGTTTTTGGCATTGTGCCCGGTAGTCTTCAATGTCTTGTCTTTTCTGAGTGTCACACATGCTTCTCATGTGAAAAAACCACGACGATTCTGCGATCTTTGTGATGGATGATAAGGGTCCCATGCAGCCCTCTTTTGCGTGGTATTTTGGCATATGGCCGCGCAGTTTCAGCTTCCGTTCAAAGTTTATCATAGGAAAAGGATGCACGATCACCTGCATTGCTTCAGTCGTGATTCCCTTGATTCAGGCCTAAAGCTAATCGATGCATGTGGCACGCCATGAATTGTGAGTTAAAAAGGTTCTCGTACCTGGAAAATCAATCTCATTGAGATCTCAGCGGGCGGCTATCTCTTTTCGTGCCGGCACTGCCGTGTGCAATGATTTCCATTTAATGACTGTGAGCTCCTATCTTCCAGGCCTCCTAGACTTAGAGTTGGTTGGTAGCAGGTGGCTCGTTCGTAATGACCCAGTCCAGCAGTTACTTGCAAGGGTCACTCTTTACCGGGTGAGCTACCTCACATGCCCATACCAAGCCAGGCCAGGCACCGCGATAAAAAATCCTCGAGAGGTTGATCCTGATCCAGAAGAGTATAACAGACGATAGGACCATACCTCAGGCAGGGTATCATTTAGTGAGTTAACTTGTCCGCCTGCTTAAATGATGCTGTTATATGGGCGTTTTTTGTACCTGGAGAGGTTAGAGCCTATAATCACTCTCACAAGGCACTTTCTTTGTATTTGAGCGATTGCTCGAAGCACCTTTGAAAATTGTTCCAGGACTACATCATTGAAGCAAGTGGCCCTCGGCTTGCTGGGGGTATTTAGTGCACGCATTTTGCCTTCGTCCTCAAGTTATACATTTTCTGAGTGCGAGGCTTCCTGGTCGCACCCAAGTCTCACGAACGCGGATCGCCAAGTATTTACACTGAGGCACCGGATTTTGGGGCTGGCATGGGTGCAACTGCGTGCATCGACTACCAAGGCTGTCTGTACGTAGAATAAGCTCTTAGGTGTACGGTCGACGGCGGTTTAGCCAGCGTTCCACGTATCTGCAAACTGCCTTCCACCTGAACGTATAGAGTTTGCTATTCTTGGTCTGCGCCTAACTTAGGGTCGCCAGTCTCGGTGCAGCTGGCGTCCTTAGGTTTTCCGGGCCCAAAATGACGTCCGCCGCTTCGGCTATGCCGTCCAGCAGTACTAATGCTGCAACTGCTTTGACCGAATAGGCGACTTTTTGCCACAGATTTTGACGGTCACAATTGAGTTTACAACCGCCGAAGAGTTTTTCAGATGGGAGACTACGTTTTGATACATGCCACCTCTCTAACACTGTGCCTGCCAGGAAGGATGAAAGCAGTGCAGTCCGAAGCAGTTTTGGCTGGGAAACGTTTGTTAGGAGCTATCAGTGTGACAGTCTATTTGTTCCACAGACCACCAGCCCTTTGATAGATGGCTTTGGAGACATGGACTTCCAATGTTCTATGTCGTGCAGAGCAGGCCGCTGTCACTCATCGTCTCCCGACTCCGGTACTCCATGTGCCACATGGTTGCGGGCCAAAAACTGAGGTTTCTCCGTCGATTTAGTCTTCCGCTGCGCATGCCGGATACGGAACGGCGGATCCTAGCGGACGCGCAACTCTAAGCAACCCCGGGGTATGGCTGTTGATGACAGCAGGCTGCCTGTGTACCCCGGGATTCTAGGGTTGTCCCTGGTAACCCAGAGCCTTGAGCAAATTATGTGTTACTGCTTTTTCCAGATGCTTGCGACACGCTTGAAGGTCGTCTGCAATTGGCGTTTTACTACACAGCTGCATGAAGATGTCCTTGTCACATGCCTCTCACTCCGCCAGCAAAAATGAGCTAAATTCGCTGAGTTTGAATAAAATAACGAAGTTGGTGCTAGGACGCTCGCCAGGCGTGTTCTTTGGGGTTATTCGCTTGGCCCAATTCCAGGATATTCCCAACCGGCAGGTCTCCGTGAATGCGATGAAAAATTCTGTCTCTGAGATCGTCGTGAATAGCTGAGGGGCGTGCGTCACGGTGTCAAATGCAAGTACTCAACTAGTTGCTTCTTAGGCGGTGGGTGTTGTTACACACCTCGTCACTTGAGGATCTCCCCGACCCAAATTCAGTTTTGGATCCACTCCCATGCCTACCGCCCTGGCTAGTGGATGTTGCCGTAGGTGCGACAATTTGCTTTGAATATCCTTGCCTTTTGTGGAGATTCGTCCAAATATCAAAAGGGCTCCTGACGTAATATTCACAACTGTTTTCTGGGAATCCACACAGACCCACCTAGGAAATTTCCGTTTTCCACGAATCTTTTATGCTCCCTTAGCAACTTTTTGCATCTCCTGTGATAGCAAACCGTTCAAGCGCTCTTCTGAATTCCTTCATCCACTACGCCTGGCTTGTAGCTTTTAGTGCCGCAAGGTTTGTTGCTGCACTCTGAATGTTCCTTTCTTTTGTTAGCTGCTTCTCCCATTGTCTCTCTGGCCATTAAATCCTCGCAGCCAAATATGCAATCCAAAGTATGCCGTAAAGCATAATTAGTCGCAGAAAGTACTGATATGTACAGCATAATATGAACACACATAAGAGCAAACCTGGTACTGTTAAAGAATATTACCACAGGGGAGAGCTGCGCATCTGCACCTCGTGTTAGAAACCTACTACTATACTCTCTCCGAAATGCGGGTTTCATTACAATTCTCCAAGTTCCAAAGACTTCCGTTATAGCCAACTTCTTTATTGTTAGATATTAGTCGTTATGGAATAAACTCCCCCAACAACTGCGCATTCTGTCACTATTATCTATTGCATCTAAAAACAGCACGCAGATTAGTTCCTGTGCCCTTTTTCACTAATCTATACAAACCATACTCACTCGAGGATCGAGTGTATGCAACTATATTGAGCTTCTAAAAACGCATTGATGTCACCTTATCGTTCACCGCGGGAAGAAACGTAAATCTCCCTGCTCATGTCATATAGGAATCAACCTAATCTCTCTCACTTCAAACAGAGCTCCAACACTAGCGCATACCACTTGTTTACATGCAGTTCCACGTCGGATTCATCTCAACGTTGCTCTGCCTGCAAAAACAGTACCTATCACTCAATAGTCTGACTTCATATCTATAAACCTTATTGTTCTAACTGCGTATCGTGTAGCTCACCCATAGCTCTCTCCCACCCACTCACCTAAATAATTCCAACACCGTCGCCAAAACGGTGTAGCAATCATAACCGGCCACATTGTCCCACGAAAGAAATAATCACTGCCATTCTCACCCTTACTTTTCATCAACTCTCCTCATTATTCAAATGACTCCGGCCCGCAGAATTCACCCTGTTTCTGACGAACTCAAAGGATACCCTCCATATTAAATAAGGTCAACATCTTGGATTCTTTCTTTCTCACTCCTCATCGTTATCTCTGTCCATTTTAGACAGTTCAGAACTCATGCTATCTCCACGAGCATAGAGTCCTACGTGGTATCTACCCTGCCCTTAATGACCGTTTCCATCTACCATACCCGCTGGCCCTGACCACCTTTTGTTTTCAAAAGGCACGGCCTCCTTGAGTGAAATATAATCCATGATTCTCATGCTGAATTTAGTCAATCCTTAGTACATCTATCTTTTTGGCTCGAACATTATTTCTTCCAGCAGCAGTTGGTCCTCGTCCGCCCTACAAATACAAATTCATTCTCTTTACTCATAACGTAGATTATCCACACACTAGATTAGCCAGCCCATCTATTTGAATAGTGTATATAAAAAACCCGGATTGATCAGCCACCACTCATATATTTTGAATTGCACCATACGTTCTAGTAACTTCTTTCTATGAGCTGCTCGTAAGATTCATCGCTTCCTAATCCGCAGCTGGCAGCTAGGCCAGACTGCCGTCCGTCTTTTTTCTTTCTTTGTTTGGATGGAGACACTCATCCATGATCTGGAGATTATCCGATCCTGGGAAGACGATGTATCCCTCACCTTAACACAACAGTGTAGGGTATGGTCATATCCATTGCTTTGGCCGGCGCCCATCGGGTAAACAGCTCGGCTGCAGCGGTGTGTGGGCGCATCTAGATTAGCGGATTACACCTCCTGCGTTCACCCTCAAACGGTGTTTTTCGGGTTGGGTGGCCGGCACTCGGTCAGCCCCACCCACTAGCACTGTTGTGATAAACAGCAGTATAGCTCCTCTGTTCACGTGCACCCTTTTGTACTGGCTTCTTCCTGCTTTCACCCAAAATTATTTTGCTAAAACCACACAAAAGGGACTCACGAAGGACAGCAGTTTTATTAGCATCTGATATAAATTGACGTCCACAATGCATCTTGAAATTCGAAAACAGCTGATGGCCATCATTTTTCATCAGCCCCTATTCTGGTCTGCGAAATTCGGCAATAGACCACGCTCTTGGTAACAGTTCTCCACGCGAGTCCACCAGGCGTTGCCCCATTAGATTCCTGCTCTTGTTCTTCTTTACCAACCCCACCTTCATCTCTGGACCAAGCTGAAATTCACGAACTCAAAATTGCTTAAAACAAACTCCATGGATTAGTCTTGTGATTACACAGTTCCCATCCCATGTCGCCACCTTCTTTGCTGAGTGGTCTGTGATTCCAGATTTTTCACGTTTTATACTGCCTCGCATGATATCCAGTCTGGTTTTCACTCATCTCCATTCCGTTATCACATCCATATTCATGCTCTTCTCCACCATATAACCCTTCATTTTCGAGGATCCCGGCCAACGAACGGCAACATTCAATGCAGTCCAGCCATTTTTGCGCTCACGGTAAGCACCTTCGATGTGTTCAAACATAGTACTGTTCGCACTGCCGTCAAAGAGAAATCTTTAACAATCATTATCTAGCTTTGATTTAAAAGTCTAAACCTTATGCTCAGCCAACCACATTTCCTGTTATGATCTTGTGAGCGAAAACACTGCATTATATGTTTGGTTTCTGTTCTCTGTGTCTGCACTATGCCTTCTTTACACAATTTTGATGTTGCTTGGCTTGAGACTCCCGTATGTCGAGAAATATACGAAAACAAACAAACCTTTCGAATTACGTAAGGTTGCTCTCACCCCTTTTCCCTCTGATTTATGTTATTCATATTTCCTATGCAACGTCGCGATAAAACTTGATCTTGTCTTGCGCATGCATCTCGCAAGTCGAGAAGTATACATTATTATTATTAAGTATAACGCTGAGCAATCACCATAGGTATTTTAAAATGGAGTAGGTGTAAACAGTTCAAAATAACTGACAGAGAAAAGACTGATTTACAAATATACCAATCAAGTGAGACAACCAGAAATCGGGCAGTGCTGTATCTTACTGCCAGCCTCAGTCGGCCGTGAACGACGGGCACCGTCCAAATGTCCATCTTCTTGAAATGGACAGTGGCTAGGTTCAACAGCACATTAGAATAAAGCCCTTATTGGGTAATGCATAAACATTATCGTGGTTTTGCAATGACTTTGCTTAATTTTATCCCTTTGGTTCATTTCTGCTGGGCTTTTTAAAAGGGAACCCCGTGATTGGCATAGCAGTACTCGCTAAAACCCGTTTCCGGCTCAGACACCGTCTTACTCTCATTGTCACTGGGTTGTACTCATGACTAATGTGGATGATGGGGCTAACTTTAATCGCAGGATGTCCCAGGTCTTCGAAGATTTTCTCGGCTTTGGAAGCGATATCCGAAAATTAAAGAAATTGCTTTTGGCAAATGCGAGACCGTTTCCCAGGGAAGTGCATTTTCTTCTTTATTTTTAACTACTTGTAACGTAACTGTGTGAATGGTAAAGGCATTCAGTTGCATCACGGGATGCCGAAAGGAGACGGAAAGTACCATGTTCGATCGATAAGGGAGCACTCTTACGACTATACATTCGGTCTTAAATGTGGCCTGTCATGTTCCCAAAGCGCCGACAATCGCACTGTCGGTCCACCAGACTATGTTGGGTGATCAGCCGTCCGAACAAATGTGATGTTCAGTACGCCGACCATGCTGTGCAGACAGGCGGAGCCTAAGTCAGACTGCCGAGGAATGGTTCAGCACGAGCTACCCAGACGCATGGATGATTGATGCACGCCATATATTTAGAAGGAAGTCACCACTCATACTTTGCAGCGCGGACAGGTGGAACTCCGACTCCAAAGCGCGTTATCTACAGACGATGGGTTCAGAAAGTTCGCCATAGCAGCAGCAGCAGCTAAGTTTAAATGAGATTGCAAACGCCGAGAAGTGGAATACCTACATTAACCATCGAGGGGGAAATTTGTAGGTTTTGTCACAGAGAAGAGCCCGATGTGAAAATGGGTTTGCAGTGCAAACGGTGAGCGCATGAAAAACGCCCTGGTTTCAACAGCCAGCGAACACATCCGTGCGTACTGCTGGGCCTAATGATGCGAAATTTGAAATGAAAATCTTCCTTATGGGGACAACACACCTTTATTGCTGGTAATTGTCGCCGAAATGTGGTCACGAATTGAGCATTACGCCTGGCATTGATTAACACGCGAGTTTTTTCATGTGTCTAACTGCGATTTGCAACATAAACTTAGCACACCGTCGCAGGTAAGTTGACCCGTGGGTATTGTTTCATAAATCTTATAACGGATACTCGGCAAGTGGGGGTAAACGATGACGCGCTGGAAGAAACTTGATAATTCATTTCCCTCAAAAACATTATCGGTGCCCGCCCTCGTTTATCTTATTGCCGAGTAAAACTGTTAGCCTTATTACATCAACGACTAAACTTCCTTCTTCTAGCCATTAGAGTAGCCGCAAAAGGCACCCAAAACAGATCTTCGTAGAGCTTTTCTATGGTGCGATCAAATTGCAAAGTGGTAGGACACATTTTTCGGAAACATAGTAAATTGAACATTTCTGCTTTTTATTTCTCTCCGGAGCCTAAAACACAAAGCAGCTCAAGGATTTCACATTTTGATCGACGCGGTTGCTATTTTTGGGGAAGCAATTAAATAACCACATGAATAAGCTACTGTTAAGTACTTTCGCCCATGAAAACTTATAATATGTATACAATATGAAGGGAAATGGCCCTTTAGACCTGCCAAGATCTATGGAGCCTTATTGCGCAGGTTTACTGAAACCTAATTGCGAAGGCGACTGGGTTTCCCAAATTGCTGGTGGTTGTTCGCCACCTGTGAGTTGCAGTGCTCTGATTATGGTTTCCGTCATTTTTATTTAATTCATTAGTCGGCCTATATAAATCTCGCGAACAGAACATGCTTGTTTTATGAGGTTTTGGTAAGTTTTTTCGTCGGAGGAGCTTTTGTTTGAAAGTAAGTATAATATTTGTTTTTAGTTGATGCTGGCAAATTATGCTAACCACTGAACACCCTAATTAAGTTCCCGTAATTATTGTATTCCTTTCTTAATTATCTGACGATCTTAACTGGGAAGCACCTGGACGCATTTGCCCTGAGAATGACACTGGCTGGTTTGTGAAACTTACCTAGATGCGGGAGCAGTGTTTATTACGGACCCAATTACATAACACTTTTGTTAGCTTCATTTTTAAAATGGCTCCATGGACATCACGGGTTAGCCAATTTTCCTTGGGTGTGTCACTTTCGACCTTCTGTTTTTTCGCAGTGTCTATGTAAACAATGCACGACATTAATTTTTGTGCAACATTCTGCAACCTGAAAATTTCGTTTTGATCAGAACGGTAAGAACTGAGTCGACGTGAAGCTCCAAGTTTTGGTTACAACCGTTGGAATGGAGACAAAGAGAGCTTTCGGACGCCAAAATATAGCCACGGCAATCATCAAACTACGACCAGTAGCCCAGAGGCGTATTTGGTTTGTTCCAGAGCTTCTCCTTGTTTACCATAGAAGGCGATTGTACAGCGTTGCACGGATCTGCAGCAAGCTATGATGACCCAGCGGGAACAAGTGTGTCACGTGCGCATGAGACATCAGAAATCTCGGGAAGCTTTTTGTCTTCCGAATGTCAAAACATTGAGGCGAAATTCTTCAGTAAAGACCGAATAAAAGAGAATGCTGTGACGAAGCGGAAGCTGTCATATGTGTGGTGCACTTAGAAAGCCGTAATTGTAGGTCGTGTAATAATCCGCAAAATTTTATTTCATCTCGGAGCCTCATAGGAGGCAATTATGCTGGTGGAGTATTACGATTAAGAAATCCGAAAGCGACAGTACCTGTAACTAAGGCCATCAATTTTGGAGGAATTCGAAAAGACTCAAAACGGCACAATTTCTGTTTTAAAGGAGAACATATGGGGTGATTTGAGGGATTTGAGGTCACTCATGTGCATGTTCTCGGACTGTTTCGGGAAATTTTGCCGGCTGGGTTGATAGGCAAATTCGCTGCGAAGAAAACATCGATTGGCAAATGGAAAATGCAGTGGTAAGGAAGGCCACCATGTTATACTAACTACCTATTGCGGAAGCAGACCCAGCAGCCACGGTTGCACAATTGATCTGCTTAATTTGACTTCCCTCGAAATCACAGTATAGTGTCCTCGGCAAGGCCTCCAAAGAAAGGTCGCGAATACCAACGTCACCCACTGAAGCCCACGCCAAATTCGAACCGCGCGATCTTTATATCAAGTCAGTTCAAATCGCATTGCGTCAGTTCAAACGAAATTATTGGATCTGTGGCTCGAGCAAAAGTCGAATGTTAGGTTTCCTGCAATGGTTAACTTCGGTATCCCACCGACATTCGACCGCAAGTTTTCCGTTCTCTGTTTTGAAATCGTTTTTAAAGCGCACCTCGGATTCGCTTGCTGAATAGCGGAAGCTCGGATGTTGAGAGTTTGAAAGGCTAAATGACATCAAGGACACCTGCATGAAAAAGAAACTTCAACTGCTATCCTACCAGATCAGACTGGTTTACAAAAAGTTGGGCTTCTGTTAGAAGCGCCGTCTATTTTCTTAAACCTAAGGCTCTCCAGTTCCAGTAGTACATCATCAACGAGAAACGGAACCCAGCAACTCCAGCGGCCATGTACTGCTGCTCTGCTCTACGCCATACTGTGCGAAGATTTTGTGAGTTCAAGATGTCGAGACGGAAGCAGGTGAGCAAATGACGGGCCAGGAAAAGGACTTCAAAAGGAAAGCAAAACGAAACAATCTTAATTGATTGGCTGCTGGTCAGAATACTTCATGAACTCAGGATAAGCCTTGAATAGGCAAAGATTTCGAGCAGACTGAAAGGGGGTCAGTACTCACTGTTGCACTTTCCGGCTTTTGGCACGGAGAATTTTCTCAGCTCAGGCAACAACCAATTTCATTAAGAACTTTAAATTTGAGCAAATCAGTCCGGGATCCTTATAGCCATCGTGAATCTACACTTCTTGGCAGAGACTGTGCGTATAAGGGGCACCAGAGGCGCGAGCAATACAATGGAGTCCGTGAAGTTGCCGTCACGACTCGGAGGAGTTACATCTAACAAGGAGTGCTGGACGAAAGCTAGGGGTCTACTTTAATACGCCCAAGTCAAAGGGAAACTGCGGGCCACAGCGGGTCTTGTACCCACCAGGACAGGAAATCAGTCTGCAACTGCAGAACATAAAGCACAGGCCCTTCCGAATTACTTTAATTTGGTGTGCATGCATGACCGCATCATGCTAACAGAAATTTTGCTTAGCGTCAAGACAAATGCGAAGCTATCATGTCCATATTGCTGCCGCTTCTAGAGAGTGCAGCAAGATTGTCGATGACACCAACACCCAAGTAATCCCTTAAAGATTTCCTGATCGTCTGCTCTGAGATGAATTATTTTCCTGGTTAATGCGGACCTTGGACAATTCTTATGCCTGCACTCGGATATTGCATAAGGCGACTTGGCTAGGCCTAGGCAATGGCTCGCTAACCTGACTGCCTCGCGTTGGCCAACATAACATATGTTTACCGGGTTTCCCCCATTCAATCATGCGATGACTGCATTGAAGAAGCACATGTGGTTGGTGGAACAAAACCCTTTTTCATGAAGCCTTTCTAGGCCGGACAGACCACTGGATGCTCTAGAGGGCATTGCAAGACCTTGATGAAATTTTCCATCACGTTTCACAGAATTCGGGTGATGTTGTCCGGCTTGAAGATCTAAATTCCCTTATATATGGCCACGACCGCCGAGCTGCCTCATGTGCTTACCTTAATCTCTACCTGCCTGAAAGGGCTGTCACATCGAGCTAGTAGCGATGCCGGCAAATGGCCTGGTGGTGATGAGGTGACTGCTGTCTTGTTCTCCAGAATCCTTTCTCCTGGACCCCTTCAGTTACCTATGTACATTCTCTTCCTTTGGTAAATGATCGCCACTGAGTTGCGGTGAGGTACCTAGGACTAAGTCTCCGGGGTGCACCCATTCAGCCTTGTGGGCTCCACTAAAGTACTTGGCCGGTGAGGCTGCTTTGCTCTGTTCATTAGTATTACCCTGGTCTCCAACCTTCAGCCAGCCAATGCCACCCCTCAAGGAACTATTGATTGCAGCAGGCATAACACTTCTTCGACTGCCGCTTGGCAGATTGTGTTAGCTACAGCCAACATAGGTGGTTTCAACCTCCGAACAGCTTTGCCTTCTGTGCACAGTTCCGCCGGTAGAGTGCATTGTAGTATACGCTTCACCATTGGTTTCGCTGCCTAATAACTTTGCAATGGTTACCTTCCACCAAGGTGTCTTTGCTTCGAGGTTCTCTCATTTCAAAGGCTCAAATTATTTCTGTAGGTTTTGCGAAGATTAATCAGTTACTCTCTACCTTTACCCGGCTCGGGATCCTATGCCGTGTCGTAGGCTTAGCCAAGCCCTTATTGGGGAAGTTCCTTACCTATTCGCAGGAAACCGTGGGTTGGCTAAAGCACAATGATTTCCATCGATGATAGACGCCAAAGGTCCGTGAAATCATTGATCTGGCTTGTAGTTGTGAGTTTCACAGGTAGCGGAATGTGACAGGATCTGAACCCGGTTTCCTCTCCGAAAATCCATTGCAATGCACTCAAATGCGACCGTTGGAAGAATCATTTTCCCCATCAAACGCGCATGTCTCAGTGGCCCGGTCTATAGGCGGCGGCCCCCACAATAGAGGCCTTTTTGTCCCCCTCAATTACACTCGTCAAAGCGTTTAAGAGCGACTCATATACTCTGTGCTCAGCTCCAGGAGCCTCTCACATGCAAGCCACGTTAACCCGCGCAGAGTGAGTTGGTGGCGTGACCGCACATACCTGGATATTTCCACTGCATAATTCGACCTGAAATTCTACATGTCCCCTCCGGCTCATCGACACTCCTTGTTCTTTTCCTGGCGCTACCTGCGGGATCTGCGTCCCATCGTTCCTGAAGCGTCGACTTTTCGGCACGGTGAATGAAGGGTCATTATGCCCAGCTACATCCAACGTGAGCTCATGCAGCTTGTTTCGACTACTGTATATTTTGGCATGGAGAACTGTTAGTCTGTTTTCTCGGCCAAAGTTTCCATTTACCGCCTGATACCTGGCACTGGGTTCAGTACCCAAAGAAGTTTCAACGCCCTTTGCTGCGACCGCCAGAGCGAATAGCCATTACAAGCCCCTAAGTAGATTCCCTTCATCATATGGAAGGCAGCTGCGGCAGCTTTGGCCCTCCAGATCTACGGTTACCACTACCTTCGGCGAAGGCGGCTAAGTTGCCGCTGTTGGTGGGCCCAAGGTTGAGGGTGTCTTCTACCTTTCTCCCATAGTGTGATACTGGAAACTTGTCGTCTAGACATATGAGCACCACCCCCTCAGTGAAATGTTACAAATTAAACAGTATCTGTGTCTTGAAGTGCAAGTTGGTAATTCTATACTTTCAAATGGGTTATTATTACAAGACTGACAAGCTACTCCTGGTTGATTCACCTGAAAGTTCAACTATTACGGGCGCTGCCGCCTCCGTTCCTTTTGCTGTAAACGGTGACCCTACAGGTTTCAATAATGTGCAATTTTTAATCCCGCACGATTTGAAGTTCATACTACGAGATCGATCTTCATTACTCACCTAAGGTTTGATTCGCGACTAGCCTTTGGTTCCCAAACAAGGGATATATCTTTGTTCAGGCTGAGCACTGCCTTCCGGGGAAGGGTTCAACGACCGGATCCGAGAGTGAAGCTCCCTACCTGGTTCCTCTGAGGCAGCGAACTCCAGATGAGCTTTCTATTCTGCTGTTTGCTGGAATCTTAGACTTGGTCTTCTGACCTGCTTGTGTCTTTGCTCTGGTCTTCATTTGAACCCGCTGACGTCATGTTTTTGGGCCAACAATTTGCAGGAAGCTGTCGCTGGACAGTAGTAAGTTCAGCCGTTTGCTGCCTATGCACTTTCATTACACAAGATGTCAGCACCTGCATATATCTCTGAACGATATACTCCCAGTAATAGCACTAGTTTTGCGTACCTGGACGAAATACTTACACAGATTAGAATTTTCGTCCCCTCATTCCCGAACTTTCTTGCATTGGCTACATACCCACCAAACCCAGATATTTGCAATTCATTGGGTAAAATTTCGCCATGAATCTCGAGCACTGTGAGGTTCCCCACCTGTTGTAGGTTCCACATTTCGTGCCTTTCACGGCATGTTTTTCCCGGCCCGCATTCAGAGAGAAATGAAATACTCGCGGTATCCCTGACAAAATTTACAACAGGGGAAATTTTCTGGCCCAACAGACACAACAAAACTGCGCACCAAAACACGATACAGGAGACACCGGGCAAAAATTGAATCATCGTAGCAAAATTGGAGGCAAGTACCTCTTTCCAAAAGAAGGCAACTCGTAAAACTGCGCACCTTTGACTGTTCTGAGGCACGCAATATGCAGTGAATGAAGTGAGGTGACTTCACGTTTTCAAAAAAAGTTTTTAATCCACAGCAGTCAAAAATTTAAGCCGCACAGCATGTAAGCTGCCGCCAATTTAATGAATTCGCTATTCCATAAATCAGTGAAATAGCGTGCAATAATTGAAAAAAGTTTTTATTACACTGTCTAAAATATGACAAATTTGGTTGCCCAGATGTTAGCCTTTGCCGTTTATCACTCTAGGCAAATTCAGCGCAGTGTTTATCCTCCGGTAAGCCACTTGAATCGATTTTAGATTTTTCCCACTCTGTTTGCCTTTTGGTCTTTTGTTTAGTGTGACCAATTTACACCACCAATCAAACGGAAGATGTCAAGAGGCCATGCCGGTCTGAGAGCAAAAACCACGTTTTGAAAGCTGAAATAAGCAACCCGGAAGTACAGAAGAAATAAATGAGTATAAAAATCCGTGGAAAAATCTAAATGAACATGAATGCAACACAGAGCTCGTGGCAAAAACGGGGTCAATAAACCCGCGGTTAACAGGAAGTCACGAGAGCCAAGAAAAAGTTTGAAGCGAAACTCGCTACAAATTTGAACTCTGAAGCAGGGGCCAAAGCATTTCCAGCAAGTGGATAGAGTTCTAGCGCGGCATTTAAATGAATAAGATTAGTCGCGGTATCTTCCCGTCCCAAAGTAACCAAGGATGAAAGCTCAGCAGTCGCTGCAACTAGCCGTCCGTTAAAGCAAACTGTGACAATATTTCTAAGGCCTAGGTTGGAACAATCTGGATTTTTGGGGTGACCTGCAGCGGAATCAGAAGTTCTCACTTGGCACTTTCTACAACCTGAAGGAGAACGCCTCGGGGCCGCACCCAGGAAAATATACCAGGCTGTAATGTATGCATTGTTCCCGGGGACAGCATAGGAGGCGTAGAAAGTGAGTAAGGAATGCTTGCAAGGTAGCCACAGATGTGGATATACGGAAACAGTGCATGAATTAGCAATCGTAAAGCTGAAGCAACAACAGGGCCGAGGAAGTGCACATGAAGGACCACGTAACGTACAAAGACTACAGAATTGATGAGAAAAAACAGATGAAGCAGCAATAATAATCCGTCGGAATCTCGCAAACTGCGTGAGTGTGTTGATAATAGACTCGTTGAGCTTGCGGGCCACTTCTTACTTCGCCAAGATTCTAAGTGAAGCTGCAAGAACCAATGGGACGCTAAACTGCTGGACCTGATGCAAGCAGTGCCGGCCTGAACAAAGAAGTTCGGATTATTAGGTGGCTTGAACTCTCGGCACATCAATTGGGAGAGCGAAACTGCCTCTAGGGCAACCCCAGTAAAGATAGTCAATAAGCAACAGCTCCTGCATAGTACGGCCAACATGTAAAACAGGTTGCTAAGTACAGAGTAGAGTAAAGCCTCTTATCACTTTAATTGGCGATCACCAGTTATTCAGGAGCCCCTTGGCAAACGTGAACACGAGGTAATCAGGCCTGTGCTTTCGATGCAGAATGGACCGCCAGCAGAGCCTTCCTCATATGGTATATTATAATGAAGATTGATGAGATGAAAAAGACTCGGATGTGAACACCCTGGTTACCGAAACACCAAAGCCCAACCGCGGAAGAAATCTGGGTAATCATTAACGAGGAGTGATCAAGCTGACGTAGGAGTTTTTACCTCTTAAAGTCACTAAAATCAATCGTCACCCACCATTGTGGGGTTCACAAATAAAGATATCAGAGGATACAAAACTCGGAGAGAGTGAATATATTAAGCGTTTTGAACCCATTTGAAACAAAAGAGCCGCAGACAGGTGCTCAATTAGGCACAAGCGCTTCAGCAAAAGAAAAAATGCTTGTTTCAACGTAACTTAGGAAGGAATATCCAAGAAAACCACGGGCTTACTGAGCATACGCATGGTGTAAAAACAATTCGGGGATTCTGTTACAGCACCAGAACGAATTAGGCTCAAAGAATCAGAAAAAGGCAAATGTCGTTGAAACCATTCAAGGGTGAATTTTGCCTGCTGGATAAATCCCATAACAAATTAGAAACAGGCAAAACTACACAGATCTCAAAACTTCTGGAACGCTTTGCAAGAGGGGCGCAGTTTACGATGAAGAGATGCAAGCTGAATAAGTTTAAAGCCTCTGGCCCGGAAGGGATGCGCCCGGCAGTCGTCCGACAGTCGGCGGAACCGCTTGTACTCTCCGCCGGGCAACTCTCCAGTGCTTTCGTTGGGAAGATGAGGGGGCCTGAAATTGTGACGACAACTGATGTACACAAATAAAGACACAGAAATACACCGGGAAACTACGGACCGGGTAGTATAACTAGTGTCTTATATAAATGCATGGAGAAAATCATCAGAAAGCGGAGGTACCAGGACCTACTAATTTAGTCTTCAGGATGAATAGTGGAGATGAGCGAATAGAAGACAGGACGTTGGTCCTTTCGACTGAAGAGCGTGATGTACAACATTGCCATTGACTGTGTATCCAGAACTTGCAGGCCGTCGAAGTCATCGTCAAAAATGGCGGTTTCCGGAGCTCAGTGGTAGCTGTATTCTGAAGCCCTAGGCCGACGCTAGCAGAGGATCCGAAACTGTTTCATTTTCGAAGTGCAGTCAAGCTCCTCATACTGGGGATTTTAACACCCCCGAGACAGTCTGTGCCTATGAAACATCCTCGAAAGACACTCTAAGGCACCAACTGCTGCACTACGTGCACCCAGGTGAGATGGTTCAACACGTTAATTAGGCGATTCGATGAGAATTAGGCCAAAACCATAAGTCCTTGACTTGGTGATAATGAGAGCACCGAACGACTTACTCAAACAAAGGTTGAAACTAACCTAGCAAACAGGGGTATGGCATTCTCAGTCATCTACTTCGATATGTCTAAAGCCTTTGACCGTGTCCCTCATCTGCACCTTTTAGCCAAAGTAAGCTCCTTTGGCATCACCGATCCTCTTCTATCCTGGCTCTCGTCTTACTTAACCCAAAGATCACAGGTGGTCTCCATTGACGGCATTACCTCCAATCCTAGACCTATAACTAGTGGCGTCATACAGAGCAGCGTACTTGGTCCCCAGATATTCCTTATGTACAATAATGATGCATTAGATTCAATATCTCACGGCGGCTCTTTCCTGTTTGCTGATGACATAAAAGTAGTTCACCCTCTTAACTCGAATGAAGTTAGTACTGCGGTTAGAGACATCTGTGCCGATTTGTCTGCCTTAGAAGACTGGTGTTCCTCCTGGATGACGAACTTCTCTGCCGGTAAGAGCGAAATATCTACATATAGGTGTACACTACCTAAAGATTCAATTTTGCTACATGGATCTCCTATTGCATGCAAACCCACAATCCGTGACCTTGGTATCAACTACTCAGCCTCTCTTAATCTCTCAGACCATGTATTTATTCAGTCGGCTCAAGCTAGGAGAGATGTAAGTCTGGTTTGTCGCACAGTGAAACTATCCGACTGCATCCTCAGCATTTATAAAACACACATTTGACCACTCCTTGAGTATGGCACTTTGATATACTCCAGTATACCAAAGTCGGATAGGATCACCATTGAAAGTATTCAGAGACGCTTCACTAAGCAAGTGATAGGTTGGTCGACGACTCTGGATTACAAGAAACGCTGTCTAGCTCTCAAACTTGAGCCACTTTGGCTATGGCGACTGAAAATTAACCTGGTTTTTCTGCATAACCCGGTGAAAAGGCGCTCCTTCTCCACCGACCCACCTATGTTCTCCTCTGCCAGCCCCTACCCTCTCCGTCATAGGTCCCTAACCATCCATACGGAAATCGCCAAATCCTCTTAAAGGTCGCTTTTCTTTCTTGTTGTTTATGCCAAACTTTGGAACAAATTTTCCAATAGCATTCGGTGCATACAGAACCAGTCCAGTTTTAAGGCTGCCTTTAAAACTTACCTAAGTGTCACCCGGGTCCTTCAATTGACCAACAATCCTATCTCGGAAGAGCGTGCCTTTGAGTCAGCCATGGATTTCTAAATACATATTCCTCCCCCCTGCTTTCCATAACACTCCATCTGAGGGCGCAAGGGAATCTAGCATAGTAGCGTAATGCGGACAACACCGCATATACGACCGTTTTCTCTCAGAGACTCGGGTGTACGAAATTTGGTTAGGATTATGACAGTTACTATAGTAGAGTCTCCAAAACCTAGATCTCGGCCAACAACACTAAATAACATTAAGGTCCGTGATAGCAGAAGGATGCTGGATTCTATGACAGCTATAACCGCAATTAATCCTCTCTATATCGGTCTTCTCACCTAGGATTCCTTAACCAGAGATTTATATGCTCCTGATATGCTCTGCCAACATAAAAGATCCTGTCTTAATGCTGGGTATTGCCGGAACTAGTTTCTCCCTTCGTAGACATTTCATCAGAGAACATATTCGAGGTTCCTTTTGCTCTTCCTACCTACTCATCTTGCTTCCCAGTAACCTGCAAACGCTAACCAGGTAGACTCCTTTTCCTACTTTCGCTTATAGAAAAAACTGTCCACGTCACACAGACGATGTGATTCGCCTATGCAAAACACAGGTCCACATTAGTAGGTTTCAAGCAGAACTCGTAAATGAAAACAAGACAAATCGTTGACGATGACGGAGCCCTACGTACAGGTCTGCGTTTTACGGCATAAACTACCATCCTCCGTGTGCTTGCTTATCCCCAATTTCCTTTCCTTTAGTTCGTGCGAAAACCCAAATGACTGCAACAGGTTTGCTTCAGCATCTCCGAACGTGGGGAAAACAGACCACCTCCAGCAGTTGCGAGAAGAAACAACGCGGAAAATTAGGTTCAGGCGGAGGAACTATGGAAAGTACCTATATGGGCTCAACCATTCCTCTGTTAGGAAAAAGAGAAAAAGTCCCCGCTGGATCAAATTGACCCCAGCAACCAAAGCACATTCGGGCTGCGAAGGAATGGGCCACGCTCTACAATGGATGTGTGCCATTAGCCCAGACCTGACCACGTGAAAGGGGAAACCCCACGACGCCCTTGTTCGGTAAATAAGCGTTTGGCTACTTTGTTGGTCGTTCTGGGGAGATAGCTCATTGGACTATCCACTTATGCTTCATCACCCACCCCCCTATTTTTAACATGCCCCTGCTGTCCCAACCGCACACCTGGTACGTATGCTGACGTCTATAACAACTGCCGTCCTTCTTCTTTCTTAATTTTCATGCAAGTACAAGTTGCTATCGTCCTGTTCCAGCACAAACTATTAATCCCAATATTCCTCTGCTTCTCCCTTCTCTCCTATCTATGACTTCTCCCGAAATATCTTGTCCTGGCGTCCAGCCCACACTGCCATCCGCGAGCCATTCCGTTATGTCCTTTCTTGGCAACTGGGATTAGTAAAGTTCGGCGAAAGACCACATGATCAGTTATAACTGACTCCCCGTAGCATGCACACCGCGCCCGTAGTCCAGAAGAGTTCCACAAACAGAACAAATAGTGACTTTATTCCCTAACCATTGCGCTGGCCATCCAGTCAGACCACTGTAATCTGCATCTGCGAAGATGTTGGAAGATAAACAGGAATGCGTTTCAAATAAGGACCATAGAGCACAGGACTGACTGAGCCATGTGCTCTATAGAGTGAAAGAAGCCGATGTTTGTCGCACACGTCCCGTCAACGGAAGCTACCCCCGGCGTGTTTCATGACAGTTGTCTGGTCCTTTTAATCTTCGCAAGAAACTGACTGTTATTATTGTTCCCATTTTCGTTTGCTCACCTTAACACCAGCTGGAACAAATTCCAGACTGCCCCTCTCTCTGCGGCTCTTCTCCAGGCTCGCCAGCGACCACAGATGCAACGCAAACTATCTCCGAAAAGCTCCACTCCATCCTTTGCTCTGGTTGTCTGTCCCTGTTAGGAAGCTGCTGTCATACTATCCAGTACCTGGCGGCGCGGCCATGAGATGAGCCAAGCCACGCTAATGACCGCCTCGGGTGCTTCATCTCAGATGGACCATCACGATTGCCCAAACAGTTACTANCTTCGGCGAAAGATCACATGATCAGTTATAACTGACTCCCCGTAGCATTAACACCGCGCCCGTAGTCCAGAAGAGTCCCACAAGCAGAACAAATGGTGACGTTATTCCCTAACCATTGCGCTGGCCGTCCTATCAGACCACTGTAATCTGCATCTGCGAAGATGTCGGAAGATAAACGGGAACGCGTTTCAAATAAGGACTATAAAGCACAGGAATGACTGAGCCATATGCTCTATAGGGTGCGAGCAGCCGATGTTTGTTGCATACGTCCCGTCAACGGAAACTACCCCTTGCCTGTTTCATGACAGTTGTTTGGTCCCTGTAATCTTCGTTGGAAACTGACTGTTATCACTGTTCCCATTTTTGTTTACTCACCTTAACACCAGCTGGAACAAATTCCAGACTGCCCCTCTCTCTGCGGCTCTTCTCCAGGCTCGCCAGCGACCACAGATGCAACGCAAACTATCTCCGAAAAGCTCCACTCCATCCTTTGCTCTGGTTGTCTGTCCCTGTTAGGAAGCTGCTGTCATACTATCCAGTACCTGGCGGCGCGGCCATGAGATGAGCCAAGCCACGCTAATGACCGCCTCGGGTGCTTCATCTCAGATGGACCATCACGATTGCCCAAACAGTTACTACCACTACTGAAATGCCGCGCAACCCCCCAACCTACAAACCCGTAACGCCACAGAACACCATAATCTCTATTATCAAACAAAGACAACACAGGTCATTCATGGCAAGTGTATTTAATGATTGATTGTAAATCTTACGCGCACCCGTTTACTTCCCACTACACATCACAATCCGCTCCCGGGCGCATAAGTCCAGTGAACATTTTTGTAATTTCCATTGTCTCTCTATCCACAATTTTTCGTATACTTTCGTCCCGCAAATTGTCTGATGCAACCTTGAAGGTTTCCCGCTGTTTCATTTTAAGCATTATTTTGACTACTGAATGTTGTTGATTACCACTCTCCATCTACCTCGTATGATATCCAGCGTGATTTCAATTCTTCTCCATCCTGCTACTAAATCCTTATTGACCTTCATCTTTACCATATTACCCTCCTGATTTTTGATGAGCCCGGCCACTTGACAACACCCACCATTTCTTCCCAGCCAAATTATGCGCCGGCGATGCGCACATTTGATGCTTTTAAACATGGACCGACTCGCAGTGCGCGACTCATGGTCAGCCACGAATGTTTCGGTATTGGATTATCTAGCTCTGATTCGAAGCCCAAAACTCGCGTTTAGCCCATCCTATTGCAGGTTATGTTTATGAGAGCACAAAAACTGCATCTTCATGACTAAATTTTGTCTTACGATTTCCACTGCGCCATCTGTGTGTAAACTTGATCTTGCCTTGCGCATTACTCTCGAATTTCCAGAAATATGCCCATTATTATTATATTAAGAAAAAGTAGGGGAAGGCAACCATGTCGCAATCAGCAAGTGACCGACATTTCAGTGGATGGCAGTCGGCGACTGACACGGCAGTACCCCTGCAGGGATGGATAAAATTAGACTGCTAGATCTGGGTCTTCGGATCCCGTGGGAAATCGTAAAAGGTGGCCACCGCATGGAACATCAAGGGAAGTCAAGCAAGAGCAACCAGTTAGAAAAGACAGACTTGGTTTAACCGTTCTTAAGAATCAAAAGACAAGGGCCACTACCACGGTAGAGAAGCGGAATCACGAGAGCTGGAAAGAGAAGCTAAAGGCTTTCATGAGAGGTGATGATATACTTGGGTGCCGAGATCTCCTGAAGCACGTAGTAAGAAGGAAGGGGATGTCAGGCATCTAGAAACAATGTCTAGATGCCTACGAAGGGGCGTATCGCTGGGGTCAATGCCATAAACCCCAAGGCCTATTACCAGTGCGTAAAAGCTAAGGTAGCTCCGCAAAGGACCGCGGTTTGCGCGATATTTGATCATGGAAGTAGAATGATGAGCAACCAGGAGAAAGCCTACTGATTGCCGTAATTTTTCAGAAAGTAAGGGGGATTAAGGTGCGCAGAGCTACTCGACCCTTACGGTGGGTTTTAAGAGCAAGCCGATTGTAGAGAAAGCAGTGCGAAACAGCCCGAAACAAATGGACAAGTCGACAGCGAGAGGGCCTGACAGGATCCATCCGGCGATAGTACGTCCGCCAGCTGGGATCCCGGTATAAACTTTTACCCAAATCTCCAGTGCATTGCTGGATGTAGTTTGACTTCTCGCGGACTGGTTGACGTCGGAAGTCATATACATGCGTAAAACTGGGACAGGGATAAGTGCGGCAGACTGCTGAGTCTGACATACATCGTGCTAAAACCCTTGAACGGTGCCTGCATGACAGGTTATTCAGTCACCTGGAGGCAGAAAACCTAATGATGGTAGAACAACATGGTTTTGGGAGCAAGCGTTAATTTCTGACCAACTTGATTGGCCCCCAGAACGAAGTAACAGGTAGGATAGACGGGAGAAAGGGTAGAGGTCTGCTATCTGTGATTCCAGAAACCCTTAGATTAAACAAATCACAGGCTTCTTGACCAGAAGTTAAGGCTTTCAAAATAGGCGCTAATGTTCAAACCGAGATGATGCAGAGTCTGGGGGGTATATTTTTCAGAGTAAGAGTCGAGGGGTGTCTTCCAAATACCGGACAGCCCTACAGCGGGGTGCCTCGGCGTACTCTTAGGACCAGTGCTCTTCCTCTTGCATGCCAATGACGTAACCAGCGGGTTGGAACACCCGTGCCTTATGTCTATAGATGGCACCAAACTATTGCGCACAGCAAACAGTAAATCTACAGGGAGGGGTGTGTATAAAGTTTACCAGTGGTCTCCAAGATGGAGTCTTCCGTTGAACTTGGGCAAGTGCCAGTGGCTCGTGGGAGAGAAGCTGATCGCGCTCACCACATGGGTCTAATCGGATATAAGGTTGTATTAGAACAAAGAGCGCAACCAGAGGAAATCAGTGAGCGCGGAATTCAAACCTAGTCTGCGATATCAGAAAGCGGCCGAAAAGGACTGGTGTAAGTTACTCCAAAAAGGGAGGATTAAGCAGGCGTAAGGTTATTTCGCAGCTGCCCAAAGCATTTATCCGATCACATTTGGAGTGTTACGTCCAGGCATGGAGACAGCAGTTGGTAAGAAATACGCGTTGACTTGGATAGCTGAGACATGCGATATTAGCAGATGGCAAAACTCAACTTGTGCTCCTTGGGAAGTCATAGGGAAACGGGTGACTTAATACAGGCCTTCAGGGTCTTTAAGGGACTGGCCCAGGTACGGAGACAAATTAGGGCTCCATTCGAGATAAGGAGGAATGAACCTAGGAGGAAACAGGTAAACGATTTTGAGCGAGCGTGCAGAAATAAACCGTTTGAAATACCAGTGGTAAATGACTGCAGCGAGCTAACAGAGGAAGATTTCTAGGTCGGATCAGTGCATGAATTCAGAGGGAGGCTACACAACGCATGATTTTCTGTGTGTAGGAGACTGTCTGAGTTGCGGAGCTGGAGGGGCTGGTTGACCCTGTAGCACCTCATTAGTTTTCTCCATTCAAAGATGACGATATGCGAGTTCGAGTCACTTACATCATTCGCAATTACACCATAGGAAATGCAGGGGTCTTCCACCCTCCTCTTGTCGATTAATCGACCGATCCAAAGAGCTTTCGCTGCCCTGAAGTCCAGCATTCTGACTGGGACTGGAACTGGAATTTGAGGTGGAACTTGAACTACGCGCCGACATTCTAACAAATGTACTTCGAACTTCATCCTGGTCTGCGTAACGACAGGTTCAGGTATGGTCTGAATTGAATGTGCAAAGAAAATATTTGATTGAGTTCAATAGGATTTGGATGGCAATGAAAGCGTTGCAGGGCACGCCGGCATGTCCCACGTTTCACCGAAGCAAGAAAAAACGATGGCTGAGCGGAAAAGTAAAAAGATCAGACGCGGCAACCATTGGGAACACAGGACTCGACGGTGCAAATTACTACAATAAATTGAAGAAGAAAACAGCCGTACATCTTGAAATGATTAAACAATATTACCATTATCATAATCAGCGTTCAGCGGAAAACAGCAAGCCTCATCTACCGCTGCTGTATCCCCAAAGTTACATGTACCTATAAAAGAGTGAATATCCAAGGGGGGCAGGAGGCGAATCTAAGCAGGCGGAAAAGATATGATGCCACTGCAGCCAACACACGGAACATGGTCTAACTATGCAAGCGCACTCATGCAATCATTCTTATTCGATAGAAAATGACAACATGACTGCCGCTTTTCGCGATTCACTGCCATATCCGTTAGTGCCTCCAGCCAGCTGGTTGATGGGCCTTTTGGACCTCAACCACGGAGACGTGAGGCACCTACTTTACCCAAGTTCACTGTGCATTTTCTCATTCCACTTCTCAAGTCATCTGTTGATCTCTAGATGGCTTCTTCCATTCATTGTGAGGAACACAAAATCGGGCACGGTATGGTAGACGAGTGTTCGCCATACATAACACCTAACCCAACAAGCGCAGACTACAAAGTTTCATCGCTGATATAAGGTATTCTGAGAACCAACAGCTAATGTTACATTCCTGACCTCCACATTACTCACCCGGTCACTCTATCCAATCCTAGCCACACTAGCTGGGTATGAATGTTTTATACTCGTCGACTATTCCAGGGTATTTGGTGTCGCGGATTTTAGTTCTGTGTTCACTGATGATCTAGCGGATAAAGACGACAAAACCGTAGTACGGTTGCGCCTGTGAAAATTTGGTCCTGCGGAATACACACGGTACATGAATTCCATCAAGCCGCACGTTTGACCAGGCTACCCATTTTCCAAAGAAAATTTCCAGTGATTCACCTTCGCCGCTCAATGTTAGATACCAATGTCTGAAACTCATTAAACGGGACGCGGGTGACCTGGTAACACAAAATAATCGTTAACCGTGAGTTTCGCGCCTCCATGTCTTCCTCAGCTAAAGGGTCAGGCGCAGAAATCGGTCCATACGTTTGAACGACCGGTGCTCAATTCCCAAAGGGGAGGGAACAACGAGGGAAGACCTAGAAAAATTCCAGTTGGGGTACCGCACAACTCCAGATCCAATTACACCCGGAGGAACCTCTCCAGTTGAATTATTAATGGACCGAAAGTTGAAAACCATCCACAAGGCCTTTTTGTCGAGTCCGCCAAAGCATCCCAGCGCGTCGAAACGAGGCCTACCGAAGGTTCATCGGTCTACTTCAGAGATTTTAGACTCGGTTATCCAGGATGGACGGAGGGAGTAATCCAACGCAGAAAAGTATGCCGGTTGTGTGAGGTCGAAGTGGCAGCCGGCACTTGAATCAGACACAAAAACCAAACAAGGAAACGCTATGCAGACTCCCCTGTTGCAATTGGCACGAAAGTCCCTCTCGAAATACTTTTGGATACGTTCAGATTGCCGAAGTCGCTAGCGTCAACGAAAACAATGGACAAAAACCTACTCCCCCAACGGTGGTCCGATCGCCCACACCGTCAAACGTAGCAATTCCAGGTAACCTCAAATGAAGCTGCAAACCAATGACTGTTTAAAACATGAGGGGAAGGTGTTATGGTCAGTGACCAAGTTGAGGTATTTCGTGTTGTGGATTTTTGTTCTGTCATTAATTTTTCAAAAGGACTTGCCCTCTCCTCAGTATTCCGTAGTTGACGTTATTCCAGATATTGCGCGGATGAAAATTTTTGCATGTCCGCCAAAGGCTTCGTCAAAACTCGTTCTGTGATTGGCCATTCCACGCATCGACCGAGGCCACCCAACAAAACTATATAAACGATAGAGCTCACTTGAATCCTAACTAGTAATTGTGGGTCAAAAATAAACACGCGGCAGTGCCCTATGTTCATCTTCTCTCTTCCGCGAGTGGGCTGGGCTAGCTTTTCCTATTCCGCTGTAGAACCGATTGTCCTAACGCGAATCTCGTATTAAGTTTGTTTGCCCCTAACCTTTGTAATCAACTGTGCGTCCGTCATACTCGGTTCCGTGCGATTGCAATAGTGACAACCCTGACACTTGATCGGTGTAAGGAGAAGACAGTCGGAAGCAGTAGCAGGTTGAGTATATTTTGACAAGAGATTGCGAGCGGGGCATGCGTCAGCAATGCACAAACGGCGACCGCGTTTGGCGGTCAGAGTTCGGTTAAACAAAATATCAGGAGAAACAAATCCATGTTCCGTTAAACCGCGCCACTTTTCTGTTCTGGATGGATGCTCATTCAAGGGAGCAACAGTTCCGTTCTACTTCGTGTGCGACTACGGGGCTTAAAGACTTCAGCCCGAATTATTGTCTCTCCGGTCTTCACAGTACACATGTGTTCATGCGCTACTAGACTGGCTGTGCTCCTGTGCCGTCATGCGGCGCTGGCTCTTGCGTCTTATGCCTCAGTGTGTGCATAGATCAGCGAAACTTGGCAAGAAAACAGGGTCGAAAACATCTAACCGACGAAATTATCCCACCCGCATACTCCATGTCTCGCAACCATTCAACAGAACTGACCACACTGCGACACAGTACACGCGGCCTTTCAACTTCAGTGAAATATCGGGCGTGCGCTGCAAGTGCTTCGGTCCAGCGTAAGCTGCTCGAGCCTTGGATATACGCGTGTTTACCTCCACTGCCGAGCTACCATTGTTCGACAAGCAGCTACCAAGGTAGGTGAAACGGTCCACATTCGTTATTTCGTCTCCATCCAGTATCACGTTCGGCGATGCTTTCGTCCAGTCCTGTAACAGCACTTTGCACTTTGAAGGTGCAAAGCACATGCCAAACCGAGCAACCGATCTCGAGAGTCTATCTAGTGCACGTTGTGCATGGCCCGCAAACTCGAACAGGCGCACGACGTCGTCTGTGTAATTTAGGTCGCGTAGCTTCCCTCCACTTTCCAGTTCGATCGCTGCATCCCGAAGACCTCCTGAATCATCTTCCATCACCTCGTCCATGGCGAAGTTAAACAGGAATGGAGAGATGGGACAGCCTTTTCGAACGCTGCTGCTGAACTTGATAGTTCAACGCATAGCCTCACGCGACCATAGCTTTGCAAGTACAATTTTGGCAAGATGTTCTCGAACTTCGCTGGAATACTTTTCCTGTGGAGAGCACTGAATAGGGCTGGCAATCTGCTGAGTCGAACGCGCCTTTCAAGTCGAGGAAGACTACGATCGTAGGGCGGCGGTGTGCGTGTGTGTGGTGCGATTCTAGTATTTGGCTAAGTGAACATTTGGTCAAGGCAACCTCGACCTGGACGAGATCCGGCCTACTGTTCGCGGATGTTACTCTCGCGAATCGGCCTCAAACGGCGCAGCATTATCGAAGCTAAAACTAGTAATTATCGGAATTAGACTAATCCGACGATGATTGCTATACTCACTCCGTGTGCCCTTCTTGAAGATGGGTACAATCAGTGATTCGCCCTACGAATAAGGAATATCGTAGCGAGGTAGAGCACCATGTTGCCGTGCGACGAGAACTGTGTCGGAAAGTCGTGATAGAGGAAGCACGATTGTCTGCGCAACACTGGAAAAGTCTCCCGGTTATCCGTTCGCTGAGCAGGCAAGGCGCGTCGCCCACCTAAACAGGATTCCGATGCACTAAGTTTTTCAACTTGTGCATTAAAATCATCTGCTACCAATACAATGCCAGAACCTTTGCTCTTCCGAACAAGGGTGACGAGATCGTCATAAAACTCGTCTTTTTGTGTTTTAGTGCTGCAGTCTGTTGGAGCGTAAGTCGAGATGACAAGTAAACTGCGCCTAATACTACTGTCCTTCCGGACGCCGACTGGTCCCTGCAGTCTCACGGCGCACAAGCGACTGTTGACTGGGATCCAGTTCAAAAGGGCTGCTTCGACCTCACTTTTTCCTACACCGCGTTGACCCACAGCTTGAGCTACTTCGTCTGTCGAAGTGTACAGGAAATACCTTGACAAGACATTAGGCGCAGTCAGTTGAATTACCCCACCAGGACCTTGAATCCGTGTTTCATTCACGCAGCAGACATCAATCGAAACTAAGTCTACTGTCAGAGTCAAACATGCCTATTGGTCAGCTTGCAATAAAGTGTGCACATTGAAGGAACCGAGAGGAAATGTGAGCCACTTACCACACTACTTGACATTGAACCGTTGCGAGTATCGGGCGTATTATTAGTGTGAACACTAAGAGTAGGCAGAAGGGGCACAGAGATTCGGTTGGAGACAAAAGAGACAGGTTGAACAAAAGAGAGGGAACTTTAAGCAGTAGCATACTTATCACTATCCACCCCAAATGTGCTCGATGCAATGGGCAGCGCGGTCCTGATTATGCTGCGCGACGACCGATGCAGTATGGAATTCTTTGTAGACATGTAACTCGTGGGGACTGATGGACGGGTACTGCTAGGGAGTCCACCCACTAAGGAGAACGATTAGGTTTTGACAAGAACCTGACCGCAAGGCAGCAGGGCATGGCTGAGTGGAAGCCCCTCTACTTGGATCAATTATTCTTCCACTCGTTTTTCCGACTGAGCTGCTAACTCAGATCAACCCCGATTGGGAGGACCTGGCAATTACTTTGCCAGTCTTCTACCCACTGAACTTCCACACATGATTGGGTGTCCGATTGAGATAAGTCGTCCTGCGAAGCTCGCTGAGTCATGGAGGCACGCACGCCTGCTGCCAACACAGACGGGGTCCGCATATAGAAAGTGACCATTGTTGTCCACTGAAAACTCGGACAAAATGTTTATCGTAATGGGGAATTGTTATCTTGCACAGGATTTTCCGTCTAATCAGGGCGCATTTTCTTTGACCAATGGGTGGCCAGGGGGGTCTGACTTTCTACCCTGGGGCAGATCTCGCTAATCACGCGCCCAATAAAATTACTGTTTTGGCCTTCAATCTTTCAGCCTTTCAGTCTCTGCTGTTCCGAAAGCGATTCCGGGATACCTTCCGAAATCGATACCTCAACCCATAAACGGGACCTTTGCAGCCGAATCGCGTTGGTATACTGATGCTCATCTGTGGAAGGAATTGGACTGTCGCTTTTGGTTCAAGCCGCGAGTCCTGTGATCCGACTTGACCATAACTGGTGGAGTTCCGGGATGCCGCCACCAGGGAACAGTTAATGGCCAAGGCATCAGGGGAGGGGTTAACCACGGTCTCCAAACGATTGAAATAGAGCCCTGGAACCTTCACAATCAATAACACACAGAGGGAGTCAATACAGCAAGAAGATCGGTAAGAATACGACTCCGGAAAACAAAAAAAAACAAGCCAGCAAAGGGAAGACCTAAGCAGAACAAAGTGAACCCAAATGGGATGATTTTGACCTGAGGATTGGGCAACTAGAAAACGAACTGAAACAAATGAAGTGTACAACCGAAGGGTTAGTGGCGAAAAGCTAGTGCAGAGCCAGTGGTCAGTCAATCGAAGGCCAGGAGGGAGTCGGTTCACAGTCAAATCGCCGACATTCTGAGGCTAGTCGGGCTCGCCACGGGCCTTAGACATGTAAGATGTCATAGAATTGGCATCTGAATGGGGGGGGGACAGGCAGCACCCCGCCTATGGCGTTCGACAGAACGCATAACGGATTTCTTGCTGGCACCAACTGCACGCGTTAAACATTATTTTTCAGGCCACATACGAATCACTTAAGACGAGCCATTCAGAGCCAGGAAGACCTGTTGCAGGGGAGCAGGGTCTCAAAAACGCGGTGCTGCGCTTATTCAGGTAGACGAGCGTAATCATTAGCAATTCGACGCTGAAGGGAACAGAAGTTGATGGTGGCCGAAGCCACGTTAATCAAGCAGACTCGAAGGTTGAAGATAAGACTGCGCGGACCCGTAAGGAGTCCAATGGATTGGTCGATGACGTGAAGCTGGAAAATGACAGGACCTCCATGTGTCGTAAACTCTGCACATTGCTCCTTTTCCTTTCCTCTTCCTCGATCATTGTATTCATCCTTCGCCATGACTTCGGTAGCGTGTGATCTATACTCAGGCTTATGAAAGCTTTCAATCCTTTTCAGGTTTGTGAAATATCGGTAATATTCACTAACTGACTGATAGGCAGGATCCAATGAATAGATGTTACTGTTACCAGCTGCGCAAATACGAGGTGAAGGACCGCACACCAGTTGGTTTTCTCAGTGCTTTTTTGCTTCCTTTGATAGAAACTGAATTGTCGTACGAATCGATTTTACCGCCGTTTGTAAAAGAATCAAGCACTCTTGAGATGCATTTTCTTAGATATATATATATATATAACCATAATCTAATTTATAAACTCAGGGGAATACAGAGAAGCTCGTCCTTGAAGAGTCCACAGAAAAACCACAGCTGTGATTTGTTGATAATTCTTGGTCAGTTGGACTGAGTCAATCTTCCAAACGAGGGCAGAATAGAATTAAATTGTTAATGGTATCCAGGTGAGTGAACAAAGCTCTTCCATGCACACTCCTGACGTTACAAATTAGATTCTGGTGAGATGTTCGTCGGCTAGAAGTTCTCGACCACCGATGTCTACGTAGTATGGCTGGGATTGGATGGAGTGACCAAGTGAGTAATGTAGAGATCAGGAATCTAGTACTAGGTGCTGGCTCTCAGAATACCTTGTTTCATCGTATGAAACTTAGTAGGCTACGCTGGTTGGGTCACATGTTGCGTATGTCGAACACTCGCCTACCATATCGTGCCCGATTTTGTGTTCCTCCCAGTGAATGGGAGAAGCCGTGCGGAGGTCAACAGATTACGTGGCAACGCGGGATAAAATGTACAGCGAACTTAGGTAGAATAGGTGTCTCACGCCTTCGTGGTTGGGGTCCGAAAGACTCGTCGACTAGCTGGCTGGAGACACTAAAGGATATGGCAGTGAACCGTGAACAATGGTGATCGTACTGTCATTTTCTATCGAATCAGGATGATCGAATGAGCGCTTTTGTACAGTAAGACTGTTCCGTGTGTTGGCTGCAGCAGCGTCTTATCTGTTCCCGCCTGTTTAGGTCCACTCCCTGTTCCCCTTGGATATTCACTCTTTATGGAGACGTGTAATTGTGGGGAAAAGGCAGCGGTCAGTGGGGCTTGCCTTGCTGTCTAACGCTGAACGATGATGATAATGATGGTGAGACGCCAACTCGGGGAAATTGTGTTCACTCCTCCAGATACTACTGATAATTTATATATGTACAAGTGTATATTCCTAAGGTTGGCTCAGTCCAACTGACCAAGAATTACCAACGAATCGCAGTTGTGCTTCTTCTGCAGACTGTCCAACGAAGAACTTCCCTGTACACCCCTGACGTTGCTAATTAGATTATATATATATATATATGTATATATCATTGTCAAGTGCTAAACAACAAGGCAAGCCTCACGGACCACTGCTTTTTCCCTAGTTGCAAGTTTCTATAAAAAGAGTGAATATATATTTGGTGTGTTAATCGGCAAACTTGTTTTCCAGCTGCAGCAACAAAAACAGACCCGTTTCCCACAAAAAACATTCTGTATTCGTCCACTTACTGTAGCTGCTTTGTTCCACTTTTAGCCAGTCCTGTGTATTTTATAGTTACGTCGGATTTCTTTTATCAGATAAACATTACATCAAATTATTCGATGGCTACTTATCGAAAGGAATGCTGCCTTTCTGCCCGTTTGTACTACGAAGTGTTGCTCATTATCGGATCATATTTTGCTGTCTCGGTGCATTCGGATTGGACGGTGAGTATTAAATAAGCTGTTTCTGATGAGTAACTCCCAACGGTTTTGCACCATAGATTTCCGCCCGTTTAAATCCAAATTGCACAAGTCGTTGTGAGCGGTACAATTTGATTTACGTAAAAGCACGCAATCAAACGACGTCCGTACACGCGTTTTTTGATTCTTCCCAATCAAGTCCATCCTTGCTTCTGGCGCAATCTTCCAATCCGGACGCGGAACCAACACTTAATTGGATCACTTTGTTTAATTCCACACGCGCATCGCAATCCATTCTGGTTCCTAATGTGACTCAGTCGTACGCACTAATGCTACCTTTCGTGAGTTAATTCGTCTTCACTCGGTACCTGTGACGCGCTTATCATGTTATTGTTGTTGCCACTGATGGATTTATTAGCCAATCTCATTTATTTAGAACCTCGCGTAATCAACTGTCCAGCTTGTCACGATGTTGCGATGCATTAATCGTGTTCAAGGTGGCTCTGATAAAACTTCTTTGTGTAATTTTCGGAATCTAACAATGACTAATTTGGGTCAACAACGTTCAGTCAAAGCCGAATTCTTCAATTTTCACTGCACTTCTTTGGATTGTTGCGGTTTTTCTTGGTTTTAAATTCTCTTCGTGTCTTTCGGATTCTGCTGTAATTTGTCGTTTTCTTTCGAACAAACGACTAGATATTCTTACAGTTTCGGTCTCCGTTTAACGAGGGAAGGTTTTCTTCAAAAAGCATTTTGAAATCATTCAAATTCCCAGAACGAAATCTTTCCATTAGTCCTAAAATCAATTTCATGGAGCGGAGTATTGTTGAGCAGAATCATTTTGAATCCGTTTCAAGATATGGTTGGGGCCTTCACTACTGACTTTGGAGAATCCTGTCAGACCAACTGAGTCTTCACAGTTTGCGAATCGCTTGCGTAGGAGGGAATCATTGCATGAATACTGAGAAAACCAAATAAATTGGGCATAAAATTCTGAAGCCCGCGTAAGATGGCGGTAGTCAAGTGACTCGGGTGTCTCGCACTCCAGAAGGTTCGGATCACAGAAACACGGATCATTTTGGTGTTGACTTGGCTCGTTACCGCACATGACCTATGCCATTCCAAGTTGCCGCTTCTCACTCACCTTTTTTATGGTGCCTTGATAGCTGTTGGGCGTGCTCTTTTCATTGCACTCATGCGTGGTTCAGTAAGAAAAGGATGAAGTGTTTACACTGTGCAACCATAGCTATTAAGATTCGCAAAGGAGCAAGTAAGATCGGACTCGAACTTCACGCCTCGTTTTGACATTGATGAAGGTCTCTTGGAAAGGCTATAGTTTCGATGGATAGATTTTTCACGCCTCATTGTGCCATCTAATCACGATTAGCGGGTTCTGGCTTGGGAGATTCGTTGTTTCAAATTTGAGAGGAAAAGCAAAATTTCCATTTTAGTTTCTGCCAGTGTTGTCGATATTTAACTAGTCATGCACAATGAAGTTAACTTCTTCGAACCCCTGCGCAAACATCGTTAGGGTATTCCGATGGAACCGGACAGAGTTAACCAAACCAGGGACATCTATGGCCATGTTAAGTACGGCATGCTATTGCTACGTTCTCCCACGAACTAAAACAGACAAAAAGTGATGTTTGATTTACGCCTCCTGTAGGATAGTGGACCACGAAGAACAGTTCAGCCAAACACGAATATCCACACAAGGCATCTTAGTCCATTTTTCTTTCAGTGTTATGGTTGCGGTTTGGTTGTGCATGGATCTACAGACTGACTAACACAAATGCGACGAACGAGGAAATCGAGGTCAACTCTGTTTAACGTGGAATCCAGCCACTTTTCGCTAGTCGTTGAACGCATCACGTCATAGTAAATTTTCGTAGGCCGCGTTAGCCGAGCGCTTTTACACTTTCATTTTTCACCTTCCTTTAGTGTTTTTGGATTAGTCGGTCCGGGTGCCACGAGTTGACTTCCTCACATACTCTTTGTCAGCTTACTCTGCCAGCTGTCAACATTATAAACTCAGTCCTGTGACAGTTCGGCAAATATTTCCATTTCGTGTTAGCCCTCAACGCTTCATCCAAACAGGAGCATGCACACGTTTACAAACACGCACAACCGGCCGGTCCTCAGTTTTGGTCGATTTTTCCTCAACCATCTGAGATCCATTTATTAGGCTTGGTTTAAAGACTCACGTGATTGTGTGATCAGCTGTACTGTTGCTGTTTGCAGCTTCGTATCCATGCCATAAACAGTTTAAGGAGAACTATTTAAAAGTTTGTTGTCTGACGATCGAATAAAAATCCCCTTATAGTCAGACATTTGCGAATGGGTGGGGTAACGCCGAAATGAGGCCAGTGACAAACTGAATTCAACCGAAAACCTCCGGGATATACAGCATTAGGTAGCGGTTAATAGCAGAAAGGAAACCCTATTTATCAATCTGGTAGCACAAAAACGGGAGACGGCAAAAGTAGGTAGAACGGACTTATCAGAATTATCCGTGTAACTGGTCAGGAAATTCGTTCAGTAAGGAAAACAAGCGTTATTCATACAAATCTTTAAAGGAAGCAGGAACGTTAATGTCAACATGGCACTCAAGGACAGCTTGTGATCCTGAAATAAGAAAATCCACAAAATTTGTAAAAATAACTAGTGAAAAGGTGTAAATCCGTATCAATATAAACAAAGGGGTACATCGGCTGTGGTCAGTTTGGGTAACTGCTCATCGGATGCAATCTGCCATATGCTTCCTTGAGATCGAGTTCTAAAAATGGCTGTAACCGACTAACTGTCGAAGAACATCTTCAGGCCCTGGGCAATTTTAGCAACTTAATTCAATCCCATGGTTGCCTCAGGCCCCGTGTTTTAGCATCATGTTCCAGCATCGCCATTATCAATGTGGCCCATATCTCATGTCTTTCGGTTGGCAGATCAGAATCAGTACACATCTTATGGGTTCTGGTCCACACGCAAGATTTTTATACTTCTTCCACTTTCGTTGGGTTACCATCCATATAGGCTATTCGTTATATAATTCATTTACTGTACAACTTAAACAACAGAGACGTTTGATCGCGCTAATCCGATCTGATTAAACATTTGGATCAAATACCAATCTTTGTGCTCCAGTGTTCAGAGTCTAACCTAACGAATTCTGGGCAAATATTCACGTCGTATTCGGTCTTCACTATGGAATTTCCAACACACAGTTTCCAATGATGCAATATTGGCCTACATAATTGACCCTAAAAGGACAAACGGATGCAGATGTTGTATTGTCGCTAACATCGTTCACTAAAATCCACAATAGACGGCGTACAGAGCTGACTTTGCATTTCTAACGTTGGTTCGCATGAGTACGGTGAAGAGGATGTAACAGTCATCATTCTTCGACTAGTCTTGGCCCGATTAATCTTTTTCTGCTGTGACAGCAGATCGTTTACAGTTCATATTTCTCGTATTTGCATAATTCTGTTAATTATTCACGTTTTAGCGAAACTTAATACATCACCGGAAGCACTTGGGTTTTCAAATCTCGAAGTAACAAGCATCAGGTGATGTGAAGAATTATATATCAAAGGTCTTTACAATCAGCATGCCAGTATTTCATTTAATTTAACAGGGTATAGTTTCGAATGCTTATCCTATAGAGGTTAGTTCATCTTCAATCGGTTGAAAATATGCGGATAAATAAGCACTAAAAGTCCTGATAAAAATAGCGGCATGATTTGTTATTTTCACGATAGTCATTGGCTTTTTTGTTCCACTATGTAGTTTCTATTAATCATCTTGATTAATAACTTCCATTTTTATACAATCGACGGTTTCTGTCATTAATTGAATACAGCTGGTGGAATATAACGACACCACCGATGGGGCCGACTTCTCCCAGATAAATGACAGTCAAATGCGAGTCCATCATGCACATGAGTGGTCATGGGCAGGTAAACACCAGCTTCTCCCAAACAGGACGCACCTTATTGGGAGTGATATTTTCGAATTTGCCTACGTAACGAATGGAAGTGGCCATGTGTTTTCTCAGAACGGATCTGTTCAAGTTCGCGTAAGATTTTTTCCGTGTATCCGTTTCCTCGTTTGTCTCAGTCTATTTATTACAAAGTGATTTGCAGTCAAAGGGGTTAATCTCATAATCAAAGTTAAATGCGTTTACGGAAGACGCCTGAAGAAGATCCATTTTGTTGATTCCGTTTTTTAAAAAATATATTGTAAAGCTTTGGAAATCGGGAGATGAGCAGTGTTCCGAGTTTTGCGATCCACAAAATAAAGAAAGGCTGAAATTAAGACGTTCGGTACCTAGCGATGGAGACCTGGTAAGTGTGACTGGCCGCCTAAATACGACAAGAACGAGGGAGAGTCATGGAATAACAACCATAAATAAGAGGCAGTGAAGTAACCGCTCGACGACGGACAATTATCTGCAGATTTGACATGAGAGAGGGACCATTCAACTCGATCAAAAAGAGAAGGAGCGATAGACGAAGCTGCGCCTCACACATGAATGCAGTGTAGAAGAGGCTGAGCTGGTGCAAGAGAGTGTTCGGCACGGAATAGAAAACCAACTTTGCGCGCACCACGAGAGGTAAGCGTTGACACAAAGGTAGACCAACAAGAATGGTTTATGGATCAGCCGAACAATGAGAATGACTCCGTGGGATGAAGAGAAGTCGAGTCAGAATTCGACTGGGGAGAACAAGGGAAATGTGTGAGTGAAACAGACAAGAAATGAATCTTGAAAGTATTTCAATAGACAGGTATGGCAGCGTTCCAAACGGATTCGTCCGAAATCAGTAAAAAAGGATACACCAAGAGCAACACGATCATGGTCGATGTCGGTAGTGGCCTTGCGGCAGAAGATTAGGAAAGAGAGCAATGGAGAATGGCATCATCGGCAAAGCAGTGAAGTGGTTTAGAGGTTGATGAGATGAGATCATTAATAAACTGATTAAAAAGGAGTGGGACAAGTACGAGGCCTTGGAGAACTCCAGCACTCACAGAGAACGGCTGAGACAGAAATCCATTGATTAGGATGGAAACGGTTCATCTCTTGGGAAAACGACATCCACGATACGAGAGCCGGCTGGTTCCCGAACGAAAACAATTTCCACGATAGACTTCGATGTCGAATCAAATCGCAAACCTTAGAGATGTCAGGCGAAAACAGGTGAGTTTTTCCGTCGTTATCGAGTGCAGCCAACCAGGAGTGTGAGAAGACAACTAGTAAGCCTCTCAAAGAACGATGCCAGTGGAATCCACATTGTCTAGCACTCGGCAAACCACGTTCGACGAACGGACGAGATTGATCGGAGATAAGGATTGCGAAAACTTTCGAAAGCACAGAAGTAAGGGTGATGGGGCGGTAGTTGTTAGGGTCAGGTTATCTATATTTTGTTTTCCTATGGAGATGAGAAAGTACTTTGGTTGAGAGGGGGAAGGAGGCGGCGTAATATAGGGTTGGCTGTAGAATACATTTTTGGGATGACTGGTGAAATGCTAACCGGACCGGGAAGTTTGGAAAAAAACTTGATTAGGAATATGGGAACAGGGTTTAGATGTATACGTTAGAAATAAGCTAAATTTTGAGACAATCTGGGGTGAAAAATCTCGTCCATGTTCAGTGCTTGAGGATCTAGGTGCTATGAAACTTTTAACCGGACTTTTTATCCGCACCAAGTTTGTTGAGGTTTTGATTATGATCGATGTGCTTAATGGTTTTCGTGTCTCTTTTGGATCCCCGGCCTACCTAAACTCTGTGATACAATCCCGTATCGTCTTATCTAGGATTTGCATAATCTTTGACCTTCTGTTGAATACAGCCTCTGTTTTTGGACATTACTGTCGGCTGTGTAGGAAGCCCTAGTACGGACTTTCATTTGATTATTTTCCAGTGGAAAGTTACTGGGAAAAGAAGTAGACCTCCGGTGGATTTCGAATTAAACAAATCGAGTTGCCAGTACATAAAGTAGCTATTTCGCCCGAATGCTTGGCTCATATTTTAGGCAAAAATCTCGCAGGAATTCACAGCACTATCAGTTGATTGGGTAGAGGCCTGACGAAGTAGCCACCTGGTCCTCCCAATCGGGGTTGATCTGAGTTAGCAGCTCAGTCGGAAAAACGAGTGGAAGAATAATTGATCCAAGTAGAGGGGCTTCCACTCAGCCATGCCCTGCTGCCTTGCGGTCAGGTTCTTGTCAAAACCTAATCGTTCTCCTTAGTGGGTGGACTCCCTAGCAGTACCCGTCCATCAGTCCCCACGAGTTACATGTCTACAAAGAATTCCATACTGCATCGGTCGTCGCGCAGCATAATCAGGACTGCGCTGCCCATTGCATCGAGCACATTTGGGGTGGATAGTGATAAGTATGCTACTGCTTAAAGTTCCCTCTCTTTTGTTCAACCTGTCTCTTTTGTCTCCAACCGAATCTCTGTGCCCCTTCTGCCTACTCTTAGTGTTCACACTAATAATACGCCCGATACTCGCAACGGTTCAATGTCAAGTAGTGTGGTAAGTGGCTTTCAGTCTGTTAGCTCACATTTCCTCTCGGTTCCTTCAATGTGCACACTTTATTGCAAGCTGACCAATAGGCATGTTTGACTCTGACAGTAGACTTAGTTTCGATTGATGTCTGCTGCGTGAATGAAACACGGATTCAAGGTCCTAGTGGGGTAATTCAACTGACTGCGCCTAATGTCTTGTCCTGTACACTTCGACAGACGAAGTAGCTCAAGCTGTGGGTCAACGCGGTGTAGGAAAAAGTGAGAAGGTCGAAGCAGCCCTTTTGAACTGGATCCCAGTCAACAGTCGCTTGTGCGTCGTGAGACCAGCGTAAAATAATTTGATTAGCCGACTTCATTTCTGAACTGTTTAGTAGCATTTAACTTTGGCTTTCATCCTTCCGTTTCCATGCACCTAATATCGTTAATAAGATTAAATAATCTTGCATGCAGGCCGCTCGTTCCCACCCCAATCATCAGGTTGAATGAATCCATGTTACGCAAAGGCAAAGGATAACTGACTCAAGAGTAAGGCTTTACCTGATTCGTAATTCTCGTTAATTCAGAGATATGAAAAATGAGTCAGTCACTTAAGTCTGTGTGTGTCAGATGGTGGGGGCGAATTTCTATGTTGAATCAAGATAGTGTTTATGATGTTCACTTTGACGGAACAGGTTATGATATCTGCTACTGGGATACTGTAAGATTTAGACTCCTATCGACAACTTAAATGTATACTTTAGGTAATTCAGAAGCTTTATACTGTTTCGTCGCTGATGCGACCTGTGGGGCAATAACAATCTCTTTCTAGGTGGAGTCAGTAAGAATGCCGACTGCGATATATATTTTTTTAATGTATAATATACATACACATATATGTAATGCACAAATCTGAATACAATTCATGCGCTGTCGGAATTATGGCAAGTATGAAAACAGTGACCGAGAAAGAAAAAAATCACTGTGCTAGCTCTTCCATTCCCTTCCACTTCATCGATGGTCCATCAAGGTCTGTGATTTTCCTGGATGCATGATGTTACCAATGAAGGCTCACTGGACGCCTGTCTGCTGCCAGACCAGAATAAGCCGACAACCGCGGTCGCATAATTCTAGTTTGTTCCAACTATAGACTGTTTCGGATGAACACAAATGTCTCACAGGAAGCAACATCGGCTCACCTGGGACTTTCCTTCGCGTTCACAACGTTAGACTCAGATTGATCTTATTGCAATGAGTCACTTATTGCGTGGATCGGTCGGAGGATGTCGATCATTGGTCCACACTCGTGCACTCAGACCATACTTTAATCCGTGCTCGCCGTTGTTTGCGCCGAGTGTGCGGTCACACCAACTTGAGTTCCAGTCGGAGCTTTCCGTTTGCCATCAAAACGAAATACCGGAATCCGGTCGAACGTTGTCAGCAAATCAAGTAGGCCTGGCACTCAAGGGCAACCACCACCAAATAAGCCCCACAGGCGACTTAGATTATTATGTTGGCTGTTTGCTTACCCGTTCCTCCGGAAGCCGCCTACAATGGGGCGTCTAAATCCTTCAAACGTTAGCTGACCAGAAGTCTGCGAAGTGACCAAAAGCAGTGCTGGATAGGAAAGTGTTCAGTTCATCTGAGCCTCGCCACCAACACAGGCAAGGGTACGCCAGATGGGGTGCGTTGTTTGAAGTGGTTGAAGTTTATGTCTACTAGAATAAGCTTGTGCTCCCGATTGTTCTAGGGGTTGGAATCGAGGCCAAACTTACCGCCTAGGTGACGTTCGCTGTCCCTCAGGCGACCAACGCGCCCACTGAAGTCCCCGACGAAGATCATGTATCTGTTCGCTGATCTGTGGTCAAAAGCACACGGAGCTGCTGGTCGGACTTATCTTTGATTGTATCCGTGCTGCATTCTGTCGGGGCGTATGTCCAGACGATGAATAGACCGCATGTATGGCCTTGGTATCTATTCACTACTGGAGCCCCGGAGTTGCATTCTGCATTTCGAAAGGTGGTCAAGACATGAAGCCAACTCGGAGCCTGAGACATACACCTGCAGCCACAATGGAGCACTTGGAAGCAAAAATGTGGAACACCTCACTATTTTTCGTGTCATTCTTATCCAGTTGCTATGCGAATCTTTTCGGTATCGTTCAAATTTTAGTACGAATCATCGAAGCGAGTCCAATAAACATGGCGGTGATTTTCCACAATTGTTTCATCACAATATCCACAGGTATAGTTCGAGTGAACTCGTTTCAACCTGTAGCCAAGGTGTTGCTGCACAGCTTGCTTTAGTTCGATACTCCTTAAGCAGTAGCACCCAAATGTTTCATTCATATCAACTTAGACTTCTATCTTCCATCAATCTATTTCGTGTTCTTACGAGGTTCTAATCACCAAGCTTGATGCAATCATGATATCATCTCGTCTCTTAACAGAACGTTTACGATCCGAGCGCCAGGCCCAGCCATCAGAACCTCATGGAAATTATTTATTTGTGATCAGCATGAATTTTCGAAACCTTGTTCTATGTTCATGGTTGTATGATGCACGGTCATTTCCCCACGTATCGGCCTCATACCGATCTGGGGGAACTTTTTTGGGTACCAGAAGAATTCATAGGTCACTAGTTTTTGATTAAAACGTCCGAATTGTAATCTGACGGTAACGGAACCACATAATGTTCAAATTTCTGTCTGTCAAGGGATGATGTTATACGCACCGTAATCTGTGCTGATCACGTTGAAGCTGTTCCTGCTGTAACATTAGTCTTTGAATTGGCCTTCTTCAACATCTGACTTAGCGTTTGGAACGCAGTAGGTTAATTGCAGTTCCATTTTGGTATATTTCAATCTGTCATCGCCCGTTTTGCTACCATGCTTGGCCTGTTGGGATCTTGTGTGGTTCTGTGCTACTCCAAGTTCAAGAATCATGGTTATCAGTTCATTGCTCTCCTTGTAAGTAGCTTCTAATAGTTGTGGTTTTTGCTTCTTCCACTGCACTTGTTAGGGAAGCATGTAATAAAGAAAGAAATTAATCAAGCTCTGTAGGTCATACCCAAAGCCTTGGTCGTACTTAGGCTACCTGCACAGAAGTCATCTATCAGTAGGGGTCGATCGCTGTGAGCTAGCGGACAGGAACCGTGCAAATCAGTGACGGATAGGTGCAACATGATCAGGTGGTGAATTTGAACAAACCGTTCACAGCCTGCCCGGTAGCCTAATGGCTAAGGCGTTCGACTCACAATCGTTCGTCCTTGTTCGGGTTCGCGTCCCAGTTCGGGAGCGGTCCATATGCAATGCTCATCATTCCTAACAAGGATGAAACAGCTGTACAGTGCTTCCATCCTTTCTTTATCGTCAGTTCAGCGATCATATCACATGGTGAATGAATTATTTCATGAAAAAAGAAATATCAGTCAGTATTTTTTTACTCTTTTCAAATGCTCGAAACTTTGGGCTTCGTATGGCTGGTTGTGCACCATGCTGCCTGCTTCACGTGAACAGTTTCTGCGATCGGAAGCATTCAACTGACGTTGAAATGGCTTTGCATTATTGAAAACAATATATTGACGTGCCCAGTCTACCCGGACGTTTTCTCTTTTGGATAACAATGTTACATGCTGTTTTTCATGCCGAGTAGGTCTTGGTTAATGAGTCGTAGTTTGTGCGTTGTCTAAAAGCTTGTCTTAATTGGTTGTCTAATATAAGCCATATTCGGGTTGTCATCTCTGTCGGGGTGGTAATGTTCCCAGCCTAAGCCGTGAGCTCAACCAATGGCTAGATTATAAACTTTGCAAGGTCACCAGAAGCGCGTTGTATTCAACTATCGCAAAGCAGACTGGAGGGGATACTTTGGACTCCTATCTTGATTTGCGTGCTTAGAATCTGGGTGATCATACGCTAATTCTTATCAGTCTGAATCCAACGGGTTTCAAAGTCCTTTTTTTGCTTTGCCAGTTTGAATAACAACTTCCGTGGCCTTGTCCGTAGTGCTGGAAATGATTGTTTAGGTGCTCTGTGACCATTATCAGTACCCTGTCTTTGTTCTCTCGGTTGTTTTCGCGTTGCTTGTGCTTCGGTCATGCTGACAGGCCCCTGCCGTCTCTCACGCATGCAAACAAACGAGCGAACTTAGTCGAAGTGTTGCGGGTCGGTGACCAGTACAGTATCTGGATTCGTCGATTCCATTTTAATTTCTTCCCTTCATTCACAATCAAGTGGGGGTGCTGTTGTTTTCACAAAAACCCATATGCATGTGTCTATACTTCTTCTGGCCACCCAAGAGAGTCGAGTTTCGAATTTGGTAAATCAGGTTGACGCCACCAAGAGCGCAGACTTGTTCTGCCCGTGACAAAGAGTTTGATCTCATAGGCAATCCGGACCATGAACCTGATTAGTTTTTCGGCAAACCAAAGTTATGGGGATCGTCTTAGGCTAAGAATTTTCAGACTTTCATGCCAAGACACTCGGAAGTGCGCAAAGTTGTGTTGCTGCTTATCGATTCGTTTAACAGTCATTAGTATACTACAGTTTCTTCGTGTTAACATCTACATAAATGGTGCAGAATTCTCCCGGTAGAGCACGGTCAATTTTCCATTTAGTCCTGCTCATTAGGTTTGCGTATCTCACTGCACTATTCGACCATTATATTAGTGCATGTTCATTCTACGAATGTTTTATTCGCGGATTTATGGTCAAAAAATTGTAAAGGAATAACAGTTGGTTGAACATTTGCAACAGCGGTTCAGTGATTGGTCTTTACAGGCAAATTGAATCTGTTGCCAGTTTATGTGCCCATACCCCCATCAAAAGTGATCTATAATGTTCCCTCTTTACACCGTCAATTCGTATTATTTCAATTTGGGCGATCCTGTCAGTGCTTTTATATGTTGTCACTTACTACTGTTTGGGAGAGAATTAACAAGTTTATTCTGAATATTATATATATATATATATATATATGTATATATATTTTCAGTTCCACATATTCATCTGTTACTTTACTTTTTTTGTAACTATCTCCTGCGGGTGGATAATTGGGCTTTTTGGATGCAGCCATCCATACGTTGCGATCTGCAGCGTGGTCCATTCATCGCGCCAATCGTGTGGCAAAACTCATTTTCCTACAGGAAATCAGTCACCTCCAAAAGTGCACACAGTTGCTTATATTCCTGTTACTTTTTTGCGATAGAACTTTTCTCTACGTCTTCGGTAGATCGACTTCAATGTCTAATGCATCCTTTTTATGGCAGGCTTATCGTAAAGGTACCACTTGATTCCATTGAGCGGTGAGGTGGAACCGGCAACCGGGAGCCTGGAGCTTAGAATGCCATAAGTCCATATAAAATCCCAATGGACTAGGTGTGGCAACGAGGCGAGCGAAAATGGATTGACATTTGCCCTGTAGGGGGCGATATTTGAATGCTCCAGGTTCCGTTGGGTTCGGAACATGTATCAATCGTGCAATGAAATAAGGGATGTAATTGTTCTGCGCCGTGGTGGAAAGTGCTAAGAGCACTAATTAGACGACCCATGGATTTGTTGATTGATCTGTAGCAAGTGGTGACTTTTGAACCGCTTGCAAAATCACATTTGAAACCGGGGATTCGTCAAAGAAGTTGCCCCATATTATATCCGTCCAGGTTGTTTATCATGACACGAATAAAGTTGGAGAAGCCTTTTAAATGAATCAAATTGTTAATGTGGACTCCCTCGGTAGGTAGTTGCTGAAAGACGGTTCAAGGTAGTCAGTTGATCATATGGAAAAACGTTAGAAGACCCTAACCAATAAACTCATTCGTATCAGCCCATTTAGACTGTCAGGCGAGGGTCCACGAGGACCCTCAAGCTATGTTTGGAGACATCGGTGTTCCTGTGTTCTTCAGCCTTTTGCCTCGCAGTTTACTCACTGTTTATCCTTCTCTGTTCAGTAGACATTGGTGCAAAGTTGCTGGTTGTAAAAACTGAACCGAGCCAAGGAGGAAAGAGCTGGCTCAGAATACGCAAAGAATGCTTAAGGTTCATTGTCTCGGTCTTGGTGGAAGCCAAGATTGCACGCTCTGACAATCAATTTTCGCGTCGGTTACTTTATTTCGATGATATTAAACGCGGATACTAAGAGATCAAGCGTTCTTGCGGCCAGAAAAAAAATCCCAGCCAGACGCTTCCGACATAAACTACTTTTATACGCCATTTTCCGCCGATCAAATGGGCTGCTCCTTTTTCAACAAGCTGTCTCTCCTAAATTCACTGTCCTCGCAACTACGAAATTTCTGACATGGCTCAAATCAACAAAGCAACCCGAGCCACCTCCAGACGGTCTATCGTTGCACATATTCTGAAGCGCCGCCATTCGTTCAGACGAACAGATGACTTTAGTAATTAGTTATTGAAATCACAGTTTATTTCTGACTTTTGGCTTTCTGGTACAATAGTTCCCATCCGTGAACAAACTGTCAATGAAGTGGATTCCCGAAAGTAACTGGCTGGACACCGTGCTGAATCACCTTCAAACTGCTGTTAGAAGTCTCACTGGTAAGCATGGATGCGCTTGCGAATCGAAACGGTCTGCCGTCAGTTCATTAAGGTCCATCTCTTATTACATCACTGAATCCTTCATGGAATTTCGCGAATCAGTTTAATGCGCTTCTGTGGAAAGCGCACCGGCGTTTGCCGGTCTATCACAATCCTTTTTTAAAAATCTAATAACTTTAGCTCTTCCGTGTATCTTTCATATTGGTTGGAAGACTTTCTCCGGACCAGTGCTTTGCATCAGTTAGGCGGAAGGGTTTATGCTGATCTGTTAACTAATGACTGTTTTCAATGGGCTGTTCTTTCTCCGTAATTTTTCGATCTACATTCATGATTTATGTTTCCCACTCAGTTCGCGTCCTTCAGTAGACCTGTGATTTTGTTACTCTTCGGTCTGCATCAAGTAATTTCAAATTCGAGAATCCGAGAGTCTTGTAAAGTGGCTTTCTCGTGAAGTCTCAAAACCTAGGGCGTCCAGGCTATCTTTATTGGTTGCTCTCCGGTGTCGTTCCGTTTACGCAAGGAAGATCGAGTCAGGCGACTTCAGACTAGTCAAAACGCTTTGTTTACTAGTCGAAATCGGTGACTACATATGCGTTTATCCCAAATGTAGCCAAAGTCTGCGCGTAGATCTTTGGCGCTGTCTTTCGTCCCGTTTTGTCTGATTGGCCACTTTCTTATGCATTCGCGGCATTCCAACTTGGCCGTACCTACGTGTGGGTCCGCATTAACCTTATCACGTGGATGTTCAATTTTCCCAGCGGTTGGGTTAGTTTCACTAAACATGGCCACGTGACATGAGGGTACGGTTGGTTTTCCTTGTTCCGTTACTTTGGTTGCTTCCTATCAATCAGTTGGCTGATCAACTTTGTAGTCCAAAAATTACCATTTCAACTGCCGCGTTGTTCATTCGGTCGTGCTTTGAATGATTAACTATGTCATAGTTTCCGGATCCGAGTCGGAATAGCGTTATGAAACACCAGAGGTTTCACTCTGGGCTTTATTTCGTTCCATTGTTAGTCGAGCGTCTCAACTTCATTTTGCAAATCCGGAATG
>LUCM01008456.1:0-102210 GCA_008360955.1 Fasciolopsis buskii
CCTATTTCATCGTTTCGTTGTCGGATATTTGGTTCCATTATATTCTCCGTTCGACGCTGCACTCGCTCAGAATTACTTTTGTTCAAAAACCATATCGTTTCTCAACATGGACTGGGATAACACAGCTGCACCCCAACGATCTTCTCATCGATATAGAAGACCCACCCGTGCTTGCTGGCAGGCAGCTCTTAAATGCACCCTTCCATCCAAGATGTCCATTCCGGCTTTGTTGAGTACCAACATCCGATATCTGATTACAAAAACGTCGGATCTGTCTGTCACGCTTCAATTATCAATCCACGTTCACACGTGTGTCATCTGCATACAAGAATCGTGGCTGAACCCGGATATCGCTGATTCACTCGTGTCGATAGATGGCCTCAGACTCCATCGGTAGGACAGAGTTGTGGACAAGAACGAGACTTAAGGCGATGTGCCAACATACGTAAACTGCTTCTGGTCTGGCAAGTCCGAAGTTGTTTATACGTACTCGCTCAACGAAATTGATTGTCTTGTGGCACAGCGTCATCCTGGGTTTTCTCGCCATACATGCACTATCATAACGAATTTACACATTGCCCCTTTTAGCTCGCAACAAAATATCTCATTTTTTCGACTCTCTTCTAGTTTTGATTGTTCCTATTCTTGAAAATAATTTGAATATTATTGTAGGTGATTTCAATCATGCATCAACCTTATTAGAGACGGTGTTTGATTTGACTGATCTCTGCGTTTCTCCCACCAGAGGCAACTCCATTTTAGATAGAGTTATTACCAACCATCCTGGTTTATTTTCCCTGAAACTGCGTGCTCCCATATCAAGTAGTGGCCATTGTCTGCTTCTGTTAAGGCTCAAGATGTACTCTCGGTCAGCAATCCGTTCCTTCAGGCGAACAAATCAAATCCGAGTTCACCTCCGTAATCTTTCACACAACAATCTTATTCTTCTTCAGAAATCCCTTTCGATCGCATCTACCTGTTTCTCTTTTGAAGCCCTGTTCAATGGCAATGTCAAACATTTCACAGAAACGGCCAACGTAATCTTTGATATTTTCTGCCCCCCAGAAACACTTTTCGTCTCAAATGGCCGTATCTCCACCCAGAAACTGAAATTTTTAAGAAGATGCAAGGAGCACTACTACAAATCTCGTAATAGGTCAAGCTTGCGGTACATTTCCAATCTAATAAAAGCGGAAATCAAACGCATCGACGCCACATTCGCCAGCCAACTCCTGAATGGCAACAACAATCGATTCCTATGACAAGGCATTCGACTGTTGTGTGGGAAGAAGAAGAAGCATACGAAAACTCCTGCGGATGTCGACAGCATAAATCATGTTTTCATTCATCCTTCCACTTATACCCCGGTCATATTTGGCCAGGGTGATGGTATGACAGTTACAAGTTTTTCTAGGGAAGAAGTGCTCGAACTTCTGCGCACCACTAAAGTTATCAAAGGGGTTGGTGCTGACAGTCTGTTCTCAGCTCTTCTAAGGCATGGTGTTGTGGCTCTGACGGATGCATTCACATCTCTTATTAACTCGTCATTAACCTCTTCTTCCATCCCTGACTGTTGGAGACCCGTCACCATTATTCCTGTCTGAAAACTCAGCAGTTCTACTACGTTAGCAAAATGTTTTCGCCTCGTCGCCTTAACATGTTCTGGTCTTAAATTGACAAAGCGTGCTATACTCAAGTGCCTGCGTTCTTCTATGTATCCTCCTGACGACCTATTTCAGGTTGTTTGTAAATCTAACAGACCCATTTTAGACGCTGTCGCCTCCCTCATTCACCACATTTTAGATCCTTAAATGCATTGATGAAATCTGTGCGCCTTTCTGGATTATTTGTCGGCACTTGACTCAATCTCACGGTCTTTTCTACCTCACAAACTGCAAACAGTTGGTTGTCCCAGTTCTTTATTGGCATGGCTGTCTGATTACTTTAATAGCCGAACCCAGTGCACACGAATGGACGGTAAATTTTAAAAACCGTTGATTAACAATTCAGGAGTGATTCAGGTTGCTGCCGTTCTATCACCGTACCTCTTTTCTACTTACATCAGCGACTTATCTAATAGCTCCCCTTGTCATCTGTTTAAGTATGCTGATGATGTTGCCCTCTCTCAAGCGGTTTCGAACAACGATGATTTTCAAAATTTTTCCAACAACCTTTCTTCCGTTTATGATTTTTCTGCACGAGCTGGTTCAACCCTCAACACATCCAAACGTTTCGAATGTCTGTTCGCTCTCTCTCTTTCTCTCTCTCTCGGTCAGCCTACCCATCCGAAACGCCTTCAGTCAACTCAAAAACTCTTACCAGGGTTGATTCTGTGAAATATCTAGGAGTTACTATTGATAAAAGCCTGAAGTGAACTTCTCACATTTCTACCTGTGTAAAAACTCTCCGACGGTTGTCATTTCAATTCAGAAAGCTTGGATGCTACAAGGTGAAACAATGCACCACCTCCCGATTTGTTAACCAATTAGTTTCTATGCTGTTCTCCTGTTTTTTTGCAAGTTTATTTAGAAAATGGTTTAACATTCTTCGCTTTGGACTTTCCGTTAGGAGCCATATGTTGTTCATACCAGTAACTAACTTGCGCCTAAATCTATGTGATCGGCAACCAACAGCATGTGAGAAATTTGTCCACATAATTCTTTTCAGATCCCACGAATCTTCTGTACAACGTTCTTTCAAATTGCCGCTCTCATATTTCAACACGATCAGCTTATCCTTCCATACCTCCTAGATTAAATATCTATGGGAACTCCGCTGTACCTTATTTATCTCGAGTTTCGACAAGCCTCGACTGTGTTTCAGCCGAATTCCTGAGCAACCTATCATAATGTGCTAGGATTTTTTCTCCATGAATTTTTATATTTTTCGCGAGGCATTGTGTGTATTTTTATTCTATTTAATAATTTTTCCCCTATTTTACTGTTACCCTCACATTTTTGACTGATATGCGACATAATTTATTGTACGCAAAGTCTATAAAACAATGCAATACAATGGAGTGATAAATCCATAGGTATCATTAAAGGTGACCGTACGTCCGCACAAGAGCACTGCATAATCATCCGCTATTTCCTCTCATGTTCCAAGGCGTTTTGTAATTTTGACATTAACATCCCTTTTGTTGAATTATCAAGCCAGGGTATCAAACCTATCTTGTGTATGGATAGTGGATAGTGAAACGTCAAATGCATTACCCCGGTCAACGTTAGATAGAATTGTGACAGCATCATACCGGCTATATCGATCGATCAGCTGAGCAAAAATAGTGCATGGTGCATGAAATGGTCAGTAAATATCATTAGGGAGAGTATGTTTGCAGACTGATTGAGGGCTGTGCTGACCAGGGAAAACCAAAAAGGATGGCACTGAGGGGATAATAATATGATAAAGAAAATTTGGCACCTGTTCGACTTGGTATTTTCCCTCTCTAGGGTTAGCGGGAGCTGATGATGACGAATGGAGTTTCTCACGCATCAGCGATAGGCTGTTCGATATCAGGCCAGATCGATTTTTCCTGCTTTGTGTTTCACAACACTTTGGATGGCTTGGAGATTCAAGCTTTGGTGTTTTCATGTGAAACACTCTAGATGTATGCTTCTTTTCACCAAACTTAGGCCAATTTAGAGGGAAATCAGTCTACTCATGATAACATTTGCTAAATTTTTATAGTGTAACAAAAAGTGTCTTCCGGAAAAACACCTTTTTCTTATATTATTCTTTTTCATGGAATTGCTGGAATGTTCGCGTTACCACAACGACAAATCTATCTCTATCCGTGTTGCATCCTATTTTTATCCTTAAAATTTCCTATCTGATTTCACGCTCACCAGAATGGACAACACTGATGGATATTAGAAAATAGGACCAGAACTTATGAAACTATTTTGGTTAGAAAAGTTCATTTTGGTAACAGTTTGGCGCTCACCACGTGCATTCAACCATCAACAAAATTATTAGGCCGCCAAATTTCCACCTCCAAAAGTGACCACTATTAATCGGAAAACTGTACCCCGAGCTTTGTTGTGTTAATAATCCATACTGCTTATCCAGTGAGGCCTAAAACAAAATATTATTACTTTCATTCAGAACAAGTTTGCATGAAATGCTGGTAACATTCTGCCCCATGACTGAGGAAAATAACTTTTCCTGTGAAAATTAAACATGAATACAGAAAAATCAGTGTTCGCTTTTGGATGCGATTGATTTATTGTGGCTCATTTTAATCGTTTACAATTATGTAAGTAGTAGTTTCGCTTAGACCAAATGAGTAAACACAAAAATGCAAATTTAACAAGGTTTTCAATTAGTTCATTAACAGTCGCATTGTGGCACCAAAAGGTTTCAGTGCTTCTCACTTATAGTTTGACTGTATCGATAAACAACATAAGTGATTAATATAGCGCGCTTAGAAGACCTCGGCTCATGTTCAACTTTGATGCAAATACAATCCGCCCTAATTGAAACTCGTCTTGTTCATGTTCAGCGACGTCTGGTAAACCCTAGATAATGCAAAATACCTCAGCTGTTAAATGGGTAAATTCAACTTGAAAAGACAGGTTTATTCGTAGTTAGAACATTTCTTAAAATGAGTGTTGCTGACGAATAAAGAAGATGGAACCTATGAGTATAAATTAAGTCAAATTTCAAGATACCTTCAAGCGATTTTTCAAAGTTTGCTTACTCCATTAAGATTTCGATTTCGTTAAGACGAGTTTGTTCTGGAACTCATGGTCGTTCATGTTTAATTGATAACATAACGGTATAAAATAAAAGGGATTTGCATTTAACTTCATGCCAAACGTCGCTACTTCGTAATACATCGCAGATCCCAGAACCCTCAAAATATTAGCAAAGGAAATTTTCAAATAGAGCATTCATATCTAAAGACATTTAATTCTATTCCAAATTCGCTGACTACTTCCACATCGATTAACCCTTTTAGGTAAAACTTGAACAACGGTTGCTTTTTAGATTATGTCGATGAATATCGTTATGATCAGTATTATTATTGGTAGTAAAAACCTCAAATTCTCATCTGTACAGAATGATGGAGCTTTCTTTTAAATGCAAAGATACGCAGGTGTTTGACTGGACATGAAATAAAAAATAATAAATTGGCAGGATCATCGTTAGCATCAGTCCAGAAGAACCTGGAAATCTATGAACGCTACCCGCAACAGTCAAGGTAGTCCATGAATACCATGGGCGATCGTATTTTCTATGCCAAAAGGTCAGTTCTGAATCGCATCTAGATGCAGCTAGTAGTATTTGATAACGTTTGGATTCTATTACCCTGTTTATCAAACGGTGGCAGTAGTAAACTAGAAAAAGTCAGTAAGGCGCGAAATGAGTTATTTGATGGAAAGGTAAGGTATTTTTTTCTCCATTTTTTGGGAACTACAAACACAGAACACTGGTTTGCATACATGATGTGGACGTAACTGTTTAATAATATCTGTACTTCGTGAGACGAAAAGTGCTCGGGGAAAAATTGACAATTATTTGCTTCCGTCAAGAAATACAGAGCGCAGTGATTGGATATCGTCTGGTGGTAAAACCGATGAACAATAAACCTTGCAGGTCACACTTATTCACCGATCGATGACACCCGCATGGTTGTCTAGGCACTATTATTACCCCCTTGGGTTCCGACATCGTCACAGTGGTTTAAGAAATTACGAGGAGGAATAAAGCGGACATGATATACAGCAGGAAAACATGGATACCGGGGCCGAGAGACAGAAGGTAGTGTCTCCGTACGTTAGCAGTTGGTAGACTTAGCGTTTGTCCCATTATACATTCTAGAGTATTTCTGGCAAGAAAATCATCAGGTTGGTAGTTTTGTTCTATGCAAACTTGAATTTCTTGTTCACGAAAAGCTATCTTTTACCTTCAGTGGGTAACATGAAACTTGTTTAACGTAAAATTTAACACCCACTAGCAGATTCACGCAAAAATTTCATGGTAGAATGTTTTTATATGGGAAAGATAATCAGCTAACGAATGGCTTGCTTCGAAAACCGAGGTAATCAGTCTTCCTAAATGTGAACTAGAAGAAGTATCTTACCAGAGCTGGTTGTGAAAAACAAATGAGAACGTAAGATCTCAGATCCGCTCTTTGGCGCCAACATGATTTTTCTCCAAAGGATGGGGCTACAGAAGTGCACTAATACTTCTCTTCTGAAATGTCGCCGACAGCAGGCTCAAATATGGAGAAACATGGGTTAGCTTAGTTTCGATTAAATCTGTTAGGATATTAAGGACTTCGGATTATAAAAATGGAAAGTTTCACAAGGCATTACAAATGCTATTTTTGAGGCATCCTTGGGTTAGGTTGTGAAGGACTGAGCAGGCGCATGTGTAACGATTGCACTCTCAAATGAAAATGTCTAAGGATTTACAATTACTGTATACGGACGAATATTGTAAAGGTTCTTATAAGTGCGGTGAAATGGAACACCAGTTGACGATTTCTCTAGTCGAGAACAATATCCGGCCGATTTTCGGCAGCAGGTATAGCTACGACCACCAGGCTAAGATGGGCTTTACTCGATAAAAACATTTCGGCATTTGATCAAACTGTCCCATGAAACTGAAGACACCGAACTTTACGAACTTCGTATACATTTTAAACATACTTTAGAAAATTAGGCTGTCATTAATTACCTGTGTGACTAATGGTTGCCTGGTGAAAGGACATATTTGGTTATAGATACCAAAGCATAAAACAGAAGCCTATTTCGTTTTGTCTGACTTAGCCTCCTAGAATATAGGAATTAGTATCGCACTTTAAGTGTGCGAAAAATTAATTCAATCGACTGAACGCATCTGTTGCACTCTAGGCAATAACTGTCGATTTTGGTTGCTGGCAGAAAGCAGAAGAGAAGGAAGCAGAAGCAGTCGACCGGAATTTTGAATTGACGGCACTAAAAACGAAGGACATTGTAAGGTCAAAATGATCACATTTAGTAGGTACCAATGGACAAACAGTTCGGGAAACAATGGATGATGTTGGGTCCTCGGAGTTCTCAGTCAGCAATGACATCTACGTTAGCCTTCAGTAACACACTATAAATTGGTTCATTGTGATTTCAACTCATTTATACCTTTATCTTGTGTATGGTTCTGGTTGTCGATTTTTTGGATAAAAACATTTGTTAGGTCATTTCGAAAATATGATTTTTAGCTGCGTTATGCTTTGCAACGAGGTTTCAATTGTACTAAACGCATTCCGTAAAAGTGATGTTCAGTGGAAATTATAATGCCTGGTTTATAAAAGGTTAAATATTCTGTATGCGTCTCTGCTCAGATAGTTATGATGTGAACGGTTTTAGGTACAACAGTTCCAAAAATGCTATTTATCTGTCCGTTCTCTCGGAAATGGCGCAGTTGATACAGCCAATGCTCTTGATGGTTGCATGGGCATCTATTTTACATTCCATTGTTCGGTTAGTATCATGAAATTGAAAATTCAGCTGCAGCATCAGTAATTCCGGATAAGTCGAAAAAGATAAAATCAATAGGGCACAAGAGTTTGTTTACTGTTAAATAGGGGGTACAGTCATATCCATTCGCTGTGGTTGGACACATCACTCGAATAGCCTGTTTGGTTATGTGATCTTTTGCTGGGGATTAATTTCATCGCCGGAAGTTTTCACTTAACCTATTGAGTGATGTAATTTGTGTGTTGTTTCCGTATTGATACGGACCCTGAATACTGGGAATACATATTTCGTAGTTTCGGATGAAATATTTCACACAAACATGCACTGTGTAAGCTTCGAGAAAAAAGAATCGCATATGGATTGGACAAGCGCTATTTGTTCAGCTGTTTTATCAATTGTGTATAAATTTAGAACATTAGAAGGGTAAATGAAACCTCCATGCTCGTGATAAGTGTACCTAAAAAATCTTACTGGTTTTCGTTTCAAATGATGCAGTCTACCAGATTATTTGTTGCCTGGATTCAAGATTTGACATTAGGAGTGTGACATACTCATGGAAAAGCATCACCTAGTCTTATTCGACAAAGAAATTTTGACCACTTGTCATCTTCGTTTCATGCGATGCAAATGAAAAAATTTCAACAAGCCACTTCCAGAAAGGAAGTATCTAAGAAAGTTTACACTAACAGCAACGCAATAAACGTTTTTCATTTTTAGTACATTTTTGGGACAACAAAATATTTCAATAGCTCACTGCGTTGAATTCCATACTCGCACGGGGACCAGAGCCTATGAAAATATACAAAAAATGCACACGGGGCAAATGTGAACGAGAGTTCTAAAGCGGACACAAATGAAAATCCGAGGATATTGTTTGATATTTTTCAAAGTTATCGGCCAATTTGACACTTGTACGTGTTTGGACTGTGTTGGATTTTGTGGCTGAAATTATTTCACCCTCACTAGTGTTGCAATGGCACGGAGTCGAAATGCGATTGCATCGAACTTACATGCGAAAATCACTACAGAACATAAAGAAATCAGTATGCCGGTCAAGAGGCAAGAACTTTGTCGTGGGTATGAATCGCTGCACTCAGATATTCGGGGATTTCCAGAAAGCATATTTGTGAATTCCACTCGATGAACTATTCTCACTCTTTCTGGAATGTCTCCTAAAGACCGAAACGTGTGAGTAGAACAAGACTGTTCAATAATCAAGGGTTGCTGAAATCATTCTGTACATTACCGTTCTAATTATCTATATCCGAAAATACCATACTGTTACTTCGGAGGGGGAGGATACAATACAATATTGCTTCTACTACCAAAAATAAAGTTAATAGAAATTTAGAAGCTCAAAATGTTAATTTTGATATTTTTGCTTTCACTGGAAATAGGTTTGCATGACACATTTATTATAGTTATGGAAAAAGGTGTCTAAACTGTGCTAAATTTGTACATTCCTAATTTCACTTCGGAATTATTCCGAAGGCTCCGAGGAAGGTGCGCAATAGGCAAACATGTTCATGAAACTAACGACGTGCCCAAAACAACACTAAAAGTCCATAATAATAAAAACTAGATGATGGGTTTTACAACCAAAATGCGATCCGCGGACAGTGGATATGATCTTCGAATAAGCATGCCTTGGCTTTGGCACTTCAAACTCCGAGGCTAGTGAAGTCAAACTGGATAGCGTAGAAATGTCTCGTCCAATTTTCGCTCTCCGTAGTTTGTAAGGTCATTCAGGTGGTATATCAGCTTCTCGAAACATCATAAATATAACTGAGCTGTGCACTTATGCATTTTTTCGATAATATTTTGCGTGTCCGGCACTGGACTATTTTTGGGTGTAGGAGGTTAGCTTTATTGTTGGGTGGAAAATTTCGCTTACTCCAAAAAGAGCGCGTAGAATCCTGAATCTTCCTGAAATCGCAAACTGTCGCCTTTGGTGCTGTCGATCAGAACTTTGAATCTCGTGACCGAAAAATGCACATGAATTTTGATTGCCTGATGTCGATTGTGTAGTTATTTTTAGTAATGCGACCGTAACATGTTGGCAGAACTCTGCGTTTCATGTAATATTCCGATATCAACTTCATACTGCAACCTTACTAGTAAATTGCGACCCCCAGAGGAACAGGATTTCAATCAATGGTAAGTGGAATCAATGTCCGATAGAATAAAACATAAGTAAAAACAAAAATCTGTCTTCATCGTGCCGTAAAGAAATTTTTACCCACTGTTTATAACTTGATTTCAACTTGAAATACGGATGATTCGCATCGGTCAGTTTCTTATGGCAAACAGAGGTAGAAACAAGTCGAACAGGTTATCCATTCATTTTGGACGTTGCATGAGGCGAGGACAACGACCGTCCACAATCGAGGAGGCTCATACTAGTCAGTCAATGTTAGATGATGACCATGGCTTACAATAGCTTTTCGAGTTTGCAATTATGTAAACTTCCGGTATGACGAAGTTACGTAGAACTGGTTCTATCAATCCGTGTTTCTTCTTTTTTATCCTATCATGCATGGACAGTGAATATCTGTATGCATTTGTGGCTGGCCTGCGAGGCATTAGGCAATCGAAATAAATTCACATTTTTGCTCGTTTGCTTCGTCCTTACCAATCAGCTACGCCGTGCGGTGTGCGGTGAATTATGCTGGTTCGGACAGTCCAAACAAGCATATTTATCAACGTGAGATAACGGCAGTGAGGGAACTAGGGATACATAATTATTTTAAAGCGATTTGAAAACACAAAGGCTATCGGAACAGAGCTTTGGAAGAGGTGATTTTGGTGGGCAGTCTAACTCAGCTGGTGATGAATTTTCAGTGTTTCGTCAAAGCAGTTTCCGCTGGGTTACTGATCCTACATCAGAGGTTCAGGTCAGTTTTGAAAGTTTGCTAGCTCGGTGTTAATAATAAATAAATTTGTTTGAGTCCTACGCTACTAAAACAAACCGAACATTGGCTTCCCTATTTTTAAAGGAAGTTCCAAATCTGCATACAAGTGAAATCTTAATTGTGAATGATATAATGTTAATAACACAACATTGTTGGTAGATCCAATGCGCCAACGTTTCGACTACCGTGGGTAGTATTTCTCACGGCAAGTTTGATTGTAAAACTTGCTTGAGAAAGGCTACCCACGGTAGTCGAAACGTTGGCACATTAAATCTGCCAACAATGCTGTGTTACTGATATTATATCATTCACAATTAAAACCAATACATGGTGCATCGATTTTCGATACACTCCTTACATCATTTGGTCCTGATATTTACAAACGAAATCTCAACTGCAAATGAACAGCCTGTGGGTTCAGCACTAAACTGGAAAGCGGTGCTTATCTCTCAATCATGGAGTTTGATGTACCAACACAGAGGAAGCAATGAAGCTAAGTTTTTGGCAGATAGCTGCACCAAAAAGGAGCAAATGCGCCGAATTACTTTCGGTGCCAGACACCTGTCTTAATTCTGAGTAATTGTTGAAGAGAATACAATACAAAAACGTTGAGCTGTGCATGTAGGAAAAGATTTCGCTCTGTCTCCTAAATGTCTACCTTGCAGTACACAACTAAAAAGAGGGCCAGCATTTTGCTGTCAGAAAATCGATACAAACCACAACTCTACCAAGCCAGTAGTAATGGGACGAACTGTTTTCTTCTGTTTACGCAGATTTGGCTCCCGTCTTTAGATGGCTACCGGTTTGACAAAGTGCATCGGAAATGAATTAACGGACGAAAGAATCACAGTAAATACGGTTGTGCGGTTAAAAGATTGCTTTCCTTTTTTAGCAGGTATCATGCAATCAACGGTGCTGGGAATTGCCCATCTGGTGACCTTCTATCGCTTGCCCTTGATTAGTTATTCTGACTGTTCATCGAACGCGGGATATTTGCCTATTCTTTTTCTCAATTGCTCCATGATTCACTCTACGTATGTGGCTATAGGCCAGCAGGCGAAAAGACAGTGTTACGATTTGACGTGAACTGTTAGTGGACGTCTGACAAGAGAAGAGGTATGCATCTGCACACTTAGCGTAAAATCTGTGAATAGTATCCGCAAAATGACCTTTCACCTAGGACTTGAAAGTAATCTTGTTGCGAAATGTTTCTCACTGAGTCTTTTGACGAAAGGTTATGTTTGGCCGACTTATATGACTATTTCACCATTTGGTTTTAATCCAACATCCTGCGTAGATTTTTGTGTAATAGTTCCTGACTCATGCCGAAGGTACGTCATGATTACCCGGATTTAGGTAAACAAAATTCGCAATTAGATACGTACATAATTTTCTGTCACAAGACTTCACACGAGTGCATCCGCTCGCAAATTGCAAAGCAGTGCTTGGATAGTCAGTACACTTCGCAGGACGTACGCACATATGAGTGATGTTGGGTGAATCACCTTTCAGGTTTACACAAATGAGAACGTAAAAAGTCGGTTGGCTGACATTTCCGAGTAGTCTTGACATAATTTCGAATAATTTTAACATAGTTACAAAATGATGTGTAGGTAGACTTAATGCGAGTTATCAGAAAATTTGGCTGCGATTCTCCGGTGTCCTGTAGTCATGATACCTGGCCTGGCACGTATTTGTTCGATTCCGTTGAACGTGACATTATGCAGAGCCCAAAAACATCTGTGCTAGAGCGCGTGTTCTTTAATCCTAATGAGGCATGTTGTTTTTACAAGGGCGTATATAAACACTAAAGAAAGTCTGTGCAGTTTATTCAATGCGTTTTGGTGGACAAACTTCCCATTGTCACTGACTGTTTTCCCGAACAGCTCGAACCGGCTATATCCGAACTGGAAGCTAACGTCGCGTACTACAATAATTTAGGATAATCATTTCGAAATATTTTTTCTCTTGCTTTACAAACTTTCGTTTAAAAGTAGATCTTTTCTTATTATATGCATCAGCCTAATGGTAGAAGTCGGTCCCACTACAACGAAGAGAAAAGAGCACCGGCAACCCTGAAATCTGGACTGGTTTAGATCCACTTAAGGTTGCACCAGAGCAGGCATGATAATAAACGGAGTGACCAAGTTTAATTCTTCTGGCGTAGGCCTTCTATTTAGATGTCCTAAGTGTCCTAGGTTTCGGTGGATTTCAGTTATTTGTGACACTTTCAGATTAAATAGGCCGAAACAAACAGCCATCCAAACCCGAAAAAAACTACATCAAAACAGTTTCCACCGGGAAAGGCTAAAACTAGATAACGGGAATTTCACTACAACCGGTTCCTTTCAATCTTCGGGGAGCATCACTGGTCATGGGCCAAGACTATCCAGTCCCTGTAAATAAGTGCACTCTGCACCACCCGGGCATCAACTACTTCGAAACTGTCACCGTGGTTTGCTAATTTTGCTGGCAATATTCTTTTGTTTTCTTCAAGTTTGCTTTGCACTAGAATGTCCATAATGTACATAGCCAGTCCGAATCTGACGACTTTCTGCATAAGTGCGTTATAAGAATTCTACTGTCCACATGTTTCTAATTCCCAAAGGAAAATATGATGTTAGTAACTAGCCCAAATTGTTTCAGCTTGAGTAGTTTGGATGAGTTAGAAACGACCCCGTAAGTCATGACAGATTGTAGAAATTGGCAACAGATATGGAAGTTGAATCACTTTCCCGGCCAAAACTTCTCGGTCATTTTTGTCAATTAAATCTAAGCCTCAATTATCGTCCTGCACACACGTCTGAATGTTTTATCTTGGCCTGAAGAACCGAAATGAAATTCTTCAGGAATGGTCCAGTCTTCGTCACGGACATTCTAAATTTTCATGTTCATCAACTCTAGGAAATAGAATAAATTTAAAAAATCTTGAGCATCCCACAGTACTTACTATTTAATGGTAGTAGCGGTTTAATTGGCTAGTTCAGCCTATACATCACGTACCATAATCAGACAGTGAACTAATAACCTCCTAATAAAAGTTTCACGCAAATTCACCTCAATGAAATTCATTTGGCTTATTATCGTTAGTAAACGAAATCCATGTTTACGCTTGCTGAGGAAACAAAAACATCGGGATGTAACAAATGCGTTGAATGAACGATTTTGTTTGGTGTCATCCGTAGTTAATGACAGTGGCTTGCACATGCTGTTTCAAGAAATTTAACAAAATAGCTATTTCACTGTTCTCTGACACATTTTTTTTGTTAGATACAATCTGCAAAAGGTATTTGAGTGGTCGATAACCCACAGTAACTAATTTTATTTGAATAGGAGCGAACATTATTCACTCCTTCAGCGTCATTCCAATTCGAAGAAGATGCACGTTTCCATGTTACATATTTCTAAATCTTATTCTCTGCAAAATATTCCTTTCAGCGCGTGCAAAGTTTTACCAAACCATCCCAAACGTTTCCAATCTTCGTTGAGAGCACCATGCACCCGAAAACAGAACGGCAATGAAACCGATCGTCCAATTTATTTTCCGAGGTTTGGAAAGCATTTGGGCATAATCCTGAACTAGGAGTCACGCCATAGTGATCACAGTATGCAGTTGTTGACTTCCATTTTTTCACAGTTCTGTTTTAACAAGACCAAACTTTCAACAAAAGAGAACAAACTTATTCGGTTCTGGTTTCTATGTGCCTCCAAAACAGGGTATATCATATGTTGTGTGGAGAAAAATGTCCTATTCGGGGAAACACGTAATCATTTTGGTGCTTACTCTAATGTAACCGGATTTAGACTGATCTGTTCGAAAGTCCTGACCTACCAAATCTCCAAAGGTTTTATACGAGAAAGCAAAACTTAATGGCTTCATTAAAAAAGTGGGAGATGCATTCACGTTTGCTGTTTGCTACTCAAACTAGTCATGCATGTTCACTGTATGAAATCGGAAATTGATGAAGCTCACTCATTTCCAAACTTGTAAAACGACTCAAAGAACCGACACTACCACTGCAAATAGATTGCGTGCAGAAGTTCATCATTTGCCGAGATTGATCGGTATTTATCGTCTAGCCAGGTGTAGGATTAAAAGGCTAAATCGGTACTACTGCTAATGTTCATCCATTTCAGACAGCGAGAAGACCCTATTTGGCATTTTTTGCTTTTGCGGATATCAGACTAAAACTTACGGGTACGAAATCCCATGAACACGCACATTAATTATCTGCAATCGTCAAACACAATCCGGAAAAAAATTTCATTTGTGCAAATATATTTACACTTTCAGCTGTTATGACTGAGTAATTTTAAGGCATCTTGTTTGGTTTACTGATAATAATGTCAATTAATTTTCGGGTCTCATATCAGTCAACAACGTTTCCGGACTGGGAAAAAAATGACAAGCAAGCGTTAATTTGTAATTTGCAGGTTGGCTGCTTTCTTGCAAACCAAGCACAGAATGTTGTGTTTGGTTTCTATAAAACAACGCAAAAGATCTGAACGTTTACCGGCGAAAAAATGCAGTACCTAGGACGAAAGGATTGTAATACATCCGTTCGCGTAGACTGTCCGGACATATACTTTTAGGCTGTACAAGTGGCAGGACGAAGCAAAAACACTTGTCGGTAAACAGACAACTTATAAAAACAAGACGAAAACTTTTAGCAAACAGCAACCCTTCTCGCAGGACATTAATTGCCCTACAAAATTTTGTGCTTGGGAGGATGCTAATCATTGGCTGCTGAAATTTATTTGCATCCAGTAATTAATTGGAAGACGAAAATGTTATTCCCGTTAATTCGGTTGAGAAAGTCGGATGAACGTAAGTTAATATTAATAAAGGCCATAAGAATGTCACTAATGGTTGTTATCGACGTTGCGAGTGTTTGTATAATTAGTACTAACGTTATCCAAGGGTAGAACGTGCAATTTGGGTGTCGCAGTTGAGACATGTGAACAGTTTCTCGTGCTAGATCGGAATTACAGCGAAATCTCTGGGAGTTAAACCGAAACCGCTCAAGTCTGTTATCCAAATATTTAGTTGGAATCTCATCCCCACTGGTTCAGAACGTAATTCCTTCTACATTGGGTGATCTGCTCGTTGGTCTTCTGTTCAATTTTCTATAACGTACGAGTAAACACCGACTTACTTGCAGTTAGTTTCAGTCGTCGCTGAAACGAATCAGAGAACTTTTGACGTGATTCCAAATTATTTGTAGATATAGTTCGATGTGAATTTGCAAACCATAGTTTAGAACGCTACCTGGAACCGACTTATTGGGCTCACTTAGGGGACCGCCTCATTTACCGGCTCTGAAAGTCATGCCGAAATGTTTGAGGTAAGCATAAATTGATTAGAATTTACACTTTTCCTGTGGGAGATCTGATTAGCATGGAATTTGGAGACGGATGCAAAAGCTCCACTGTCAGGTCAGTTACTTTAAAAAACACCGGGCGTCATGCCAAGTTTTTAAAGGAAAGAAGCAAAAATTTGGGTTTCGATAGTTAGAACTGGTATCCAAAATTATCTACTCAGTTCTCCTCTCCGGGTTTTGTGGTCAAGATATTTTCCCACTAACTACTTTCCCAAAAACTGTCAAAAAGTTGTTTCGGATTTCTCCGGCAACGGTGGGGTTCAAGGTGAAATCATGCACCTGGCTTAAAAACACTTCATAATTTTCGCCGTTTACCACATTGGTATTTATGTGGGTAATTTGATCTCCAGTGCCGGCTCGGAGTGGAAAAATCGACTGTTCTCTCTTAAGGTCGCTAATAATTTGTTCCGATAATTGTTTTTCTGAAAATAAAGTATTGATCTAGCGGAAAAATGTATTCTTGCCCCCCGACTGAAATGCCTCAGGAACTTCAGCGGTCATGCGGAAAACAAAATGGCATAAACACTAATCCCCTTAAAAACCCCATCATTCGTAACGTTTTCTGTTATTTACTTTATTCTTAATAAGGGTAAATAGGACAAACCAGTGTGACGGACAGTTCCGCAAACAAAATAAGGCAACGTGCAAGCCGTCACCATTATTTCCATTTAATTTTTCATCCGGATATTTATTTATTCGAGAATCCTTTCTCAAAATTGTATAAGCCACCATGAAATGTCAAATGGGAATTTTAAGTATTTAACGTACACTGATACCTGAGAAGTTTAGGGATTGCTTGCAATATTACACCAGTCCTCGAATAATAACTCACCATTAGGTTTTTCGCTGTACTATTGATTGTTGGTCTTTTGTAAACCTTTCAGAATTTACTCCTCTCGAATGTCACCAAGCCATGCCACAGCTGAAATTGCTTTTATCAACTGAATTGTCTGTCTGACTGTTACTCAGGTGCACTCGTAATTGCGCGTTCCAACTTTAGATGTGGTTATCGTTTTTGTTAGTCTCTTATGCAACCGATTGCGAGCAAAACGTAGCACTGAATGCAGCTTGCAGATGGCCATTGAATATCGAAGAGCGGCAAGTATGCTTCCCCGTCTGTTTCTGTCGTGATCTATTCTTGTGAAACAATCAATAACAGATCACCGTTAGAAAAAAATGTATAGCAAATCAATAGAACCTAGCACGTCACTTTTCTTAACTTATGCACTGATGAACAATGCTGGTCTCCGAATACGGCAATAGTGCTTTGGTCAAATTAACTTCAGTCTTGTCCATGTATTCCAAAAGAACCATAATTCGAAAAAGAAATTTTTTCCGGTATATCCACTGGGTTTGTATTGTCTGAAGTTAAAAGGCAAATAAGAATACCAAGACTTTTTCTTCAGGTTAGCACAACTGGTAAGGATACCAGTAGCTTCATTTTCGTCGTGTATGAGCAGATCTTCCCAAAGGATGATCTTGCTGACACTTGTTTTATTCAGACATCACAAGGTAACGACCGGTCAAATTATACATAGCCTTTTTATCTGGATGATACGTGGCCGGCAGAGCCCAAATATTCCTCAATGATACCGTCGACAGTTTTCTTAAAAGCGAAATACCTTGCAGATAAACTGCAAGTAGACTGGGTTATCCACTCCCTACCGCTTTCTAATGTTCTTTCTTTTCCTAGGCTAGTCGAACAAACGCTAGATTTAGTATGACATCGTACTGATAAGTTACTCTGCAATGATAAAGCAGAACTAATGACGATAACTGTTGAGGCTGGTATATGAACCCGACTACGGTTTTATTGATTTGGTATGTTTCAAGGTTGCTGTAGTTCCACGGCTATTGAAGTGCACAATTTTGCCTACGCAAACTGCGCCTCAATAATTGCCATTTTAGCGTCCCATTTGTTCTCCTTGTGCAAGTCAACTAAAGTTGGTTCCACAACTGACTGCTTAGGGCTGGACAGACGACGTAGCGTTTTGCATGCTTCTCCGGAAGATACTGTAAGATTTCCTCGATGTCAGCGTGAGTGATGCTTGTGTACACACCAGCATTTTGGAGTTGGTGCTATCCGGGAGGCAGACGTCAGTTCGGTAGGTTTCTTTTTTATTCTCACCTATTACATGATCTGATCCTATCTAAGTTCGATGAGCTATAGTGCTCATATTTAAGTTTTTCCTCATTAGTGTTCTCTTCTTGCACCTTCTTGATTTTGTATTGAGCCGGTCAAGATGGATTTATTTAATTCTGCTCACCTTCGCGGTCAGTCTGGAAGTGCAGTGAATTCCATCCGTGCCTTGGGAATACATGAATCGAAGGTTTGCAGCATAACATTATGGACTGTTTCGCAGAGTCCTTTAAATATCTTGGAGAGAAAAACCGATATGTACTTAATTGTGAATTCATCAGACCGCTTATATAGGTGGCGTTTGATCTGAATTCCAACCAGTTTTGTGCCGCCACTGGTGTTTCGATATAGATTACCGTGATGTTATCTTTATCCATTCAGAACAAACGATATCAGAACGCAGATATTTTCTGCTAACTAGGAGCTAGGGTCTGCAATTGCGCATTATTTAATTCTTCTTTTTTACTTAGATGTTTCAGCTTTAACAAGCTATATGTAATATTTCAACCAAAAATAAATCCAACATTGAAACATTGTCAACAAATTTTAAACGCTGTTCTCAAATATAAAATATTGGCTAATATCAAGCCCTAATCCATCTGGAATCTGGCGGGCACGGTTATCAAGGTATTCACGCATGCGGATATGCAAGATGAAACAAACCGGTATATTAAACGGGTGCAGGAGTGGGATTCACATGTAGACAAGTCGGTTTCTAGTAGGTGGGTTCTGTCGGACGTAAAAGTACATGCAACCATTTCAAACAGCTATTAACTTCTCCATCACAAATGCATGTTATATGAACAGACAAATTAATATCAAAAACCAGGGTGGTCATTTTGAGGTTACACCTTAATAAACGAAAATCAGCGTTCAGCAGATCAATTCAACTACAGAAAAGCAGTAAATGGAAATTCCAGAGAACCCATTATTTAGCAGAATTGGTCACAGCAGTCTGGTCACAATAGAGCCGAAGCAACTTTATCATCGGAAGAGAATGAAGTTGCAGCTTGAGGGCAGCAGTCTGGACATGTAAAGACTGTCAAATATTAGTTTCTAGAGTAACCCTACATATCATAAATGGGAAAATTCTTCCTCAGTTTCCCTTCAGTGTATGCATCGCTGAACACTTGTTGGCAGTGATATGACACAACAGTGTACCCGACAAATTTGAGAGTTAGAATTTTGGATGCAGTGACTTCAAATATGTGATGATGTCAGGAAATGTCAGTGCTATGCGGTGTAACTTCTCAGCGGGTGGAAACAGAAATGACATTGGGGCTGTCAACTGTATGTGTGAACAAAATGAAAGAAAAGAAATATTAGGATATTAAAATAATTTGTTAAAATAAAATGCAACGCATTAACACCCTGGAGTTCGTTGGAGCTTACAAGTGACACTATTGATGTTCTTATTTTTCCTAATTTAAAAAACTTTTCACTTGGGAAAACTAATCACTAAGCCACTGTAACAAATAAGGCAAAAACCAAATGACTGCAATTTACAACGCAAAGAAAAGAAAAGAACGCAGAATCAAAGACTGGAAAACAAAGTCAGGAAAGACCTCCGCATGCACATTGTTCTCTCATTTAGGAACTTATCGATAAAAAACTAGAAAAAATATTTGTTTAAACCCCAGTGGTCCTGCTTGGTTGCAAACTGAAAAAAGTCACTGCAGGTAGTCGAACATGTCTGAAAATTTGTAAAATTGATGTATGATTTTCAGGCCAGCTGGGATATCAGTTTACCTAAGACTATTTCTGTCCTAGGTGCACATGAGCTGTGCCTTCATGGATGGAAGTGATCGTCACTTTTTCTAGTACAGTGGAATAGCCCTCAGCTCTAATCAAAGGTTGGCTGTTTGCGAGAATGTGAGGCAGTAATTCTACTTCGTAATGTGGAAATGGGAGACCACTCCTCAGAATGGGGGTCTATGGAGACCTGGTTAAATTCACCAGCAACAGTGTCCAGGATCTCAACAAAAGTTAAAGCAATACTTGGTATAAAACGCATAAAATGACTACACAATAAGGAACTATGTATATATCCCTAACGACAATACAAAGAAGACAGAAAAGTTTAGAGCAATGGTTTACTGTTAGGCTGACAATGTCATTTTGTGAACACTCCAACACCACCACACCAGGTAGATTTTGAATATGCACCTATTCGATCTCCGAGTTTTGTTTGAAAATATTCTCTATCCCGTGCGAATCAGATCAGCTAATCTAAGTGAACAACTGTATCATGCTTATTACCATTTGGTCATCATTCTTAGATGCGCATGACGAACAATTTGCAAAAAGTCTCCATTCGGAGTAAGTAGGATAAATGCAGGAGCCTATCAAACAACGAGTAAAAGTCACCGCTTAAATCGGCGGCCAGTCATCTTAGAAATGTGTAGCCGGGCGCCAAGTACAGGTGTTACCTACTTTTCCCGTAATGATAAGATGGACTGTCTCCTGGAGATCCAGCCAGACTATACCAGTTTTCATTCGGCGAATCTTTCATTTACAGCATTTGATCTGTCCAATGTACCTGTAAGGAATCACACATTATCTTGATTAAATCGATGTGTTTCAGATTGTAACTAAGGTAAATGATTATAGCATAGATGTTCACAAGACACGCTATGGAGCACTACTCATATTAACCATTAAATTTACTTTCCACTCTTGAGAAGAAATAGGAGAACTGAAAAACTACAGAATTGCGAAGTCTCCCTCCCCCGCCAAATGCGCTTCTCAGTGTACATGACAAAACCGTTTGTGGAACTTCGTGATCCGAAATCCTTAATAGAAGAATCATTTTCAAATACATGGGTTTTATCCATGCTTGGTTTCTAACCCCCCGTCGAAGTCGGGGACCTCTCCCGGTTGTATCAGTTCTAGTTTTGCCAAATCTTTCCATGAAACTTCCTATCTAGTCTGGCTGGTAAGCTGTTATTGGTGAATACTAGTTGATTTATGGATAATCCTGTTCTGGCAGTCAAAATGCGTAATTTAAGTACGGTGAGTGACATGTAATTGCGAAGATTGGATGGGTAACTATTAATTCCAGACTGAAATCTCCAATAACTATTCGGGTTTGCCTTGTAGCTCAGTTGATAAGAGTGCCCGCCGTACCAATACGTGGGTGTTCGAGCACCGCCGAGGTCAAATACTTTTCACAATTGGATCAATTCTACGCTTGTCTGATTTGCTAACTTACTCCTCCATATCTAGCACGGCACAGTTTGCATCTCAGCAAATGCTGGGCATTATCGTTCACAGTACAGTGTACTTGTTGAAACCTTCTATACACGGTCGACAGTGTCTCAGGATATTCCGTCCTGAAGTATGGAGGACAAAATCATACAAATCTTCCGCTGCGCACAACACGATAACAAACATGCTACTTTTTCATGAATCGATCAACATGGTGAGGTATATCCCTACACCTTGGTGGGCTAAAAAACGCACCGCTTCACACGAATGTAACATACGTGCATTTAAAAACTCGGAAATTTCAGCGAAGATCTGTCAAACCGGTATCAGCAAATAAGAAAACGATATTTTTGGAACAGTTGAAACTATGAAATATCCATATCTAGAGAGGAAAACATTCCACCTCCTAGGGCGCAAAATATCTCATCCATAGCGGGATACTGCTATGTCAAAGAACTCTGACGGCTTGTTCATCAATAATATGTTGGGTAAGCGCAAAAAGGAGATCAATGCTCGCACATTGAAATGTTTTTACTGGAAGCTAAATGAATCTGAACATTATTATGAGACTGGTCATGTTCGTTATTTCTGTTTGAAATTTCTAAATTGCTTTGTGACTAGACTCGTTTTCTGTGTTAAGTTGCAAATTTTTAATTGAGGTCCTTTCATGGACGACCTAATCCCAGTAGCTGTCTCCACACATGCACTCACATTAAAACAATTAATCAAATTGAGAGTTAGAAGACAAGAACCTGGTAAATCACGTCGGTGGTAATAGTTGAAGAGCCTAGAAAAAAGAATAGTGTAATAGAACGGCGCCATTGAAAAAATCACACATGTGGTTTTTTGACCTAAATCGAACTCCCTCGGCAAGCGCAGTGGATGAATTGCTACCGCGGCTCATGCAACGCCTGGAACACTGATATTCTCTGATCCCGTGCAGTTTGTTTAAACTGGTTGAATATTATAGCATGTGTTGCAACACGTGACCGTCTAGTGACCTTTGTGACCGACATAATCTGGTATCGAATTCGATCAGTCGACCGCATTTCCTTATTGACGAACGATATCTCCTTCACTAGATGCATATGATGTGCTTCACCTGTGTCCGCTCTGTTTCCCTAGACGGGACCATTTTAGAACGAAAGTATGCTTCTTTTGGCCAGGCCGATTTAGCCGTGGTTGTAGTCGGTTAGGTGGTTTTATTGTTAGTCTTTTAGCACGCTCAGAATCTGCGCTATATCACGAACGCAAAAGGATATCACAAAGTACATTTATTCCACCAGTAGATATCTTTACCCCGCCTACAGACAGTCTTGCTCCACATTTCTTCATTCGTGGGAGATTTTTTCTCTTATTTTTTAAATGCTTCGGTTATGTGAATTTCAACGAGCTTCTGACTTTTATATCCCTTTCAGAGCGAAAGCTGCTCCTGAAACCTCGTCTAGTTACTTTCTTTTATTTAACAATTATGTTTTCTCCAATAGGATCAGAGAGTTTTATGACAAGATAATTGGGTCATTCAGCTCAAAATTACATCACTAAATCGTTGCTAGATCAATTCTAGTACAATATATTGGCCTGGTTTTACATCGTTCAACTCGAAAGTCTCTGAAAATTATACTACTCGCTGTGAAAATTAAAGGGCATGCATCGGTCAAATGGACAAACTCTTTCGATCTACATCATGGAATCCTCATCGCACCTACATGCGGCATCCAAAATGACTTCAAATTGATCTAATATTGCTCTTTTCCTCAACTGTTGATATTCTTTTTGATCGACTTTGGCTTCAAAGAATGATAGTTGATAATTAAACTGGAAATTTTAATCACCGGAAGTAGGCCACCGTTTATTTAATACAGTATGCTGAATGCGGACCGTTTGAAAAGCGGGTTTTGGACATTTTATCACTGAGCTGTTCTATCCACTCAAGCTACGGGAGACGCAGATTATAATCAAAGTGCAAGACAAGAAGTTGAAATTAATTAAATAAGTTCAACTTTGAACTTTTACTTCTGCGATCAGGGCAAGAAATGAAAAGATACTTTTGTCTGTACTTCATACGAGACAGACTGATGGAAAGTAGATGTGATTTTTCGAAGTTCCCTTCTCTGCAGTTCGGAGAACCGAGTTGAATTCAACGAGCAAAAGGACTAGTCAAAACGTGACCGAGGCTGCTATGCCATTGTGAACGGGAATTAAAAACATGAAAAATAAGCAAATGACCTCACAATCCGCTAATTTGCACATGTCCATGTCAGCACTTAAATAATACAGTGCAACAATAATAACCGAGTCAGTATACATATAAGAGCGAAGCGTAGTAAGGTGCATTGCTCTATTACTAGTAAAACAACCACAAATGATGGATGTAATGTGTGATATTAATTCCTTATTTTTTTTACGATTTCCTCCCACTTGTTAGGCAGTTGTTTTTTACTCATCATTAGAACTAGGCACACCTTTGGCAAAGCATCATTTGTTGCCAGTTACGTAACTTGCGCTATAATTCCGGTTACGGGTTGGCAAAATAGCCGTAAAGTGAACATAGTAACATAGCTGTAACAAGGCACGTATGCAAAATCACAGGTCTCCTGGCAGGCACAATACATTTTGCCAGTCCCGGGAGTTCATGAAAATGGCTAGCAATCAGCATATTGATGCAACTCCCTGGACCCCCACTGAGAGGCCCCCGGATGTGGTTCGTTGTGCTAGAATTATACAGTTACTGTTTGGAATGGGTTTCACGCAACCGCATGCTCGGATAATATTCGCACGACGCAATCCGTCGAAGTTCGATGGAGACTACTAGCTAATGTTAAGGCACGCGTGTGTTGGCGTGAAACGTAAACGTGTGACTAGTAGTAGCGTTCCGGCTCTTCGTTGGTAGAGTGTGGCCAATAGATATTTAGTAGAAGGTTATCTCTTCCGGAGGATATCCCGTTGTTTACACATTTCAGATACCATGAACTGCATTCCTATTTGATTACTTCATTTTAATCTTACGACCTGGAGATATTGCACCAATGATTTTGCGCATTTCTGTCTTGTGGGGTTTCACCTGAGTTGAAACACAATCGGCCTAGCAAAGTTTCGAGTTTTTGTGAGTTAACTGCTTCATGAAGTGCACACTAACACCCAGAAATCTACCGGCATGATGACACACTATCGATAATGCCGGTAAAATATGTACAGCCCGAATTCTCGTTCGCCCACCACGTGACAGAAGCAGCTGGTATACCTACGTATCAAACACAATTGCCCCTATTTTTTAATACTGCCACACAGATGTAAGGTAACTCGATGATTTGCCTGCAGATGACTAAAGACTGAAGTTGTTCTCTTCTATCCACCGCGTAAGTTGGTTCATGGCACGAAAGTTTCGTGTTTCCGATATCCACATGTTAGGTCTAATGCAAATATTAAGCAGTAGTCATTTGATTCGATCTGACCGAAAAACCGTAGATGCACTGTCGCCAAAGGAGAGCGAAAAGACAAAAAATTATTTTATTGTTTTGTCGATGGTTTTTCACCTGATTCTATTGTTGTTCCGTCAAAGAAGACTACGCTGCCTTGAAGAATTAAAATAAACGTCCGGTTCCACATTTGGTGAGCTGAGTGACGTCGTAGGAAAATTACTTTTCACAAAAAGTTATGCAGCGCAGCCAATTGCGTATTTTTTGCTCACTGGCAAAGTAGGCTGGTTAAGTGATCATACCGTAGGGCTCCAAATGTTTGTATAGCGATAGGTTTGACTTTGGAGGGTTCCAGGAAAGTTCATTTGTCTTTCCAGTCTCTGCATGTTAATGACCAGTGCTGAATTTGTGCTTATTGGCGGTCTTTCATTTCAGTTAGTTGCGAAAAATGCTGTAGTCTCCACCTGTCCATTATCATTCTTTTAATTGGACGATTAGAGACGTAGCCCTGTCCTTAAATGAGAATTCCTACATTTAAATTTTTCCGTCATGAAAGAGTTTGTGTAATAATAAGTGGATGAGTAAAAACTCAAGCGAGACAAGATTATTTCCTGATTGTCTCAAAGCAAGTATAGCTACGCTGTGCACGCCCACAGATCGTCAGTCTATGTGCGCTCAGCTCTCCGAGGCAGGTATTGGTTTGAAGATAGGTCGCGGTGATTAGTAAACGAGGTGACGAACGGTATGATTAGGTCAACTAGTTATCCTGCTGTATTTTGTTCCACGAGATTCCATACATTTGCGCTGAATGAACAATCTATTTGCAACTTACGCAGTTGAAGCTCTACAACAGATACTGGAAGCAAATCGGCAATCAGTGGATAATCATACCATGTCTGTATTTTCTGTGAATTTTCACTCTTGTTAACGGCTCAGGCGGTAAAATATATCATCAAACCAAAAATTAAACAGGAAAACGATCTCACTCTGCTAAATAAAAAATAACCATCAAGAAGTTCGTAAAGGTAATTAGCTTTATAAAAATCAGCACCTGATTGCGTGACCAAATGATCAGCGGTGGCAAGAGGGTAAGCATCACGGCTTCCCAACTGGAAGGTCGCGCAGTCTAAATCTTGCAGCTCGTTTGTATCTGCGCTCGGGTAGTACTTTGTTGCCTACCCCCTCCTTCCTGAAAATGATTTGTAGTGCAGCATCATTCATAAGGAAAATAAAAAATATATGAAAACTGGCTTGATTTTGCTAATCCAATGTCGTCCAAAAATGAGGGAAATTGGGAAGACTGTTGGACAGATAGACACGCAGAGAGAGAGAGAGAGATAATATTTCAACTGATCAGACCTGACAAATCTATGATGTAGGGACAGGTATCTAAGCAGACTGATTTCTTAATCTCGACGCACATATTCGATAAAATAACATTTTCCTGTCCAAGGAATGTGCATTTTTTTTCGGTTCTTACCGATTTTTCAGAGTTTCGAAGGGCTTCATTTTGATCACCAAATAACAGGAAATCAGAGTGTAACATTTCATCCATGGATGGCATGCACGAACACACATGCACACATGCATACATGTGCATTAGGGCATTCAAGTGGGACAGTAAGAAAAAATACAAATATGGATGCTCCTCCATACGACCAGTTACGTGGCAATTTCCGTTGTGGTATTGGTGGATGCACGGCGTTGTACATTTTATTCGACCAGTATAAATCGGCTCATGCTTGGCAGAAAAAGTGATGCTATTTATCGACGCACTGGTGCTATCCCTGACGAAGATACAATGGAAATGTGGACTGTGATTTAGTTGGGAGAAAACAGCTTCGTGGAAAGAAAGAAACTAGGACGGTAATCGAATATGCGCCCAGCGAACTGCATTGATATTGTTGAGAGGCCTTGAAAGATTGGCAGGGCGTTTTGCCATGAATGCACCTAATCAGATGTGCTCGAATGAAGGAGTTGTCAATGTTTTAATATTAGGCAGACAGATACATGGAGAAGTACCTAGCAACAACGACGTATATTTTTCCGAAAACGTATTTGAAACATTTTTCATCGGTGAGCAATGAAATCACTTCCTCAATCTGTTATTTTCTTGCTCACTGAGACTGAGTGATGGAGTAGGGTGATTAAGACGAGACATAGATCAATCACCAACTAATGGAATTATCGAAAAGGCATTTTGACCAACGTAAATTGGATGGTGTCAGAATAATTACTACATTATCAAGTGCAGCGTAGGGGACACTGAAACTCAGCGCAAGTGGCGAAAGCTAGAAACTTTTGTTGCATGAAAAGTTTTGTCCTTCTAGAGTTGGGACTGTTTGCGCATGGGAATTCTGCGGTGTGCAACTGAGATTAATTGTGTCGCAACACAAATTTCTGAAACACGATGCAACACTGCCCCGTTTTGGAAGCACGGCAACTGAAGTTAGCAAACAAAATCACTGTATTGATTTTGGGTGAGAAACTAAGCAAGTAAACGGAGTGGGACTTTTGTCCAACCAAGTTTTCTGTCAAAGAATACCAGCACTAATCTTGTTGGAATCACTCTGATGAGCATACGTTTTTACCAAACAGCGTGATCGTCAGAATCAGACTAAAAAACAATTAAGCACTCAAGGAAAGGGGAATTTCTCACTTTTACTGCGAACATGAATGCAAGTAAAGCATATGTATTTACTACCACAACGAATGTCACACACAAATAGAGTGCATTATCTGGCTGAGGTATTTCAACCGCTGGCACGTTATGCTAGTTTGTATTTTACTCTGCCTGCATGTGCCATCATCCACGGAAATATGCACGGTGAACGAATATGTTATAAAATATTCCCTTAGGATTCATGTAGAGGACAACGAAATCGTCGAGTAGTTTCACCGGTGCTGGATGAAATTTCAGTTTTGTTGTCGTGCCCACCAGTGCACAGTTTCTGTCAGAATGTTAACATCTTAGAATGGAACATAACAGGGCAAAATGGTTTCTGTTTAAATGCATCCATTATAAATTTAGCTGGAATTTGATGAATCAAACGAGTGAAATACTCACACTAATCAAGCTTTCATGTTTCCAGACTTTACTGCTTAGTATTTACAAATTAAGTGAGTTCTAATCGAAAATCACGGATTGGCCGTTTACAGATATTGACTGTGCCGGAGTTGCCCTAATCGTCAACCGAATTCACACAATTCATGCTTTTGTTATCTGATTATTTCATTCGACCAACTGAGGCTGGAAAAGTTGTATATATGCGCTACATGTTTCCACTAACGGAACCCTTACGCTGTACGAGTAAATAAAAAGCTTAGTAGAAACGAGGTGTCTACCAAATAGGCGTATAATTACCTACTAATTTTAGTGGAGTAAGGTACAAACGTGTTGTGACTGGTTATAGTTTCATTCAAAATTATTTTTATTTTTTACATGCAAATGGAAAAATAAATAAACTCCGAAAAGCTCAACTTACATAAACCCACGAGATTCTTGAAGCCAAATGGATTGTAAAAACTGCGCACGCTTGCGTTACTCATGTTGCTGAAAGCTTTTGACTGTCGGAGGTTGAAAAGATTGGTAGACTGGCGTATCTTTCAACTGATTTTCTATCAAGACGATAGATTCCAAAGGCAAATAGCTTAGTTTAGCCCACCAATGGAATTCCATAATTAGAATTGTCAAGGTGGCCGAAAATATTTGTTTGGGTTCGAAAAAATCCAGTTCACATGTCACTGATTTTGTTGACTACAATTATGGTTACAAAGCACGATAAATGTGACAAGCTACTCAAACTGAGAGCACATCTAAGGAATTGTTTTCATCCTTTCAAGCCTTGGTTTATGTTGGGGATAGTTATTTTGGCTCTTGAGCATGTGGTAACAGATGATACGCCAACGGGACGCTAGTTATGCCGCAGCTTATTGGTCGAAGAGGACAAGAAGCTCATCCTTGTCAGGCCTGGGGATTGCATCATTCATGTGAATCCGCACGCGTAGCTTGTGATTGATAAGTTTCGATTAATTATTTTGTTCGGTCCCTCCCTTCTCCCTCACTAATCTGGAAGGGAACAAATGTGAATTTTTATTGTCAGCAAAAGATGATGACTAATAACCTTGTGAAGCTTTGGTCCGTATGGGATTTAGCAATTGGGGATCTGTTCGAATACATTACCTTGTCGGTACCTAGTGTGCAGTTTTCCTGATAGAGAGAGCAATCACGTGGCAGTAATCATTGCTGCCGACCTAGCATCACGGTAGCTATTCCTGTGGCAACCGCCTTTAGCTTCAAAAGCAGAGTTATCATCCACTGCGTGATGTGATACGAGAATCAGTTGTGGCAGTCTAGATACGTCTTCAATGTACATAATCCGCCCTGCAGTCCATTTCCGCAATGAAGGTCAAAAACTGACGAAGTCAAGGGGGAGAAGTGGCGAGTGACATTTCCAACCGCACCATGATAACAGGGATAGAACATGCGAAGATTTGGGCTTGCTGCTTTGAGATCGACGGATTATGTGTATAACAGTTTACGTATGCTAAATTTATCCTCGAAGCCGAATATTCTGGCTCATATTTTGTGAAATACTACCCTGATACTGTGGTCCTGTGATTTACTGACTAAAAGTGTCACTTCCGAAGGAAACAGGGTCGCTGAGTTAATTCGCCAAGTGCACAGAAAATGTTAAGGAACTATTTCGATGCACTTTGTGCAGTCCCTGACAAGTACATTTCTCGGGTAGTCATGAGGAGATTGTGATATGCTTGCATACATCACTCGCTCAGCTTTAGATGTTGTATAAGGAAATAAAAGGCGAGACCACACAATTACTGGGACTCACCAAGCACTTATATTTTATCTGGGACTAAACAGGTGCAGCTAAAATCGCGCGATCTTGGTTATCAGTGTGACGACATCGAACTATGAGAAATGTGCTTCTGGGACTTCTGTATTGACGGTCAGTTTTCTTGCCAAAAGCCTCCCGATGAGAAGGGGTTCGCGAAATATGTGCGAAAATCTTCGTTTTAAGTTCAATACACTAGCAAAATAAATGCAGCTTTTATCGTGAATAGTGTGCTGTTTCAACTAGGAGCAAACATTAAGTACAGTGAATTCAAATCAACCACACCCTCACTCGTGCAAAATTCCTCTCGTGAACATCTAGAAAATCATTTTGGATTTCCACTTCAAATATTCTTCCGAGAGACTGGATTATCCAACAGGATAATAAATCAGCGTCTCATGTCACACTATTTGTGTATTAGTTTGAGGGGGAAAAACTAGTCTGCTTATTAGTTACTCCGCAGTGAACATTGGAGATAACGGTGAGTTTCGAAGAGGAACGCATACCATTCGCTTCGGTTGAACTTGTGAGAGACAGTGAGCAGTTAATTTTGGCTCTGCAAAAGACACTGAACAATCTTACGTCTACCGGATTGGATTCCGAAAAGCAGGTGCATAGACGATAACCACCTGGGTAAACATCATGATACTATCTCCGGGACTCAGCTTTCGAGGACAAGCCGAATATTGATCTTGTTTGTATTACCCGGGACATTTGACTGCCAGAAGCCGTTCACTACCAGTTATGGAGGAAATATCTGGATTCATTATGCTGGATCTTAGTGGTGTCAAATGAATGGTACTTTGAAATAAAGGATTACTATCCTTAACGGAGTGCTGAATGGTTCCCTAATTTCTGCAGTTAAATAGATCCTAAGGATAGAATCATTTACACCACGCCAAGCGGTTTTAACTCCAGGGGAGTGGTTCGGTCTTGGCTTGAAAACTAACAAGTTTTTATTATATTGCATGAATATATTATTCGCCTGCAACAATACGAAGGTGCAAAGTTCACTGGATAAAAACAATTGTATAGAAAAATGCAAAATAAGCTCACGCTATTTGTTAAACTGTTTAGAAGTTTGCAAACTAAGTTAGTTTACGAAAAAACCCAAGATATTGCATATTTGGCCTTTTGAGGTACCGAATTACAACTGACGGTCACGTTAGAAAGACAGATTTGATATTTTCTAATAATTTTGTTTTAATGAATGCATTTGTTGTTTAAAGTTTTTCTTCGTCAGTTACACAACAACACCTTTGGGTATCTAATACGTTTCGACTTCTGGTGGAAGATGTGATATTTACTAAAATTTGCATGCTCATATGGAACAAACCAAGAAGACAGATGCAGCATTGACATTTATTTATTAACATAAAGCACCCCAACGATCGATTTAATCTCGCGTACATCTATACGTTATCTCTCTGTTATTTGAAATAAAGAAATCAGAATGCTGAAAGTTTCCTTCTGAAACGAAACCCGAAAACGTTCTGTTTGGTTTCTGTCAGGATCGTGCAAACAAACCTGCGGGTCGAAAGCCAGCCTTGGCAAATGAATTGGTGATCTCCCAAGGATGTGCAATTTCGAAAGGGGGAATTTGTCCAACGCAAAAAGAAAATCACTGGAATTTGTTGAGGACGTCGTTATTAAGGCCAGGTGTTACTCTTTTGTCCCAAAGCATTTGATGTTTTTCACTCATCTGTTATGATAATAAGCAACACAAAGTTTGTCTACGCCTCCTTATTGTGTCCTACCATCTAATGCAGGTCAGATCATTATGCTTGTCTGGCTAAGCCTTTTGTGGTTTCACTTTACATTTGCTGTGTGTAAAAATAAGAAGAACATTCGTCATCAGCTCGATTTGCCCCATATGTGCAAACTGGGAGACTGATTATTTTCGATTGTAAGCCCATGAATGTGTCTTTAGGGTTTATAATCTCCGTAGTGTAATAAGATGTAAATACATGCCGTGTACAAGGGTGTCACTCACTTCTTGCCCGGAGAGCGCTCGGTGTTAGTGCTGGAGGATTTATTGGTAGAAGGTATTATTACCGTATGTTTAACTGTTAACAAGTGTTAACAGTTGAAGGGCATTTATTGGCACTTATATTTGTATTTGTTTTTGAATGAATTTTGGATGCACATCAGCTTGAATTTCAGTCAATTTTTCCGCAACACAGGCAAGAAAGTTTCAAGGCAACATCTCCATCCACTAGTTTATGTCGTCTTTTCTGCAGGGATATCACGTATTCTTTCTACTTTGATAGTAATACTGCACAGGAGATATTGCACGTCATATCCTTATGAACGAATTAATCAGATAGCCATTATTAATGTTATACCGTGAAAAACATTGGCCAGCATGCAATGAACTAACAGTACTTGGATCGTGAATCTCTTGTCGGAATGTTTTCCAACGGTACACATTCTGAAGTGACTCCGAACTATCATATGACGGTATAAGTGGTGAAAGGACTGCATTTACTTTGAGCATCATTCGGCTGGGCTTGATAGCTCACCTGATGGTACACACGAGATACATGGTTTGGACCAAAACGCGGGTCCGAAACTCGCCGAGGTCGATCAAGTTTCACTGATCAATCAATTCTGTAACTGAAATTTCTTTTCTGAAAGCAACTCCTTGATTGCATTTGGGATCTGCCCAAGGTAGCACTGATCTATACATTGGTGGACTGGTTGGGAGCGAAATGGTTTATTCAGGAATAAATAAAATCCAAGGGAGTACGTATTATCAGTATTTGTCCGCTCAGTGATTAACCTCTCTTGACTTTAGACACTGGCTCACTTGACGAAGTTCCACTGGAGGCTGATTTCGAGTAAAAACAACAATGTGCAAGAAATCACCCTAATCCGACTTTTCAGCTACTAAAAATCCAGTGAATTTGACTCGGAAGATAGCATATTCAGAATGCACAGAACTGGTTTCTCTGCGAATTCACAAGGTGACTGGTTTTACATACACGTGACCGTGGCACGCATAACACGACACGCCCTCTGTGACGCGTTCAGAACGTCCAGAGATTTGCTTCGTTTTCATTTTATACGGATATAATCCGATGTGAAATTGACTGAATCGGATAAATAGTGATAAACAAAGAATTACGATTTGACCCAAAAAGTAGTTAACGACCTCGAAATATTTGGAAGTTTATAAGCGCGCACAGGGAATGTCATTCGTTCAAGTCAGCGCTAGTCCTGAAAAATTGCTGAGGACGATGCAGGGGGCAGGATTTTGCAGTGCAGTCCACGTTGGGTGAACTTCCGACTAATAAACAATCACCTCGACAAATGTGATTTTAAAAACGGAACGTTTGTGCGCCGTCCAAATCTTCATTTTCTCGGTTTCATAGGGTCCAACGAGTTGGAAGTTCAATATCCCCGATCGCTAGCAGTTCAGTGATAGCGTAAACCAAATGCTTACGTGCAACCTTGTCCGAAATGAGCCTTAGTTTTCGGTTCAAAAATATTTCTGACTTTTATTTGTATGGATATTTCCTTCGGGCTACTGGTCTAATCTTCTGCCGAAACAAGTATCGATTCCTTTTGATAATAAACAGTCGGAGTATTCCCTGTTAAATTAGTCTCACGCAGTACCTGTTTAAGTTTACAATACCATGCGGTACTCAATATTTACTTGATTTTTGCGGGTCGTAGTAAGTAGCATCTACATTATTCTTGAAAGTAAGGTCATGTTTAAAATGAAATTTAAACAAAGTTTGATTGGATGGAAAAGCCATGATATGGTTCGAAGAATTCATGTAAATCTTTGAATTAACAATTACTAATGAAGGAGCAATGCTAACCTTTCTTGAGCAGCACTGAGTAGCAGCTCTGATAGAGCGGGATGGATTAGCGAATTCGCACCATTTGTCACTAAAACCTAAATTTTCTTTCCATACTTCTTTCGGACTACTATGTTGGAGGTTTCTATGTAGCCTGGGCAACTTTGAAAATTATCTACCGTTATTTTTTCGAAATCTCAGTCCATCAGCTCAGTCGGAAAGAAAGGTTTCCGGCACTGGTGTGTGTGGCATTGAGTCTGCTTTTACAAAACCTTCAATTGAACCTTGTCAAAAGGTAAAAATCTTCCAAATAAACAGCAAATCCTACCGTCGGGGATGGATTTTCAGAAGGGCATTTGATGCTATTTTGTATGAGTCGGGTTGCCGTCCGAGGAAGAAAATATTATGACAGCATACTTATCGATGAAACTACTATTCATTGCGTCAGTCACATGAAGTAACCGAGAAGGGTTAATTTCATATTCGAGTTGAGCTTCATTCTAACTGCTTAGTCTAAAAATTCCTCAGCATACTGATCCGTGAATAAAGCACAAGTGATGACGGATTTTAGTGATAAAGTTGTTTGCTGACTGAAACTCTGCTGATTTTAGAACTAGGGTTCCCTGTAGTCGATCCGTAAGGTAAGTTGTCGGTTTTCCTCGACCCTCTCAGCAATAATCTAGGTATATTTGGGATGTTTTGCAAATTTTAAGCGTAAGATGCTGTTGCAGGACTGGATTGGTTCAAAGCCGAACCATATTTTTTGCAGGGGAACTGTCGGGTGAGTTAGTTGACCTTAGCAACTTGAGTAGCCGTATCTTAGCAGAAGGTCGTATGTAAGATTGTTTGTCCTCATGCATATCAAAGGCTTTATTGGGATTTACCGATTTGTGGTATCTATGGTGGCGGTGTGAAATTTGATTGTCAATCACAGATTCAGTTTACACAGTACCAGCAAGGTCGGTTCTGCAGTACGGCTCAGCTGCATGGCGCTGGTTGACAGAAGATGTGCGAGGACTCGCTGAACACTGTTGTCATTATAGCATTGACAGGATATGGGAGAGGTTAAGCGTAAGGGGCATCGCCCTAGCGTTTATTCTTCAGAAAAGGCACTAAATCTGAGTAAACTAGGGTCACTGGACCATGGTCTTCAAACGCCAACAAGACGTCTGGCTCGCTGTATGCTTTTCTGTGAGACAGTTATTGACTGGAAAATGGGCCGAGATGGCTAATGGATTTTATACTTAGGCGTAGGTTTGGTGCAGTTCCAGTTGCACTACCGGTTGAAGATCCACATGACTGTTTGACGGGGTGGCGGAAGACAATAGGTGATGTGGGTCAGCGCCGTGGCATCGTTTCATTCGAAGTCTGTTCTACTTCATGCAGCCTGTTTAATGCAACCCTGCAGTTATCTTTCATTGATGCTCAATAACTTCTGCCTAGATTAGATCTTGGTATAAGGCAGCAATCAAAACCAGAGTGGGCTAGTGCAAAGTGACTTGTTGCAATCGCTCGAGTTGATTAAAAGTAAACAGCTGGATTAAAACAGCTGATTTTCGAAATTTGGCAAAGCTGCAAAAACTTATCGTTAGAAGTGAGACATCTTTTGCTACAAATATTTGCCGCGAAACTAAAGGAACAGTTCAAGATACATGACGCCGTATGAAGCTGAATGCTTCGTCAGGAGAACGTCACCTAGTAGAATATAATTATCAAATGTGGGAGCTCGTATTAAAGAGCTGCAGGGGATAAAAACCAATATCACGTTCCAGTCGGTTATTCTAGTACATTAAAGCCACTTTCGTCTGTGAATACTTTTTGAATCGAATCAAAATCAGTAGTTAGACCAGATTCACGCGTTTTTTGTCTAAAGCAGCTAACGTTCAAACCTAGTCCCCTAACAGATGAATAGATGTCTGCGTATGGACAAGACAAAAATTAATCCATTGAATATTGATTGGTATTTGAAGACGTCGGAATACGGCGAAGCTATTAACAGTACCAGATGGGATCGGGATAGATAAATCGTAAACAAAGCTGAGCTTATCTCATCATAATCGGTGAGGTAAATTTAACTTTGACGGACCGAAATAACATCGATGGTGCGAACGTTGGGTCGTTTTTAGTTTGGCAAAGCAAATAGTCTGAACAGATGGGCTACCCTTTAATGTAGCCGAAGTCTTTCGTCTCAAAGAACACTGGAAATTTAGGTAACATGTTCATAGTAGGAGATTATGTGGTCTGATGAAATAATTCACCACGTGATATCAACGCTCGACTCTCCATTAAGAAACCATGGAACCACTGCACAGCTGTTTCATTCTTGTTAAGAATCATCAGCAGTGCATGTGGACTGCGTCCGAACTGGAACGCGAACCCGGAACGAACAATTTTGAGTCGAACGCCTTAGCCATCACGCTACCGGAAAGGTACACAACCGTTTGCTGAAATTTACCACCTGCACCTTTTCATCACTGATTGGCATGGCCACAAGCCGCTGGTAAGGCAACGGGCTACTAATTGCTATTTACTGGAGTGATAAAGTTGCTGACGTATGACTTGGGTACTAGAGCTTCATTCTAGAGCCTACCTTGCCATTTTTCTCACAAAAGTTGGTACCGCTTTAGCAAAGATTAGATCGCAAGCCTGCTACCCACACACCCCTGCTAGAGGTCAAGGTCCACTGAATCGGGTTATGCCGCTTCCTCAAGCGAATGCAGCTTCGACATTAGGACAGGAGAAATAAAAGTGGGTTTGTTCTTACCTAAAAAATTCTATAGCCTGATTTCCCCCTCAAACTTTCTCCCAAATCAGGCCGAAAGAAAATAAGCTGAAAAGTTAGGTTTTATATAAAATCCAAACTGTTTGGTTGAAATTAACTTTGTATTGCTTTAAGAGTTGAGAAAATTAGACCAGTTCGCTTTATAGCCTTCTATTTATTTCCGGTTTTATTGTCCAAAGACTGCCAACTCATCTGTTCCATTGGGGAATGGGGGCTGATTAGACGGCAACCACCAATAGGCAATGTGGACTGGCGAATTCCATCGAGCCGAATGAATCTCGGCCAATGTATGCCAGGGTATTTACGCCACACCGAAACGCGATCGCGCGCCCCACGCTCGTTTGCTCGCTGGCTTGGCCGTCTGTCCGCGTGTTCGCCCAGACGCACACGCATTGACTTTCCACGTTGCACGTGCAACGCATCACACTACTCCGCCCCAGTAATCGTCCACATTCGACTGTTTTTTCCTTCTCTCTCGCTATCTGTCTGCCCGCGCACACACTCTACCGAGTTTCTGGTCGGTGAATAATTGACTTTATCACTACCACATGCAATGGTTTACTCATCGAAACTAAAACCTGGTTGAATCGTTTTCATGAGCATGAATGGATAATTACTTTCCCAGTTTCCGGGTAGACTGTCGGAACTGAGCCAATTCTAACTTATTTATCGGTGCAGGATGCTCGGATATACATGCACTACCTCATCCTAGTCATGCTTTGCTACTAGGTTGAAGTCCCTCCTGCATTTGGACTGCACTGTCCAACTGTTACCGTCATCCTTCTATCCACCAATATTTGCATGGTCCAACACACAGATGGGACGTAGCCTGCTACGTACAGGATGAACTTGTACCACGTGTACCCTGGATATCTTGTGATGTGTATAATTTTGCAATGCCTACTAGATCTGTTTTTATGCGGTCTGAAAGCGGATGCTTCTCCCTTGACCCAGCCACCTGCGGACGAGGAAATGACGACATTTGGGGACACTGTCGACTTGGGTATTACGAATATACTGAGTATCGTGGAAACTCTAAGCTCGGAAACTAACAGTCAACTGACTCAGAAAGTAAAGGACGATGCCACCGAGAATCACATCACCAGTGCCACACAAATCGGTCAGATAAACGATCCGGAGTATTCACCATTTGCATGCAAAATCCAGTGTGGTGTGCGCTCTGCCGAATCTGCTCTCGAACTGAAACGTGTTCAAACACTTTTGCCGAATGCATTCATCTATCAGCCAGTTGTCATTGACTGTGTGCGAATCGGAAACTCTTCAGTCGGCATAGACAACACAGATTTAATCAAAGTGGATTGTATCGCTCACTATACAGGACGATTAATCCATGTAATTGTCAATTTCGATGAGTCAGCTGTGCTCAACAAAAGTCTACACACCCCGGTGATACTCGGAGATCGATTTTCTGAGAACATTCAATATGTGTTTGATCAGCATGTCTCGAAAGATCGCAAGTCCGCAACTAGTCTCTATGTGACATTAGATTTACCCATACGTACACTGGATGCAGCTGATTTAGTGCCAATCTCATCAAACCTCAAGTATTTGGCCCTTTCTAGTCGTTCAGTACAAACACTTGACACTCTGTTACTACAAGATCTTCATTTAGACTACTTTCTTTTAGACGGATGCCACAGAATCCAAGAGAGAATAAGCCGACCTAAAGAGACGAAAATTTCTCCACTGCCTCCTCATGCACATCGATGGAACTGTGTGGTGATCTGGAGTTTTACATGTCAAACAGCTGGGGAATTTGAACTGCTAGCTGATGCAAAAACACAAGAACGTTTATGTGAACGGGGACAGTCACAGAGCAGTTGGAGACCGGTTGAACAACCCATTGATACCAGTACCACTAAACGGTATAAAGCTCGACCGCGAACACGACGCTCGCCACCACGGCTTTCAGCTTCCGATTCAGCTCGTCCCAGTGTGGCCATAGGTGATCCGTGGCCATTCTTTGCTGAAAAGTTGATCCACCGATTTGAAGAGGAAATTAAAAATTTTGGGAATGATGTGAGGCGCGATATTTCATGGTACCAGACAATGATGAATTTGTTCGCAGCCGTTTTGGCTTTTGCATTGCTGATTTTGGGCGCAACGCTTGCAGCGTTTTGGATATTTTTACGGCAAGTACTACGTGGGAAAGTGAAACCGGCGAGGGCGACACTCTAGTAAGCGACTGTAAATCCATCAGACCTATTTCATTTGGTAATTTGTGTTTTTACCCCTTTCGCGACTTCGTCCCGCCCGCTCGCCTCTCTCCCCCGGCCCGCACCGCCCACCCATCCATTCTTCAGTCTACACGATCAATGGTTTTGTCTATTCCGTCAGATCCACCTTCATCCGAATCAAACTGCTCCCAATTCTAACATGCTTATTTTGACCTAATTCCTTTTCCAAGTAAGCGTTCTTCTGAAACTAGGTATAACGTATTCAGGAGAATTTTCTATGTTTGTATAATCGGACAACTACTGATTATTCTCTGTGACCATATATTTTCTTCCAATTGTATCTCAGTGGGCCTGACGAACCAGAGAACTGCACTGGCTATGTAAACTAGACAATATTTGGCTAATTCTGGTCCGTGTGCTATCAGTAGTTTTATACGCGTTCGATTAGCCGCAGAATTTCATTTGTAAGATTGCTCGAGAAAAAGGATTTCCTAATTTTTCTGCTAATTTTTCGAAACAGATGTGTGATCAAATATTGGTAATTTTCCTGCACCATGCAACATGATAGCGGTTGTTCATCAGCATGTTTCTCGTCATCGCCGGTAAAGCCTCCGAGCCAAGATCGTACAGTTCGACTAGTGCACGTCACAGTTACACAAATTAACAACATAAAAGACTGAACACTTGCAGCAAATTAGGTTATCACCCGGTGCGACAGGTCGTGTGATTTGACTTTGGAACCCTCAGTAAGCACGAGCTAAATTGCCTTCAGTGCTCAAAGCTGAACTTGCCAGCGAAATCAAATTTAGATGGAGAACGAAGTGTGCAAGATTTTTGAACGCTTCTTGACTTTTGGGCAAAAGCGACTTGAGTGTTATTCCAACTTTTTCTTACTGAGGCTCATCTACGGAGCAAAAGTGTTTAAGTATCATTAGAATACCAAATGCAGTGTTAAAGTCTCATTTTAGACGTAAAGCGCTTGATAAACATATGCTGATTAATCGAGCTCTTGGTGCACTCGCGATATTACATTCTCAAGTAGGGCACTTTATGATGGGAGAAAATTTGGTAGGATTTAGCAACAGCGCATGATTCATTGCTAACTTTTTCACCAACAATGGACTTGGAAATCGCACGCGCGCATTAATTATTGCCGTCCAGTTCAAAAGAATTTATCATATTTTAACATGGACCATTCACTCAAATTTTGTTAATTCGGTCAAAGCATAACATGCAAGCAGGCTTCTGCATTCGGCCGGTGCATGCTGAGTGGGTAACAAAGCAACTTGGAAGCATGCATTCGATTGAAAAATGCCTCGTTTCCTTTCCGCAGGCCAATGTACTCTTGGCGAGTGCACAATAAAAACCGTAGGTATGCTGCGCTCGAAATTTCCATTCTGTTCGCGTAAAATTCGAGAGCCAGGGACTGGTCTGTTTTTCTACACTGTATTTTAAATCCTTCGGAACAGATCAAATTCCGACGTAGAAATCAATCCGGTATAATTTTCTGCTTACTAACCCTTTGTTGTAAAATTATTTGTTGGGGTCCGATTTTTAAATATTATTTGTTTCCAAAGGAAATCTGTTGAATAAGTCTTTGGAAAAACGATACCTAGTGGAGTACTGACGGTACCTTTGTATAGTATGCTAGCCTGATGCTCAGAAGCACGGCAAATTATAATGAAAAATTGTCATAAGAAGCTGATATTAGAGTATACAAAACCGTTTTGATTTGACCTATCATTACTGCAAAAGATCGGAATGAGCCGAAAAACTGTGACCACAGGAAACTGAATATCCATGGGAGTTTTCACCATGTAGCTGTGAATTTTTCCTCGCATAATCCATAGGATCATTTTCTAAAATTCTCCGAACCGTTGAAATTTGTAGGACCTCTTATGAACAGGAAATTTCCTGATTCAGTCAGTCTTAAATTGGATCTTATTCTTCGACGCAATCTAGTCGCGATTTACACGTTTGTTTTCCTTGCTTTTTTTAAACATTTCTTTAGTACACATCAAAGCGTAGCTTGTTAGACCGCTTACCTGACGATAAAATCCAATCGCCGAATTAGTTTCTGAATATTTTGTCACTAGGTTCTAATCAAGGCGATTCCTTCCTGTTACCTGTATATATATATATATATATTTGCATATTTATTTGGAAAATTCTATTGTTTATGGATGCTTATATCGGAAACTTTATTTAGCATCTAGTTTTGTTGAAAGGTGTAATTTTGGTCCCAGCGTGGCATGCAAATCGGTATGCAGTTGCTAGTCGGTTGTAGAAATGTGACTTAATCCAGACCAGCTTTTGTCATATCCGAAAACTTGTACTTCATTTTTCCTCTCGGCCGGTTAAGATGGTAAGAAATGTTTTCTTTTTTACAAACATGCAGACATCGTGCAATGCCTGCATGCTGTACCGCGATTTTAAGCGACTGATGACAATTTTAATTGATTAAAGGACAGAAAAACTACCAATTTGATCGGTCCACCAAGCGGATTACTCATTCTCTCACCCAATTATTTCCAGTAGCCTATTTTACTTGGACAACGATCTCTGAACAAATTATGGGCTTAAAGTTTAGCTACAGCAGTCTCTATTGACTTGAGGAATATAGAAGAATTATTTGATGAAATAAAGTATTTCATGGACACGAAATATGTACCATGGGATGGAAATGAGGAAATTTCCAGTGAAGCTGGTTCGCATTCAAGTCGATGATTTGATTTCAGATTATATATTTATATATACATGTATATATATATATATATATATATATTCACAGTGCGTAAGTCGATATTCCAGTTGACATAACATCTGGCTCCTCGTGCACCACAAAGCAAATGAAGATGTACACGTTTGTTCAGGCTTGTCCGAAAACGTGTGGGTGTTGGTTTATACGAGGGGCGTCAGTAATCAAAGTAATGCTTAGGAGAAATTAAAAAAAAACGTTTGAAAAGATATCATGATAACCGATTTAGGATTAGCGCACACATCATTCTTTTGTTTGGAGTAGCAATTTCTACTTCAGAACATTTGGAAATCCCAAATTGAACTTCAATCTTGGTTATAAGAACACCACGTGACAAGTTTTCCGTCAAATGGTGTGAACTTTTCTGTGAAAAGTACAAGCTGATTCACGGTTTTCGGGTAAATGCACTGCATTAAGCGTGCTGGATCAGTAACGAGTGGACGAAATCCCGTTAGTTCATAGATCAACAGCAAAATATTCCCAAGATAACTCAAGCATGACAGTGATCGCAGCAAGAGGCAACTTCTTTGGTGGGATAGTGAAACCTCTAGAGACGGAGAAACAGGCGGTTGGATAAAGGTAGACCACTAGGATACAAGAAAGTGAGCTACCTGGACTGCATAACCAATAGGCAATAAATTCTGTCGACCTCATCGAAAGCAGTCTGGGTTTCTGGATGGTGAACGACAAAAATACCGGAAGTTAAAATACACCTAGTAACTTCAAACACTGTCAGGAGCAAATTGAAAAATGGAAGGAATTTTATCAACTTACCAAGCCTTGTGCTCTGTTTCGTGCAAGTTATTTTCCCTCCGTGCACTTGTTTTCCGATATTCAGCTGCTTGCTTCGCTTATTCTCGTTAGTTTGCAACCATGATAATTTGAAAATGAAACTTCACCATTTGGTTGGTATTTAATTCCAAAATCAAATCAGGCAGAGGGGAAAGTTTTTTGCTAACAACCGAAAATAGCTAAGCCTGCATAAACATCAAGCAGAGTAACCGTACATTTTTATAAGACCACGAAATTTACTTACTTCCGTTCGTACTAGTAGAGTCTTCTATTGATGTTCTGACTTTAATCAACTGACTCTTTTAAACAGAAGATGAATTTATCGATTTTTCTCGATAAGTGAAACTTAACGTGTTTCTTTTTGGTTGTATTCAATCGACCAATAGTGCTACGTCTCGGCCTTTTGCACAGAAAGCGTTTATAGTTTTTTTCTGCGCATTTTATCATAAAACCTTGGATGAAAATATGATCTATTGATTGAAGAAATGATAGCCCTATTGATCATCACGTGGGTAAAGCTTGAACGATGTACTGACTGAATTGAATAAGTCGTTCTAAGACTGTTAAACATGTAGTTAGGTTGTCCTTAGTCACAGAAAAATAATGAAGGACTTGAACATTTGTTCACCGATGGATTTAACTACCGTTGAGGACGTTGGTCAGTTTCTGGAACTCTCTGTTCTCAATTTTCAATGACACTTCGGATTCAATGAATTCAACCCCGTTGGTGGGAGAACATAATGCTTCGTTTTGCACTAGATGTTAATATCAAAATCAGCAGACTTCCCAGGTTTCTTCGGCGAAATGCTAAATACAAGTGTATATTGACGCATATTTTGAAATGTTTGCAGAATTGGGACCTTGTACGCATCGTTTCCATTTGTATGTTTTAACAGAATTGCAAATACACGAACAGTTCGGTTGATGGTGCGGATACCGTGCTACTTCAACCTGGACCCCATAATCGGGTTTGGGTTGAACAAGTTTTACCTAAAGGCTGATTGATTGCGGATTTCCTTCAGCCCAATGTACTGCACCAATTATCGCGGAATTCCCTTTTTAGACGGACTGCAAATCATATTTTGTTAGGGAAGAATGTGCATAAATAAAGTACTGATTTTTCGAAATCGGTCGAGTGTTTATAGGATGAAAAATCAAAAGCGCAGTATACAGCATGAAGATTGCATTATTCTGATGGGTTTTGGGCATTGAAAACCGTGATTCCCACCAGCTTTTGGGACCGATTCTGGTGTCCAGGCCGTAATTACAACGGTCGGGATCTTTGATTCTATTCAGCAGCCTACTTCAACGGTTCCTCAAGGTGGACGTGACTAAGCACTCTTCTCTTAGCTGACAAGATATTTTCCGGTGCTGTCAACTTTATTTCATAGGATTTGTTGTTTCCGTTTCCTTTCCCGGGGAGTTCTTGGCGAACTTTGTGCAGTTAAAAGGAAAATTTTTGAATTTGCTTGAATACGTTTTGGCAGACAAATTGTTTATGGGCGATTAAAATCCGAATGGGCCTAGAGGAAGACGAAACGAACAATTTTTTTCCCGGTATTGCGCGAATCTTGGTTCCAGTAACTCCCAAAAGGTGTTTGGGACAGTTTAGTATGATTAATGTACATGAACTTGGTTCTTCAAAGTTAACTAACACCGAAACAGCACGTGACGAAATCGATAACTAACGAATTAATTATGGAGTTTTTAAAATTCCAGCACAGATAGTCAGTGCCTAAACCGGTCTAAACAAGTTTCATCCAACGGACCATGGATCTCTGGGTGTGTTCATATTCAGATACGGCAGATAATTTTGTTAGTTACATAAATGTGAAAACTGTTCGAGCGGGAAAGTGAGCGATGAAAATGATTCTCTAAAAATCGGCTGAGCTTTCTGATGCTGTCGTTTTACTTTTAGCAGGCAGAATTCTAGTCATTCGAGGTTATCTAAAGTGTTCCAGAAGGATAGCAAATTTGCTCATACAGAGCCGGCTAAATCAGGAAAGTTTTTACCAAACATCTGGGGTCATTTTCTTGACAAATATTTGTCTTTAAATTGTACGCACCAACCCAATTCAACATTGTTTCCTAACAGGTAATTGTTTGATCCCGTGGCATAGGAAGAATGAATTATACTTGATTAGCTTGTCATTGAGGAACCATAACTATCCAGAGAGTAAGTTCATCCTCGAACCTTGGACATGTTCACTCTTCCTTCAAACTGGTACCATAAAGAACTCTTAAAAACATCCATGACAGAGTCACAATACCGGACCACGGTGTTGTTAGTTGAGGGCACAATTTTTGCCATCCTTTTGACAAAAAGTGTACTCACGACCAAAAAAATCATGTTCTGATTTTAAAACCTTTCACAACGAACTTTACACTCTGCGCATCAGTTCTTTCGAACGCTCCGAACTCCGCTGGATTAGATATAACGTGAGGCACGCAATGTGAGAAATACCTGCGAGCCAAAATGTCACGGGCATGTTTCGCTGCAACTCAAATTGTGATTTATTCTCACAAATAAGTTTAAATATAATCACGAAGTTTTAGAACTTTATTAGTTAGGGAACCTCGACGCAATCTGCATCGCTGCAGCTGATTGGTTTTTGGTAACAACTGCCTGTCCCAGCTCGAATCCACTCGTGCTGACTGCTAGGGTAGCATTGCATTTCTCCCGACTACCCTTGCCTACAATTTCTCCGAATTCGCCTCGATGCGATTCCAGGTAATTTGCGCATTGAAACTGTAAAGAAAACTGTATCTGGGGGGTGGGGAGCTTCTAGTGACACGGCAACTATCACAAATTCTCTGCATTCCGTGACCCTTTGAACAGCAAAATTTACTAACGTCAGCCGGCCAGATAACATTCATCACGTTATTGCAAATGCAGAAAACTTTAGTTAACCACGTCTTATTTGCTTTTACTATCCATCAGTGTGACTGATGTTTCACACACACAAAGTCTGCACTAGAATCTAACAGGTGATTGCAATGGAAAACCTTAAAAATTACCATTGTCAACGATGGAGGCTTGTCAGTTGTTCCGTAAGTGAGGTAGTCAAAAGAACGATTTATCACTAACTATTGCGCACTTTTGCACAAGACTGTCTACCGTAAACTTCCTTCACATAGATTCCATGCATTTTTTACTAACCGTCTGAACCATTCCTCATCTTTACTTATGCACTGGTTCCGTAGCGTTCGCACGATGCTAACCCAGACAAATTGTGGATGGTTTCACAAACCGGCATGCATGTTCCCGCGTTTGTCGTAGAAAAAGCACTTCGTCATTGAACTGTCAGGCTGCGGGACGGACTGACGTACAACACCAGTTCCCTATTATTACTAGAATGCTGGCCTAGCGGTTAACGTGTTCGTTTGTTCCGTAGCCACTGTTAAGGTCACTTAGCAACCTGACGCCTAAGTGAATCAGAGCCGGATCAGTGGAGCCTGCCCCGACAGCGACCGAACCCATCGGCTCTGATAAATCAGTTTTCAACGATCACTGGCTGGAACTGTACACTTGGACGAATGCACACAAACAAGAATTCAGTTGATTGTTTTGTTTCTAAGGTAACCCCGGTCATACAAGTTGTTCGAATAACTCCAACCGCTGTCAGAACAGGTGACTCATCCGAGATAAACGAGAACGTCCTCATTGTGGTCCACTGAAAGCATGCGCCATCTGATCACTGTTGACAATATCCGGAATCTAACCCTACCCCTCGAGAACGGTGAGTAGTAGAAGAAACGTTTGCTGACATATTGTCAATAAAATCGAGGTTGCTTGTCATAATTTTTCAGAATGGACAGCACAACTTGCTTTTTTACGAATTTGTTGGTTGGGCACCTCGACAACATGATTGATGCATGGTCTTTTTCAGGTATTCACTTATTCACTTAAGAATTAAGGTTATCAAAAAAAATGCGTGGAATCCTGTTATTCTTGAAAGGCAGTCTGGCAAAAAACTGAATTCCAGTAAGAGATACACAGTTTACTAATTAGATAGATTATTCTTTTGCATTCAGAACAGATGAGCTGAAACTAAGCTTCTGAAAATGAAACGCATGATAGCCTGCAAAGAAATTTCCGGGATAGGTCATGCGATTAATATCGTGGGCTTTTGAATCCAAAGGTTGTGAATTCCAATCCTCCCATTGCCGATCAATTTCATCGATTGTCGTTGCTTTGTCGGCTGTAGCCCACTTCCTGAAAATAATATACATTATCGTTTCACTGATAAAAGAAACAAAAGACAATAAAATTTCTTCCAGTAGCTTCACCCTCGTCTAAGTTTTACTACCTCGTTTAATGCAGTGTAACGATTGTTTTTAATTTTATCGTGAATCGAAGGTTTAATTTGATATCATACATTGAAGAAACGAGCCAGGCATAGGTGGGCGATCTCATTTCAAGGTTTAGAAGTGATCCCAGTCTTAGGCATCGCACTGTAATGCCTAAAGTCCACTATCGTGTAGTGAATTCAGTTGATCTTTCCGAGTGATAAATCAAACAGAGCGATGAATAACTCAATCACTGCAAAGTGAGCTTTTTATACGGAAACTAATGGAAGACAGACTGGATACGTGAATTTGCATCGACACCAAATGCATCAAGTGAAACAACATTATCCAAGACACTAGCTTGAATCTCGTGCATTATAAATGCTACAGTATTACATCATAACCGAATACCAGGCCAGTGGGTCGGTAATCAGAAAATTATCTTACTAGATGTCGTGAATACGTCTGACTCTATTGTGATCGTCACCGCTTTTGGAGTCAAACTTCGGTCACCTCGTCGGTGATTTCTCTTGGTGGTGTTCGATTCCAAGATGCCGCCACAAACTATGACCTGATGCGTATGAGGCGAATTTGTTACGAGGTTTGTTTCCACCTTTTTTGTATTTGTACCTTATCACCTACGCGAAAGTCAGTGTAAATAAATATCAATCTACTAAAGAATTATCCCGTTATGTGACTTTCAAAACGAGCCTAGTACGTGCTAAACTATACCCAGTCATTTATGTAAGTTGGTTTTGTAGAAAGCCGCATCAAAAGCAACTAGCTCCAACTTCAAACCTATGAACCACTAAAGATGAAAATAAAATCGCATGCGCGTTGTGAAACATAATCGATACTTTTGGTCATACCGAAAATAACCCCCAACCGAGAGGGAATGAATACTTCTAAATGAGTAGAAACCAAACTTAAGAAGAGGACCGCTATAGTGCATTGCCAGAAAACAACTTTGAAATCGAACATATCAAAGTCTTACTTTAGAAATTTTCCTGTGTATCGGATACAGTAATTTGGGCCATGTAAATCACAACCCTATTATATATCCCATCAGCCCATCGATTTACTTACACATTTTATGGCCGATCTTTCCGTGAACCCAGCAGTTCACCCTAGAAATTTACAAGGAATTGTTCTAGAATCTTTTCACAGACGCGGAGACAACGAAAGTAAAAATTCTGAACTGACTGTCTTTGTGAGTTTGCGATCGTCCGTTGCGATATCAGACGAGGATAAAGGGAAACCAAGTAGAAGGTACTTTCGCAAAGGAATGAGTCTTCTTATTTCACCTAATTCGCGAGGTGACACTCAGTGTTTCATTGAGTAACAATACCTCACATGGATAACAAACCCATCATCCAATAAAACAGGTTTGTCAGACACCACCAACTAAAAAGCAATTTTCCATCATTCCGGTCGATTTTGCTCCAAACAAACTAATTGACATTCGAAGTTTGTGACATTTTTAATCTCCTTGTTTATTCTGTTGCATTATTTTGAGGTGGGATAAAGAACCGGATGTTAGATGGAATGACGAACTTTTCAGGATTTTCTCATTCCCGAAAGCGAACTACACCACTTTTTGCCTTACAATTATGTGTTCCCACCTGGCGGCTGAAATTCACAAAAACAGAAGATCGAATCAAATGCGTTTCTTTTTAATTACGACTTGACTAAACAAACAGCGATTTGAATTGACACAGTAGTTATATGTCGTGTAGAACAGAGAATTCAGTCACTACACACACACACACACACACACACACACAAACACACCACAAAACTTAACGCAGACAACCACCATCACACAGGTTACAATCCGTCTACCAGGCGGTTGTTTTCGTCACGAGGCTGTGAAAGACACAAGTTGGATAAAGTTGAAATAAGTAAGCACCTGTTGACACCAATTTGATTCCGGGTCTCAGATTAAACACCTGAATGCATTAGACCTAACCGGGTTTACCCTGATGAATCGTAATGTAGTAACTTGACATTACTCCTCTTTTCTTTAACTTGCTTGCTAACTACCATTACCCATATACATAAAACATCTTGCTCCGAATTTAGGCAGAACTGCAGAGAAATTTCTAAGAGCTTTTTAAATCGCCTTGTTGCAAAGAGGTATTTTCAAACTGTAAGGCTATTACATTTCAGGCAAATCAATTCATCAGCGAACAGTTCTGTTTTCTGTTTCATCACGATTCGAGAATCTCTCAGTGCCAGGAGCAAATCTTTGTAAACTGGATACTCACTTGAAATAGACTATCATTATATTAATGTTTCATTTGGCTTTTACTTTGTGTCATTTTCCCCATTATTGAAACAAAAGTGTGAGCCACTTTCAGGGCTGGGAGTGGGGTCAGCAGAAAACTTCCTCGTGGATAAGTTGACCGTCAGTGGAAGGATTCGAACCGGAAAACTTCAAACTGAAAAGCGGCGGTGTTGGCAGCTCGGCCACTAACGACTTCCTTGCCCGCTTCTTAGGACACTGACGAGCAGTAGAAACCCTGAGGCGGGTGTTCGTCGAGGAATCATCGGCGTGGCCACGCATGACGTAAAAAGAACTTTCGAAGGCTTCTGGATTACACGTTAGGGCAACAATGGTTGTGATACAGGGCCGAACCAGCAAAAGCATATTACGTCTAAATTTTATCCGGTCTCCCAAAAATGGTTCTGATTACTTGTATTTATCGTAGCTCATGTTTTTGGCCTCCATTACGTTCTGATTGATGGATCTGGAGTTTGGATTGAATGCTTTTAATCACCAGTCCTTGTCACATCGTTATTGCTTGCGTACTTGCGGTTAGCATGTACTCCTTTTGGATTTCCTTTTAGCTATGACTTTAGACTTCTTTGACTGCTTGAATTCCTGAGTCGACTCTTCCGAATCGATTTATGACACTAGGTCATTGACGTTCTGAGCTTTAAATATGATTTACTGGGCTGTATTTAGATATTCACGGACTCAGCTCCAAAGCAATTACAATACAATGAATTTAGATTTGTGAATAAACATCAGCATGAATTCGGTTTGCTTATTTCATTTTTAGCTTCTTCAAATAGTTGTTCATCATCTGATCCTGCACAGGAAAACTCAATACATCCATTGGTGGAGTTATTTAAATATACTAGGCCCCTTGACTGTCAGTTCACCGAATTTTCATTGATTCAGAACAGTGGCGACGGGACACATTCCAAGACGGCAAACTGGATTTCTGTCGACAGTCAAGTGGAAAAGCAAATGACCAATTTACGGCTCAAGTTCTTCCAAGATATCGATGATCAGAGCTAACGGCAAACCTATGTGCGCAGAAGAGCACTGCCAACTACGAACAGGTACCGAAAAAGTTATCTTGCCTGATTGTTACCAGTCTATCTAGACACCAAACTCGACGGTCAGAGCCTTGTGGAGTTTCATTTCTGACTGGAGCAAACGAAGGCTCAAGTGACTCGGACATATGCGCACAAGCTAAATCACAAGGGATCTGAAGTCATATAAAATGAAACCTGAATGCAAATGGAATTTTTCACCTCAATTAGAACATGCTTATTTATATCTCCTTGTCTGAACAATTTTTCCACCCACAGGACGTTGGATAATCCCGTTTTTGCAGCATCGCTGTCACAGACGGATAACTTGAAGTAGCAATACTTGTTTTTGGTGCACAGGAGGACAGAGATTTTACTTTTTGTGAAACCTAAAAAATAATTTGCACGGCATCTTCATTTAGTCTTACAGAACACGGATATGGTAGTTCTACAAAATTATACTTTTGTGCATGTGTGTGTTCGTGTGTCCAAAGAGAGGAACAGTTTTATCCCAACGTGAATGATCCTTCTGTTCATGTCAATGAAATCCCACAAGTTTGACAGCACATCCTTATTAGTATTTTTTTCGAAATCTACCCGAATTTTCTTCCTAAAAATACGTACAAGAAACCAAAAAATCGATGAAATTCACCAACATCCTTACGCCCCGGGGATTGGTAAAAAATCATTTGAAGAATCATCTGGTCTACGGACCTGTTTGAGTGACTACAGTATTTCACAGACAAAGTCGGAAGTGGACACACTAAAAAACGAGTAGAACAATTTAATCAGAGTAGACTCGATCGTTAAGAATCCTGGTTACTGAGAATTGGTAATCCACTTGCGTACATGCTACGAACAAGAAAAACGTAGGTCATCATAGCATAATTTCAAGATTAAACCGGTAAATGTCAGACTGCGCGAAAAAGTTATCCAGCGATTTTTAGAAAGTGTTGGTTTGTTGTGAAAACAAAGTGAACTGTAACCGCTGCTCTCCTTCGGTGCACCATATTAACTGACTATCTCCGGTCGTCTTTAGTCAGTCAGCAAACGGCGATTCTCCGCCAAAGAGAGCAGGATAACGTATAAGTAATAGTGTGATTGATAATAACAATACCTTTAGTGAACGACTAATATATAGTATTTCAGCAGAGACGCCGGCCGTTGGAAGGTTGCTGAAGAGGAGAACAACCGATCGTGCCAGAATGAGTCCAAGTTGCGCATCTGATCTCCAGATGTCATAAATGCAACCACCGGCCCCAAAGAATTGCCACTGCAAAGTCTAAACTTAGATAGATGCTAGAAATATACACAGCCAACTCCGGTGTTCTTCATTTAACCTTGACCGAATTTTTACAATTTAATCAGCAAGTTATCAGCTCCATTTGACAGGTTATTGTGTTAAACCTAAGATGTTATATTATTCGTATTTCACAGTTTCGTCCGAACGCTGGTGACTAGAAGTTGTAATTGCTTTCAGGTCAGTTCAAACCATTTGTAAAATGCAAAGCAAACGCTCTGCAAAAGGCTGTCCACAACCACGGGGCTGTTGTGCTCAGATATCTAGGCATTTGCAAGTTTTCCACTGAAGTGAATCCAGATGAAACAATAGACACCATAAAATACATTTTGTCAAATCTATCCCTCTGATATTTTTGACACACTGGACTTGCAGCCACCGGCAAAAAACAAGACAGTTTACAACTATTGGACCTCTCTGACTGGACATTCACACCCATAAACTTCCCGTTGAGACAATTTGCATAATGAATAAAATTACCAATTTTGTCGTCCAAAGTAACTGATTTGAGCACGAGAACCTGGCTAGCCTCTTTCACAAATGTAAAAATTGGGCAAAACGTCGTGGAATGTTTCCAACAAAGGCGTCGGCACTTCCAGCTTTGACTAGCAATTAGAATCCTACAATCGGTTTTAGAGAGAACAATAAACGTATCTGTTTACCTCAACACGATCTGACCCGGCGGTGTACACAGCTAACTAGAGCCGGGACCGGCAAATTTATCCCCATGGTTGCCTATTTTTCCTCCCTCCCATTACTTCTTGTGTTGTCCCCGTAACAGAGACATCAAGTGAAAATGGCATCCCCATTTTAAGTCCGTGTCTAAATATGTACGGTACGCCAGTTGTGCACTAAATTTTTCTGTTACCATCAAATACGCTTTGATTGTTTACCAACTGGTAGAAAAAAGATGATCAGTGTCGCTGACATGTACAGTTGTAAATCTATATGTTTGAATGTGTACCCAGGGAAACAGGGGCATAAAAATTCAGTAAGTCTTTTAATACTCATGAAAATGTGCGGTATACAAAACCAAACGTCTTCAGCGTTTCAGTCTATCAGTGTTTTGGTTGCTGATGGTAAAAATGTAAAGGGATGTTCAGAACCCAATCAAATACTTGGATTCAAATCTTCCAGGACGGATGCGCCGAAGCGGGGAGGAAAAGCAAAAGAATATTTTTTTTCTAGCGATCAATCAAATTCATCTGACTGATTATGACGACCAATTTTGCATAAAATCAGTTGGACTGCACAGAAAGATGTGAACTAATAGCCCAAAATACCACTTTCCTTCTTGGTGTGTTATTAGTAACAGTAACAAAAACTAAATATTCGTTCCGCTTTAGGTGTTAAATCACTGGAGCATTCCAGTCGAGTGCTGGGTATCACGTTCCGTTCTCGCTTACTCTTTCCCCTGACAGGTTCTTTGTGTTTCCCAAGGTCGTTCTTATGAAACACATATTGACTTTGTTGCACTAGCGCGAAAATACAAATATGATAGAAAAGTCTAGGTAGGAGACCTCAATTGTTCTAATATACCATGCACTTCACTTCTTTAGTGCACATGAGGCAAACGTCTCTTCAGGGTTAAAATCGAAAGGCAGTGGGGTTCACCGTATAGACTAAGAAGAAATTTAAATGAGCCAACATAGTGGTTAACCAGATTTTTGAACATGCATCACGAAAATTTTCGGGCTTTGTGAACATCAACTTAGGCCCAGGCTGTTGTCAGATTTTTCTTGATAACTGACCCACGCCACTCCCTGGAGTCTCATTTGCGGGAAAACAAGCAGCACATGATAAGGTTTACAATGAGTAAATATGCCAAAAGCCCGGACTAATAATTAGAGGTACTTTGTACTTATAGTTTCGACCTTTAAGTGCATACCCGAATAATTTACCTTAAGATGCATCTTATCGGTACGGTCGGAAGGGCTTTATGAAAAACGAGTGGTACATCAGTGATGTTGATTTTCGATTGCAAAATTCTCCCAAGTTTCTTGGCTTTGTGCATCCGCATTCCCTACTGAAAAGCGGAGGGCCGTTTACTTTGACATCATCAACCGGACCTTTTCCGGGCGGCGACGAGTGTCGTAGATCGCCGGAATTTCGTTTTTCCTCTACGGTGTATGAAGTGACATCATAAATGACTTTATCTAATATACCGTACCCCATGTTGATTCTGCATTTTTGTCAAAGTCACTCAAATTTTTCCGAAACTTTTGCGATTTTGGTAAGAACTTCTCCTTTTTGTATAACTTGTCAACTTTATCTATTTGCAGATTGTCAGCAAACGAACAGATAATCAGTGGACCTTATATAAAGTATGTGTATTCTTGCCCTCGTAGCATGGGTGGAGTTTGAGACTTATGTTAGCGGGTTATCATGATATCAGTCCGATGACATTTCCAAACAGTTATGACAGGTTCAAATTTTTACTACATAATTCGTATTCGAATTACCAAAAGAAAGGGGCTCACAATCATCTGTATGTCTCTTTTCTAGTGGGAAAATCGTCAACCATTCATAAACATTCCGCAGCAACCAAGCAGTCACAGCTAGTTTGCATGGATTGTGCACCATTTACACAACAAGGCGATGTCCCTAGCGCTTTGTCAGTCCAAATATTTCGCTGAATGAATGGTTTTTCCTGAGAGAAGAGGCTTGATTGAGTAGAGGACTAGCAAGGCATTCTCGTCTCACTTTAATGAAACCAACGCAAATACAGATAACCGACAGCAAACCCAATGCAGGTTTGGTGCATGACGAAGCAAGAATGTTGAAGTTGAACGCACTTCGGAATCTTACGTAGTCTTGCAGTTGGCCAACTGACAGCCCAGGAGGTAGAAAGACGAATTGAAACTTATTCCGAGGTGTTAACACCTATTCTCTCCCACAGGTCAGAACAGTATAGGCTTTTGTTTTACCCGAAAGGAGAAAGCGCATATTGCAAGGAAAATAGTCCTTATTGGAAATAATGAATTCAGGGAATCTTATTAAATTTATTTTGCAGCTTCAGAGCTTCACCGTGGAATGAAATGTTTAAAAAGTCACAAGAAATCGCCGCAAGTGACTTTGTTCTTGATTATGTCCCATTATTCTAGAAAAAAATGTGTTCATGCTGTTGTCCAATTCATCACTGTAGAAGCAAACACACTTGTGACAGAAGCTCAAGCAATCTGTAAATTTGCTGTAGCTAATGTACATATGCATATATCAGGCAACTTGTGAAATCCCAGTGACAACTGTGATATTTGAACACCGGGAAAATGAAGACAACTAATCTAGAACCGATGAAAATAACTGATGCTGACATCAATTCTTGAAAAATATCTCACGGTAGTTCCAATCGTCTAAGTTTGTACTCTCCAATGAAGTAGCTTTTCATCACATTCAGTCAAGGCATATGCCCATGAAACGCGTGATTTATGTGGAAAGGTTGTGACCGTATTATTGTTGCGCATAGTTTCTTATAGCAGCGCAGTGTTTGACGCTACTTGCGACGTTTCCTGAATGTCTTGCCCTAGACATAATAAATTTGACTTCCATTCAATCGCATAGTTTATTTCTTGGTTCTCATTGCAATGTTAGCAGATAACTACACTAATGAGATTTGCGGGTTGGAATGGAAACTTCCTAAAATTGACTGAAGAGCGCAAAAATGGAAGGCGAGCATCGTTTTTGAACCTTGTTCCATATTTCCCATAACCGCACTCACTCAATCACTCCTTCATTGGATTCAGCGTCGGCGGTATAACTGCCTGTGTGGCATACTGAAGGGGGACAACCAAACCAATTTCATTGCAGAAAGCACTTTCAATCTCTTTAGCAGCAGTATTTGCTTTTTTGGTCCTGATCCAATTCCATTCTGGATTGTAAACCACCAAGTTAATTTTCTGTAAAATAAGACCACAGAACTGATTGGTGCAGCAACTGTACCTATTCATTTAGCTGCTACACTGAATTCCAAATCTTGATCTCGTTTTATTTCGATCACACTGGTCTGGGGGTAGTATTGAATGATCAAAGGATTCTAAATGTTTTATTAAGTCAGATCAACACGCTACACGCTTTAAGGGGATAAAAAAGACAGTATTTCGGCTGTGAAATTGAAACATACCTCTCAAAAGGGATTCCAATTAGGGCTTCATATAGCACCGCACCGGGAAAAGCCGAATTCCGCATTTACCAAATCTGGATCTCAGCGGGTATGAAAACCGCTTCCCCAGCGAGTACCACAAACGAGTATCCAAACCGACAGTATACGAACTAACCGGTGTTTTTCATTGGAAATCAAATGGCTTCTCGAACGTTTTGCCAAAATGAGCCTGCAGTGATAGCAGTCCGGCACTATTATTATAACATGAATTGAATCAAAATTTGCTATCCTAGAAATCGAATGCCCTTTTGATGGCATGAACCGAGTGTGTCCATTCGTTTTTGCGTAAGAATTAAGCAACGTGGAATGGATTATTGGAGCTAGCTTGTGACCTTATATATATATATATATATATATATATATATGTTTCTCACCAGGATCGAATCTGTCACATGAGGAGTGTGCATGGAAGCTCTTCGTCAAAGAGTCCACGGAAGAACCACAACTGTGATTCGTTGATAATTGTTTGTCAGTTGGGCTGAACCAACCTTCGGAACGAGGGCAGAATGCCCGAGAATATACATATGTATATATAGAAACAGCACGATTTAATGTGTGTGGATGCGTGAACAAAACTTGCTCGGGAGCACACGACCGGTTTGGCGGTTATTGTCGCTCGTCAGGTACGCGTACCCGGTGCTCTCTTGTCCAAATATCCACATACTTCGGAGTGTACAAATTTCTTTGGATGTTTGGACAAGAGAGCACCGGGTACGCATACCTGACGAGCGACAATAACCGCCAAACCGGTCGTGTGCTCCCGGACAAATTTTGTTCACCCATCCACATACTAAATCGTGCTGCTTCTATATATACATATGTATATTCTCGGGCATTCTGACCTCCTTCCTAAGCTTCGCTCAGCCCAACTGACAAACAATTATCAACCAATCACAGTTGTCGTTCTTCTGTGGACTCTTCCATGAACACCTTCCATGCACACTCCTCATGCTACACACTCGATTCCGATGAGACAGACATATCAATTCGGAGTGTACAAGTATGTGGGTGTTTGGACAACAGAGCACCGAGTATGCATACCTGACGAGCGACAATAACCGCGAAACCGGTCGTGTGCTCCCGGCCAAATTTTGTTCACTCATCCAGATACTACTTGCTGCTTCTATATATGCATATATATGTATGTACTTTCGCGATGACTAAAGGACTAAATGGATAAATCGACAGATCGTGAACACTCGTGCTCCACTTATTTTCCTTTGGGTACTGGTCTAAACACTATTGGGCCAGTTCAGGTTTTACAACTGACTTTTGCCGACATGACTTCATGAGTGTCTGACAGTAAAGGTAAACAAAATGTACCTTCCTCCTATTAAGGTACCATCCTCGGAGGTATGCCAAGGCTTTTGCCGTATTTTCAATTTTGAAGCAGTGACTTCCATACCTAAGTTTCAATCAGGACTTCATTCGGTTTTCGATAGCAGGTAACTCCGTTGTTTTAAGTGCTCAGATAAGTATGCTTCTGGATTCTTCTTACTGAACCATCTAAAATGCTCATGAGACTTTAGTTCTTCTGGTATCCCTAATGATTTTTCGATAACTGAAAGGATAAATATTTTGCATATGGAAGCTGTCTTGGCAAATGGGAATTCAGTTCATCGTGCCTAACCCGAAGACCAACTAGGTTTCGACCATATAGCTGCCCAAATCATTTCGGAAGTATGCCAAAATTATTCGAAATTGTGTCGAAACTATTCGGACGTTCCATTCAAAAAACTTATTTGGATCTCGTTTGCAAGTCTGAAACATGATCCATCTTGATTGGAGTCAATTGTGCTTATGCACTGTAAAATGTGCTAATAATCCACTCATTGCTGCGCACTCTGCATGCAGATGCATTTTCGAGACGTTTTGTAGAGAACGGGCACATTTTCACCCAACTCTGATCAGTTCTGACGTTGGTCCTAAAATTTCTGACACAGTTTCAAAATAACGCCCCCGAGAAATGACAAAAAATACAATCTCCAGTTCCGGGTCACAGGCGGCAGTTAGAAATATTATCACCATGGTTTATAAGCCAGACGTAATAAAGTGGCCTTGATGTATAACGTTCAAACGTTGTTTCTTAACTTATTAGTTTACAAAAATTACGTTGGGGCCAATTTGAAACCCTCTGCCGCTTGCTTCCTAGGGTTTATACCTTGCTTAGAATGTTAGAGATGAGAGAGAACTTTGCGGCTGGTAAAATGATTTACTTAAATTGATGGTGAAGGAATTCAGGGGCATTGCGTTATGCGCTTCCCCCTAGGGCATTGTTGAGTTATAATTTTTCACAAACCACTCGGAATATAACCATCATATTTCTTATGTCTGAGTAAATTAGACGCCAGCTTATGGTATCCACCTGTCCGAGGAAGATTCCAGCCAACATGCTGCAGCTGCACGGTATTCCCATGGTTCGTCAATATTTTATGCTGTTCAGGCGATTTATGGGAGAATGAAGGCATTGATAATCTGCCACAAATTACCCTTTAGTGTTTCAGCGAAAACATTTCCCGTTCAGTCACACAGTTGATTCGATGATTGGAAACGGGTTTTGACAGTGTTCCTGCCTGTTTATGTGTACTATTGATTTTCCGTTCTAAGCAGTAGTAAGACACAATGGAATTAAGATCTACCGTGGGTATTTATTTTTAAGTACATCGGTGACTATGCATGATGTCTTCTTTAACATAAACTGTGTTAATTACCAGGGCAAATCTATCATTCTGAGGTTTCAGGATGAGGCCTATTTCCTAAATGTCCCTCAAGTTTGTTACAGTAGTGCGGGCTTTAGGAAAAGTATCTCTCCTGTTAACTGAACGCCTTACCATTGAAATATTGCAGTGTTTACTAAGAAAATTTATCAAAGCAGTCTTAGCTCACAGAGTCGTTAGATTTGAAATAACTTCTAACACGATAACAGTGGTAACAATTTGAATGACGGAAACATTTCACACAACATCTGTGATGCGCATTACACGTACGAATATTGTGCAACGGCGCAATGAGTACCGTGAAAACCTACGATGTAATGAGTCCGGTGCCAAATGAATATGCACTCAGGTGCCTTCATATCACTGAACAACAACGACCCGAGATAAGTGTTTGTTTGGAAGCAATGTCTGATTTTCTAAAATTGTAGCGGGGAAGTCAGTTTGTGTGCAGAATAAGTTATGTCATTGCATGAAAAGATGTGGGATTTAAGCAGGAAATTTCAGAACTGACACCAATTGATATGAAAAAGCGACTATTTCACCATCGTAATCAATCGACAGTACAAACGGATGTAAATAGACATATTTGTCGAATGTGCATAAACTCACAGACGTCGACGTTGCTTCATTGATCAAATTAGTAGTAGTCTCCTAGACCAGATTAATCTAGCAAAAACATATTATTCGAAAGGGCCATGTAGATGACGAACGGAAGTACATTCTCTTTAAACAGGCGGGCAGTCAGGTATACGTTCTAAAATCTTGTTTATCGCGAGCGCTAACTCTACCGGCTCCAGCTGATCGTCTCCACCCTAGTTCAATCCTAACCCGCCCAATCAAGCGAGAACGACCAAATGACATCTGGCCGCTCAACACGAAAGTTTTTTCATTTATTTTTCATATCCAACTGGTTTATATTAGGTTGACAGGATAGAGCTCATTAGTGGATTTTCCATCAGCCTAATAGGCTCATTGCTTATTCTTTGGTTGGTGTCCCCTCCCCCTCTGAGCGTGTCACAACTCAGACTGCTCTCAATGCGTTCGTAGTATGGTCGTCTTTGAACTTGTCTTCGTACTGGCTGTAGGTCTAATTCCGAGACCGTGCATTGATCGAATGAGGTCGGAGGAGGTTGGCGGTCCGTCCTGTTCTTCTACATATAAACGTTCTTCGCCTATGTATGACTCATCGCACATAAGCCCATTGGCCTTACACTTTTCGCATCCGCATGCAGCCTCCCCTCACAGTTTATAAATACTGTTCTAGGTGGCACGAAACGTGAAGCGTTTGCTCATTGGTGATGTACATTCGTGAAACCGTTTGACATGGTTATCAGAAATCCTAAGTGGCAGGACAACTGAGTCAGGAAATGAACAGGGTCTGAGGGAAGATAGATGAAACTTAGAAAGGTGAACTGACCATATCTGGTGAAGTTTTCAAACGAAAAGCTTCAATCAAATTTCAGTTTTCTGGACAGGCCTTATCTGTTCTATGCCTATTTTGCTGCTGTAGTTAAGCGGATTATGTATGATATAGCATTAGAGCGACGATAGGTCTTCGAATGTTTCCGGAGTAGCTTGAGAAACTTTCGTGTTCTGTCGCACTTTACTTACTGGAAATGTCGTCAGTTGTGCTCAATTGAGGATTTTCCAAAGCGTCATTGTGTTATGAACCCAGAATGAACAGTGATTTCCCCGAGAAGTGGACTATTTACCGTCAGGTTTGTACAGTATTTTGTCATTTTTCTTAAATTTTACAAAGTAAGGATTGAGTGTTTATGATGTGACCTCATAATCATTTCGTTACATTGATTTCATTTACATAAAATCAGTAGAACATTTGTCTAAAACTACTCAACGCTGATAAAGGTTTTCTGCAAACTGTCTATCGAAAGCGCGTGTTTTACACTCTATGGCATATGACATGGCTAAAATGTCCATACTTCATCATGCTCCTGAATCGAAAGCCTAACCAAAGTATAGAGGAAATGAAATACCACTTTAAATACAAAATCTCCGAGGTAGATTTTTAATCTCTTACTGAATTCTGCCGAGTTGATAAAAAACATTGATAGAGAAACTTCTTCGCTAGAGTTAGTCTTAAGTAAAGACTGCGTAAACTAGGCTGCACTCTGAGGAGTTTGACCCAACCACTTTAGCTTTTTGTAATGCTGTTAAGATAACCTGTTTGAAGTGTATCCCTGATTGAAATTAGAGTTTAATTATTTAAGAAATAACACTGACAGGCAACAGAAATGACGGGTACCAGTAAACATGGCCAGAGGAAAATCCACCATATTCATTCAATAGTCAGATGTGAAAAGCCAGATGTTATAAGCTCAGTTATTTTATACACTCCGAATTTGCACCTGTCAGCTCCGTGCAGCATATAAGCATGTAATCAAAATTGATCCCAGTTTTGGCAATCCGTACGGTTTTTCTGGTGTTTCATAAACTCCAATGGCCGTTTTTAGCCACTGAAGGTCTTTTGATTGTCGCTGAGTATAGTGTTTTGGCTGCAGCCCACGACTGGAAAGAAAAACATCATTCAACTGTCCAAATACGGTTCACGGTCTCATCGCAATTTGAATTCCCGGGCCCGCTCAAGGGTCATATGGTCTCTGCATGTTTTGACGAAAAACAACTTCCCAAACATGACTTGAGTGCATTTTATAAACTTTCGCAGCGGTTTCAGCATATAAAGGTGATATATTTTGCATTGGTAAACAAACAAACACAAATTTACAACAGAATCTTCGGACAGTCATTGGCTAGTGTCCAATACACATGGTTCATTGCATGCGGAACTCAGTTTGGCCTAACTGTGAGAAAGCAGATCAGAGGCTGAAATCCCTAAAACATTTCGTAAAATATAAACATTACCAACAGAGTTCATTAAAGCTGCATGTTGACTAGCTGCGGAGAATTTTATGATCATCAGATCTGTTTACCAGTTTTTCCTACACAAATTTGCGTGAGACCGGTCGATCGAGCCAATGTGGCTACCAAGGCGAAACGATTTTGGTACCTACTTTATGCACAGGAACACGAAGGCTTCAGCCTATTATTTTCTATTGACCAGCTTCATCGCGGAATGCGGTCCTCTAAATCGAGAAATACCACTTTCTTTTTTTGGCACCCCACCTTGAATATACAACATCAAACTGCTTACTGCAAATTTTATAACCGTTGTGGATAACTGGCCCTCAACGGAAGCAAACGAATGAATAACTGATGCAAGAAAATGTTATTTTTATGTCCGTGAGATTGAAACACTTGGGTACATACGCTTGGTTAACAGTGTGTACCTGAACGACCGTTATACCTTTGTGCATTTATTCATTTATGCTTTCAGGTCAGCGAATCTACACTCGTTCCATTTTTTGTTTCAACCAGTATTGCACAAAATCTCCGATTTTTCCATTGACCACTTATTGCCTACATTAACAACCGTTCACGTGACTCATACAAGCCATCCGGCTTGTGATTGCGTCCGGAAATTCAGATACGGCGATATATTGTGCGATATGCGTGTGCCGACTTTGGCAGTTAAACGGTATTCTGTGACTAATACACCCTCGGGCAGGGGTTGGAAATCAAAGAGGGAATTTTTAGCCAACCTTTGTCTAGCTCCAATGACTAGGACCTTATTCACCCTAGTCTTTCTAGGCATTCTTAGCTTCGAATCTCGCATATGCTTGGTCAATGAAAGGTAACTGGAAAATTAACGTGTCAAGTGAGAAACCTTTTATGAAAACCAAGCTGTTATTTCGTACAATTTTATTGAAGATCAGAAACAGATTAGATTCCGACATAATGTCCGAGAGACACGTAAGACAAGTCTGACCTGCAAATCAGTGAAACTGATAGGGTTGTATTCCTTGTCGATCAGAGAACGTATTGTGCCACTTATCAGAAAGCCTAACCGTCGTGAACCATGTGCGTGCTTCGTAGACAAAATCGATCCCTGCCAATTTGCCTGTGTGATACCAGTATGTCTACGACTGAACGGGAAGACTGGCGTCCAGAAAATACTGTTTCCTCCATTTTTTGCGTCTCAACGCTATTCAATCCGATGATCGGAAGGTTCTTCATTCGATTCGATTACTATCGATAATCAGCATGACTAGATTCGTCAGGTCTCTGAGTTATGCCTTACCAAACAGCTATTCGTTTGAGTAAATGATCATCTGATGCATATCGGACCAAACGAACTAGCATACGATTTTGTTTTAGGCTAATCAAAAGTCCTTCACGGGAAATGAGAAATCGGTCTGAAATCATGGAGAGATCCTCTCATTCGACGAACATGGTTTCCAGTGCCAAGATGTTTAGTCATCGCGTCCAGTATTCGCGGACCGCATGGGTCAAGTGCCCTGATTAAACGTTTTAGAACAATACAAATTATTTTGCGAAGCCTCGCAAAATCGATGGGTAAGTTTCGGTAAGTTTTTTGCAGTATTCATGCTCATTCCACTGGTACGATCCTGCCCAACGCCAGATAGAATGGAATGATTGGATTATTCTTATCTCAGCGCTGTTCGAAAGTTCCTATGTTCAGTCAGATGTAAAAAAGAAGTAGGAATTGCATTTTTTTGTAACACTAGTGATTGCAAAGTTGATAAGGGGGACAAAATTTTGAAAATGTACAGTTCTGGATCGGCTAGCAGATCGTGGCCAATAATATCCTCGAGAAGTTGGTTAATTGGGCCACTATGATGTTGGCAAATGGGCTGCTAAAAATCCGTCTACAACCGAATAAATAAGAAGCCAGCGGTTCTTTGTGGAACTCTGGTGAACTTCAAGGATAACACTGAAGAATGGGTGATAATCTATACCCACTTACTATTTCCATTTCTAGAGCATGTATTTTCAAAAATATTCACCGTTTCAACATATAGGTTGCACAAACATGCATTTTGTGAACGGCTGCAGGTGCAGCAAAATGTTTTGTGCAATTTGCCGTTTTGACGCCAAACATGCGTAGGCTTAAATTAGATAGTATATATTCCCTATCGTGAATAATCGGTTTGAAAGATGGTAAATTTGAACGTAGATGATGACAGCATTTAAGTGTTTCAGGTACACGGACAACACAATCCAACAAACGAGGTGACTTCTTAACATTCTTACTCATGCTAATGAAAAAGCACCACTTATGGTTTGGGAAACCAACGAGAAATATAAGTTTACAGTAAACAAGTGCGTGCATGATCGCGTTCCTGAGCACCACGCTGCGTAAGAGACGATCGCAACAGTTAGACTAGTTACAAACGCGTTGCCTTTGCACCTGGCTGAGTCTATTCACTCAGTGAAAAGGAGTATTCGGTTCCGGTCTCTCTAGAAAGATAGCAGGGCTGCTGACATTACCATTCTGATTGCTTCTGAAGCCGCAAGCATTCGTTTATGCATCCTTCTTCTTTGCTGCCATAAGATGTTTGTCCATGTGTCTCAACCATATGACTCAATACTCAGTTTCACGCACATGTTTCAGAAAGTGATATAAATCATAGTTACTGTGACCCGTTGTTTCGTTTATGCCGTCAGTCCAATAACACTCACGCCAGAAAGAGAACAAGACTGTCTACCTGGACTTGCGTCCCCCCAAGTGTTCTGTGTGATATTTTGGGCGCTTATGTATTAGAACACAATATTCACGGAAATAGCCAGCCCACTTCGAAATTGATCAAACACTGTGTGACTCTGGAATCCTTTCATGAAACGACAGTGTTTTCTTCTACATGGAGCGCTATGATTTTCTCCAAACGATCGGTAATCAGTCAGTGATCGAGCTACAATTTTAGTGGTTTGATTATAGTTACACTCTGAGGTACTTACCGAAGCGTCTGTGTATAACGTCCATCATGGGGCTTGACAAGAGAAAGATTTGCAGACGCGCTATCATCTTGGAAAATACCCTGAACAGTTCTGTTCAGCGATGTTCGTATGCATCAAAGCAGAAGTTCCAAGTAAATATTACTCCTGGCAATACCTGCTTATGGAAGAAAATTATGATCCGATGTCAAAAACGTAACCCGCTTGAGCTTTCTACTATAATTCCGGTAACAGTGACGCAAGAACGTGCCTGAAGGAAAAGGCTGGCCGACAAACTTCTCTGGCTTCAACTAATTGATGTACGAGCCGAGGCTCTAATCGTTTTCAGGCCAATGATTATGGACGGAGTTAGTCATTTTCTTAGTTCGGGACCAAGTTGGAAGTAACCTGACTTCCATGAAACCCACTGAGGCTAGCGAAGGAGTTCCTCGGAATAAAGACCAGAAAGGATCTATGTGCACCAGGGACTGAAATTAGTCAGTCAGTCGGCTTCTACCTAAACGGACGTGAAAAATCCGTTCGATTATGGCAAAAAAAATGATAATCTGCAGGCCACTTGATCTTTCTTGGTTTGATTGGACAGGACGGGACCAAACTAGGATGGAGCTGGCTGGTTAAAATCGGGGGAGTTAGCCACAGTGATAATCAGATTGTAAAACAATACTCCGATCTTGCCACAGGGGGCCTCCTCAGGTAGGCTTTGAAAACCCAGTCATACTAATTAGTTGCATAGATGCTTCCTAAACACCCCTAAAACAAGCGTGTTTGGTAAGTAGGAATACCATTCCATTGATTCAGATAACCTTTTCTATTGTTTGTACTTCAAAATCATCTTATTATTTTCCAAAATCGAATCCTTCTGTGATGTTCAACCCTTGGTAATATGTCTCTGTGATTGAAATCATCGTTTTTAGACTTGACAAAACCTTGTTGACAGAATTTAAATGGCGCAGTGACTAGACGGAAGCACCTGTCAAAAGGGCGTGCGCAGAATCCAGAGGCGTAAATGTCATTGAGATCTCTAGCTTGACCTCTGTGTAGCCTATCACTCCTTGGGAGACGACGACAATGGCCTATTTTCGATCCGATCTCACCCTGCCTGAAGATTGTCGGCTGTGTAAGGAAAAAGTATAGCTAAGTTTGTAAATATCAGGACCAAATGACGTAACGAGTATGGTTGTAAAACTTGCCTTGAGAAAGACTACCCACGGTAGTCGAAACGTTGGCGCATTACATCTATCAACAACTCTGAGTTATTAACATCATATCATCCACAATATAGCTGAGTTTGTTTTGACTGAACTACGTTGGGCAAACAGCACAGAATCCTCGAATAATAGCTTATTTTTGAGATAGACGCTTCCTAGTGGACAGATGCATTCGTTAAAATATCACTATAATGGTGGAGTAACTATTTGCAATTATATCTGACTTGTTTTATTTTCCTGTGCTCTACCTTCGTCCAAAGTGGGCGGCTTGTAACTGATCAAGGTAAAAACTCTGCTATTCCGGGGTGCTGAGATGTTCACTGCTGTAAAATAACAAATTCAACCCATCCCTCAGTATAAATTACGGATTTGTAAATGTCTGCAGGTCAACACTAGACCGCCTAGATGACCCGCACACTGATTTCCTTTAGACTGGAAACCTGTCTTTCCGGAAAACAGTTAAGGATGAATATATTGGTGAAAGGGCACAGGATTCCTCTTTACCATAATTTTTTTCTTGCAATCTCATATTCTTTCTGTATGGTTCGTCATCTCCTTCACATTAGCCCTCATGCTTTTCGCATAATTTCATATCCTTTTCTCACAACTCCCATTCTGGTTACATATTTTCCCATCCGGATACAAAAATATTCTGCGTTGGGTTTCGTTTCTTGCCCCAGTTTAACTCGTTCATCAATATGCGGACTTTTCTTGTCGAATAAACAAGGACGAAAATTCAAACTAGTCAAATGTGCTTTTAAACGATTGATTTGGTCTTAGTGATGTACGATGATGAGCATTTTATCAGAACGAACTACGTTGACCGAATTGTGCCAAGCCGAATGGAGCTAGAGTTGGGTCAGTGATAACTCGCCCAAAAAAGGACTAGCAAAAGGTTTACGTTTAAGTTAATATGGTGAGTCAAGTTTAATTCTGCACTCCGAATTTCATCCTAAGAATCTGTACGGAACAGAAAAGTTACAGGTATGGATCAGTTAGGTAGGTCATGAATTCGAACTGTGAAACTTATTTCTTCATTTTTGTGGTTGTTAAAGTATTTACGTGATGAACTAGTCAGGTGACATTCATACTAGAAAAGACCCTTGATTTCACGGTATGTATGAAAGTCACACTGAATTTAGCGACTAGGTTGCGCACTTTCATCTTGAAAGACCACAGATAGCTAAAATCTCCCTAACGTGTTTTACCATCCGACGGATTATGTGGCTGTATGTCAAACTTGATGCATTCAGTGTGTAATGCATTTTGTTAAGCAAACTCTGGGCACATGTTGAACGGAATAAAATGGGCTAGAACCGATGCCAAACGTGAATCAGTGTATAGGGATGACGAACCATTTGAAAGTAATGTGGGGCTGTGATTTGGATGAGAGCTCTGGGACACGGCTGTGAAACCTTGCGACAAGGATAGGAAAATGTGCGCGACAATTGAGAAGCTGTACGACGAAGATAAGTTGCGATAAAAGTTTGAGTAGTAGTCAGAATATCCATAAATTAAAAAATTACAAGATGAAATATTCGAGAGTAGACTGCCAGCGGTTAGATGACAATTCAGCTGCTAGCTCGGTGCAACATACTGTGCGTCTATCAGAAATCTTGTCTCGCTGGCTCACCCAGACTACCGCGCTGTGTGGAACCAGGCACGAAGGAGCAAATCCGGTGTTATAACCCTGTATACTGTGATTTTTGTTTCATTGTGTTTAACTGGTTGTCGTTCACATTCCTGTCCTGCAGCAGGTTTGCATTTTAACCGAATCTGTTTGTTTGTCTTCTGCAGGAAACTGAACTCTACATTTCAGTTTCATTGATGGATACGGTGCACTCGCTCCGGAGATTATGCAAAACCTTCCCCTAAAGTCTGGAACTGGAATTCCTCGTATTTCATCTGTTCTGGTGTACGTTGTACAGACAGCGGTATTCCTCGTTCCATAACTTTGTTTCGTTTCCTCTACGGTAAAGGGGATTCGGTGTAAAATGAACTGTCCATGCTTTTTCACGATGGTGATTTGAAAATCTGAGGTAGTGGGTGAATTCTTACCAGATGGGACCTTTGGCCCTGCCTTTGCGTTTCCATTTCTTTCCGGTGTTGAATAGTTTAAGAATAAATTTTTGATTCTTTCAATAAACCGTTGGTCTGCTAGGACCGTTTCTTACTCATGTGGCAATGCAGGTATCACAGAAGCTTCACCGAGTTTGGCGCACGATTTTTCATGCTTCACTATTGGAAGATAAACATTTTCGTCGCAGTACTTCATCTGGAAGTTTCAGTTTCCTAGTCTCATTCATAGATCATCAATCTGGCCATTTCAAACTTGTTCCGGTCTCGTTTTCGAAGTTGAGACGACCTAGAACAACGTTTAACCGTGATTGTTTTTAGGAACGGTCAAGAAATTAGGAAATCTGAGAAATTCCAACCGATTTAATTTCATTTCGGTTTAAAGTAAGTATATGACTGTTTTGTTCAAAATTAAGATAATAGTTCTTGGAACGTGAAGATAAGTATGGGTAGCTGAATAACCATTAGAACTATATAGAATGATTACGGGAAATTGAGATAATGATAGTATGACCGCTTGGAGGCGCATACTTCCAGAATGGTCTGTTCAACAGAATCGATAGTAACGTGATGCAATGTTTTCAGGTTGAGCTAAGTCTAGTCAAAAGATTTGTGTCAGAACATCGGGGTGAATTTGTCATGGTGACCGCGGTACGCACAAGGGTACCCTGGGACCAGTAAATACTCCGGGAACAGAAAACATTTAATCAATTCTAAATCAGTCAGGAGAGACGAGAATAGCTACCAGGTTAAGAAGACTTCGAGCTAACCATTCAGATTGAAGTCATGCGTTAACTGAAGTATGGTTTGATGGACACAATCAGTTGATGCTAATTGGAGACTCCTCGAGCACGTATGTTGACATGAGAAAATGTCAAAGCGACGAACAGAACAGACAAGCGACTATAAAACAGCCTGGTTGGCAAAAACACTACACAGAAGGTGCAGCGGATGGGAGTTTGCGCAATCCGCAGTCGCATACGAATTTATTGTCGTTCGTTGTTTCATTTTCACCAACTTATAGAGCATAAAACACTAAATTTCTGCAAACTGAGTTACAATTTTTGAGTTGATTACTACAAACCATTTTTCTGTACATATTTTACATGCCTGGTAGGTAAGTGACAATCTTGATAAGTGTTACACATCCAGAAATACCAAAGCTGAAACATCGACAAACCTGTCCAGTTGTTCACTGGGACCAGCGCGTCTGATCCAATAGTTTTGTAAAACATTTCACATTCATACCGTTACTAACTCATGCGTCTTGCGACTATCGTGCACAATTACCTGTTCGAAATAACAATCCATTTGTTACGACTATTTGCTGCGTGTCACTGTTCGCTTGCCAGAGGAACACTAAACGTGAATGAAATCAGACCTGGCTCGTACGCAAATGTCAATCTTCTTCACCTGGGTTTTTGTTAGCCTAGATGCTCTTCATGACTCCTTTGTCCAATTTCAACTTTATGGACGTCTTGGTTTGACAAATTGTATTGTTACTATTAGGTCATAATGGAGCTTATTCTGCTGACGGCTACCTGTAATCCGGTGCTCGCTGTCTCATTTTGCCGTTGATGACTTTTCGACGGTTAAACTTAAAGCTCTTATGCATGTACTCAATTGTTTACACTAATACACTAGATTCATCGTCAGGTAATAGCTTTTAGACATGACCGGATATTAAGATGTGAATAATGACACTTTATTTGTTCTTCTGTACTACTGCATTATTATCAGGTCAATCAAATACCTAGTAGTGTCAGTTATCCTCAAATTCTCGCTTGAGAATTTGATGCCTGACACATAAAAGTGAAAAAAGTAGAAATAAGCGATGTTTGGGTTGACGAAACTTTGCCAACTCTGGTAGATTATGGAGTACAAATTATTCGGTCCAGCGGCAGTAGTAATGGGATACACCCTTTTGGCACGTTACCGTCTGATTCAAGATTATTGTGATAAAGGATTGCGCGTATCACGCTGGCTTAAATACATATGGGAACCGATAACTATTTTGTGTATGCATTTCAGTTCTTCGGTTCTTTTTCATCAACTTTAAACATTAATTCTGGGTTGATGCAGAAAACTCAACCGTGAAACTGTTAGAAAATTACGAAAACACCGTGCCGCATCCAAAAGGCAAGTACTGGAATATATTTTTCCTAATTCGTTTACAAATTGCAACATTATTTTCCACTTCAAATGCTTATTAAACAACCTCTGTGTTTAAATTGCTCAAAGGTTAGTGATGGACAAAATCCATGCACATCACAATATTTAAATCTTTCGTTTTTGATAATTGGATGAGTGTTATCACAGTTTTAGTCGCGTTGGAAACTTACTTTAAACACAACTCAAAATAATGAAGGACGGTCAACATAGTTCCCTGGGAGGCATTTGAAACCCCCTTATTGAAATGGAATGAAAAAATAAATCCAGGTAAGTTTACCTGCGGGATCAGTAATTTACCAGATTATGAAATCATTACATTTGTCATCTTCCGAGCTGCATTTGAGACACTTTGCTAGAAGGAATTTTAGGCATTATCCATTCAGTAGTGGTTTTTATTGTGACATGATTATAATAAAAGTGTCATTTGAAATTGATTTTGCCACCTTTTTTGTAAAGTTTGCTTATTCCGTTGTCTAGGTTCATAGACAATAATCCTCCGAATTCAGCTAGGCTGTCCTAAAAGTGTCATTCAGGTGAAGTTTAGGATATGGTCAGATTACCGTCCGATGGTGGTTTTGTTACCTGGTATGGTGAAATTGGTTACCATACACTCGGTTGATTTAAACTTTTGTGGCAATACTGCGTAAATTGAAATTGTTCAGTGGATCTGAGGAAATCAATCGTAATGATTGTCGTAAGTTTGCTTGTCAAAGGGAATGGATTTTCGACTCGTCAAATAATGAATAACTGGCTAAGAGAAAGTGCTAAAACATTATCTGCTGTATTCTTCATTAAACAATCTTTTTGGTTTGGTAATCTTTAGAACAATACGAAATTGAAAACTACAATAGCTGGCCCCTAAGATTTAAAGTGCACCTCAGTTTTTTCCACACCGCTGCATTTTGATCGACTTGTGTTTGACTAACATGTCAAAAAAATGGAAATTCGACGGTGGTACTTCGTTAACTGACGGCAAGATTTCATACCTTCATAATGTAAAAGCTTACATCAAGTGAGGATACAATTTTGGTTCTTTATACAACCTGAATTGCATTTTATCCCGTTCCTGTTCTAGCTCACTAACATTCGGACAGGTATTTCTGAGTGATATGTTCTTCCGGAGCTTGTCATTCATGCCAAGACATCACACAAACCGCAATCGGTTCTTGCGATATTTCCAAAATAATAGTTCCACTGTAGAACGTTTCCTCAGATGGGTACTAAGCTACTAGTGTTTCCAACAAATTTCCTGGTAAGAAACCAAAAATCAGTAGCCGATAACAATAACGGCCATCCCGACCATTTTACCACCGATTCCAAACAATGAAGACGTCATCAACCGAATACCAAGAAAGGTACAAAACATTCATTTAATAGCATCACAGTTGACAAACCAACTATTTCTCATGGAATGTGTTCTACCGGTCATCTCGCCACTTGTTTAAAGTTGCGCAACCATGGTATTACTTTTGGGACTGACCATCTAATACGTTAAGTTATTTTAAACAAAATGTTTCTTTCCTCGTCCGATTTATAGCTGATAATAATCCTACGCGGAACTGCCAAAAGTTGTGCCGTGGACAACGCTGCATTGCAAATGATTTATTTTTAATTTGGCAAGATTTAGTTACATAAAAAGGTATGGAAGTTTCAATTAAAATTCGCAAGTATAATCGGCGTGTAGTTCAACTGAGAAAACGTCGGGGCAGAATCACCTCAGCAGTCGAATGTCTTTCGGGAAATAAAGTGCCACTTTCCAACCCGTTAATTTTGCCGTAACATTTATCATAAAATCACTTTTTAAGGTCACTGCAGTTGTCCTTTTCAAAACTTTAATCGTGTGAAATTTTTACAGATGTAGGGCCGTTCTAGTTTTTATCTAAAAAGACATACCTTCTAAATGCTACTTTTAGTTAAGACGACGGTAAACAGAATATTCTAAATCTGCCCAACTAACACATCGCTCATCGAGCGTTGTTGAGGTTTGAGGCAAGTTCTAAGCTACTCATCCACGAATGTGAGTAATGTTTACATGCCCACTTGAAAACTTTCACCCTTTTTTAATAGCGTTTAGGCAGGCGACTTTTGTGCTACGTAATTCCGGCACAATTTTTGTTTAATGGACAATCTTGTGACTTGAAAATTCTACATCGACTTCTGCTCTTCTTTGATGATTGGGTTCTCGTTTTTGTCCGTTATAGAAAACGTGTTTAGCTTCATTTTGCTGTTTCATAGGTGCAAACGGTTTTATGTGATTTTTAAAATACTTTTTCATTATTTTAAGACCCTTGAGATTGTTCATTTGACGTAGGAGTCACTTCCTTGTTTCGTGCGCGTACTGGTGCCAACACCTGTCTGACAATGATCTTTTGTATTTGTTTACCTTCTGGGATGAAGTGAGGTGTAAGAACAGCATTTCTCCTTTGTTTTTTTTCACAAAACCTGATTTCAGATACGTCATCATGATGTTTGAGTGGAGCTACCGGAGTCGATAAATGGGCCTGAATGCCACAATGTTGGATGCTTGGGGATGCCTAATTAAAAGAACACCGACAATTGTTTCCGACATCGCATTTTGTGTTAAAACGATAAACATTTTTAAACGAAGCTGACAATCACCAAACAGCGGAAGACACAGTCCCACCCTACACAGTAAATAACGCATCCACGTGTTATACATTGTGTTATACCATTAGAAAAACCTCTCATTGCTTTCATATCCAAGAAGATCGTCTGCTGACTTCAGCTCGCTAGCTGATCGTAAGTATTCGTCAAACAATCCACGAAGCACTATTGGACAGACAGTCTGCACTCGCACGAATATGAACTCCTTTGCAAGGTCCTTGTTTGAGATCGTTCTGACACCGAGGGGTAAGCAGGCAGCAGCTTGAAGCCACGCTTCCGTTTTGTGCGACTAATTGAGCCCAGGACAAACAAGGGCGTGCAAATCTGAGCTGCCCAACGGAATTTACATCTATGTATAACTCGAAAATCACGTTCAATGGTGATCCTTTCATAGACAGATCGCGGTAATCACTGATAGAGCTGCTGAACTCAGAAATTTGTATAAAAGCCAAGACCGTTATTCTGCATCACCATTTGCGGAGCTAGATTTATTTAGGTTAGGGAAACTTGCGAAGCTTTGGTCGGTCAAATTAAAGGACCCTGACGAAACCGAGTGGATTCGCATGCAAATGAATCGATTCATGCCTCTTGAGAATATATAAACATGTACGTACATATGTACATGTTTACGTAAATGGAAACGGGTCCCTTGATGATGGTTTTTGATTGCATATGAGGGTACACGTATACACGTCTAGATGCATAGTCATATACTTATGCACACGATTGCATGCATTTTTGCAAAACCTTGCCTATCAGTAAGAATATATATATAAAGAGAGAGCTCGGATAATATAGAACTGTTGCCTGGAGAAAATGCGGTCCCTTGGGAAATTAGTAACTAACGACGGTTTCGATGTTTTTTCGTTCACCGAGGCAGATACAGAACACATGCTATCGATTGTCTTTTCCACCAACTGGATTAGTTTGTCGATGGATTACATCCAACTAGCTAATTAATCAGGTCTCACCTGATGATTTCAGTTCAGGAAGGTTAATTGTCCTTTTTGCATCACAGTAATGATGTGACTTGTGAGTCCATTGTTTGATAGCACTTTTCGGCGGCATCGTTGAAGTATAATTATGGTCATTTTGTCGTGTGACTTGTTGTGAACAACTTTCTGTTTGAGTTACCATTGGTGGTGCAAGCTTCTCGTCATTATCATTATCATTAGCGCTGCAATGTCCTTAAGAATAACATCCCTTTATTGTGGTTACTTGATGGTATTTCCTTAGAATTGCCCTTATTTAAAAGGAAGTTGTTCTTGCTACGTACGTGTAAATAGCTCATTCTTAGAAATCCCTATTACTATAAGAAAGGGCCTGATAGCCGTTAAACACAATCACGTAGTGCATAGCATAATTCTGAAGTTAACTCCCACAGATCTTTTTGTATTTTCCAGATGTTTACACTCTTTTATTAATGTGGCCAGGATATACACCATTATTATTTCAGGAGCAGAGGACATTGTGAGGCGTATTTCCTAGGCTTGAGCGGCGTGTGCTAAACTGAACCACTTGTGGCGTTGGCCTGATATTTCACTGAAGTTGTAGGGTTGTTTTTACTGTGGCACGGTGTGCTCAGTCCGGTTGTATGGTTGCGAGACATGGAGTATGCGTGTCGGAAATGTTCGTCGCCTGGAAGTTTTCGACCATCGATGTCAACTAGCTCGCGAGAGACACTGGAGGGTATGGCAGCGGACCGTGGACAGTGATCGTTTTGTCATTTTCTGTCGAATCAGAATGATTGAGAAATTGCTTTTCCACAGTTACACTGTGTTCCGTGGCTACTGCAGTGTTCTTGAATTTTAGCACCTGTGTAGGTCCACCCCCTGTGTCTCTTCCACATTCACTCCTTTTATAGAAGCATATAACTCCGAACGAAAGGCAGCAGTCAGTGAAGCTGGCCTTACTTTTCAGTGTTAAACGATGATGATGATGATGTTGATGATGCCAAGCAGCGTTGCGGATTCATTTACTTGTGTAGACTAAGAAGCTAATACTGAAATTATATAATCAAATTCACCCGGATTTACCCACTGGTGCAAGTGCACATCAAGTGCTTGTTGTGAAACTGCCTTCCCGAGCCGGCGGAGTCAACATCTCACATGGTGAGAATCCACCAGGCGCTTGGTATTAAAATACGATTGGGAAACCGAAAATTCTTTAGGCAGCCACAAACACCCGTTAGGCTAAAGCAGCTACCAGGGGATTTTACAGAATTACGCTCTTCGGACGTAACTGCAGTCGGTAGGTTTTGCGCCTATTTTTCATTTTGTTACAGAAAACCCGTCTGTTTTACAGATGGTGAAATTAATAAAAATGTGCCGTCGTATTTTTTCAAAAAAAAAACATTTTCAAAACTAAATGAACTTGAAGGCACGTCACCTTAAACCCATTGCTCAAAATTGAAAACCGTGGATATAAGCGCAGCGAACACAGGTTCCTTTAATAAATCGATTACTTATTATTTCATTATTACCAATCACTCATACATCAGCCGGGAACTAGTTATGGCTTTGCCACTACGGAGCAGAATATCGGGAAGAAAACGACTACAAGTTTGTCGTCCCCATCATTGTTGCACCTACTTTTTACAACTGCTCACATCCACATGTCACAAAACACAAGCAACGCACCAGTTAAGTCTGTCGGTATAATAGTGGAGAAAAACTTGGGAGATATTTGCAAAACTTACAATTTCCGAAATAATTCGCGTAATACTGGCAAGCCTTTTTTTCCTATGGCTACGAGTCGATATACAGGAAACCAAATGTTTGCGTTCGCCTTGCATCAGCTGACAACAAATTTGGGGCCAGTCCATAACGAGTGGGATATGCCGGTTTGTCAGTCTTAACGAAAGGATAAAGAACTCCACTTACTATGAGTAGCTCGTAAGTTCCATTTCAAAATCTATTGAACTTTTAGGCCTTTATGTTCTGCTACGAAACTCGTTACGTCTTTTGACTGTTAACTGATGGCATCAGTCCTAGGTCAGCTGACCATGAGAGAGGCCCCAGGGAATAAATTTCAATCTAGTACAAAATTTCACGCGTTGATATGTAGTAGGCGTTGATGTATGTGCCTCATACTTTACAGATGTTGCATGTTTTGCGGAATATTCCAATGCAAACTTAAAAGAATCAGGAAAAAACGAGATACTGCTTGAAAAGACAGATAAGCTTGGTAAAATGATAAGGTTCGCTCAAGGAAATACGTCTAATATTAAATTCAACAAAAACAGCCACAGACACTGAACTCCTTTGGTGGTCGCACAGAGGCTTGGCAATGAAATCCACGCCATCCATCATGTTTGAACTTAAAAATTTCCAGTTGAATCTGAAAACCTTGAGTGGTTTAAGACTTGGTGGGATCTCACACAAGGTAACCAAATTTTTGCCTTTTGGGTTGTTTCGTAATATCTTCAGGATTACTCGATGGCGATTTACTTCATCATGCGGTTGATGTAAAACTTCGTTATGCAAATTTATTTTTCTGAGTGTTATAATAAGACTTTTGCAAAGAGATACACTTTTTTCTCTAGCTTCGTTTTTCCAAGGAATATCACCATCACATCTGAAGAGAAGAAAGCTCGTGCAATATGAACAACAGCTTTTGAGGAAGGAGTATTGATAAAATCTTACTGCGTCTATTTCACGGAGTGTACCTGACGAATCGTTTGAACAACAATCTGTAGGGCCAATTTAACCTCAATTGTAACTAGTCTGCGAATTTCCGAAGTGCGTTTTTTATGAACGAAACACCCCTTCATTAATGCCATCCTCAGGTTTTTTCACCGCGGACAGTGCTAATCTCTTTTTCTCAGTAAGTTTCCCTTTATTCGCAGCTGTCAACTTGCCAATGGACCGTTTTATCAAGGCCAACCCGTCTGTGTCATTCAGGGTGAGGTTCTTGGCAAAAATCGATTGAAAATGAATTGACCGATGCGAGTTCCTTATAAAATGCTGAGAAGCTCAAAATTTTTAGGTTGCATTTCCTTATCCTTCTCACCATCACCTGGAATTTGGATGCCCTCAGCTTACCTTACTTCGTCCGTCAGCACCTGATTTTTACGGAAATATTTATTCATGAGCCCCTGGAAGACATTTTGCATATGATCAGCGGAACTGTCTACCATCAGATTCTGAAGACTTGGCTCAAACATTCTCCTCAATCAGCAAAGTATAGAAGGCCCGGACCAAAGGCTTGATGCTGAAAATGTGTAACACATTTCGTTGGGCTAAATCGACACTGATAAGGCAATACACATGAGAGCAAACCACAGCATAAAATTCCGACTGAAAGGCGCTGGTCGAAAATGGAATATCTGGCAAGTGGAGGGCCAGCCAAAATAAGAAAATTTCGTTTTCGATGAAACGAAGGCAGCCAAACGAGTGGCACAAAATCATTGTCTAATTTCAAGGCAGATCGTAAATAAAATAATGTCCGAATACAATGAATTGCCTCTAGAATGTCATCACAATCCTATCACTGGTTGCGCTTAGCATAACTCATCCTAGCTTATTTTGGTGGTCAAGTGCAAATTGCGGTCATAGTGTTTGAGATCTGACCAACTCTTAAACCATTGAAGTTTTCACAGTCAACTGAACCTCGCTGAGTTCGTATTGTGGATTTAATTCTCAAGTCCCTGCATCGCCAGCAATCAAGATCAGCGTCTGTGGCTGTTTTTGGTGAGTTAAAGGACTTGCATTCGCCTGGGATTCCGTGGTGTTTTCTTTTTCTTGCCGCACACTGCATATGCAGGTGCACATGTACATTTGGTATAAAAGTAACAATTTTTCTTCATGACACTAGTGAAGCTTGGGAAACGATAGATTCATTTTAATTGTGAATGATATAATATTAAGGCAAGTTTTACAATCGACTTGCCTTGAGAGAGACTACCCACGGTTGTTGAAACGTTGGCGCATTACATCTACCAACAACGCTGTGTTATTAACATTAAATCATTCCCAATTAAAACCAGTACATGGCGCATCGATTCTTTGATGCACTCCTTACCTCATTTGGTCCTGAAATAAATTCATATCTTTAGGAATCACTCATACTCCTTCTCATTCCATCTCAATTCCTAAACAAAATATGACTATGGTATACTGAAAAATGTCCCTCTGCATCAGGACTAGAAACGTTGGAATAGATTGACTTAAAGATGTCTGGACTGAAATGCAGAACCAAGGAAGTTAAAGAGGTTGGTGGCAAGGAGGAAGACAGGTTGTCGAGCTAACCAATTTGTAAGACCGTTTGTCTTAAAGCGGATCTCGTATTAACTGTTGTGACCACTTTTGCATCACCCTTACTCAGCTCTGTAAGAAACCAATACTGAAAACCCCGACATTCGACCGGTACAACGAGGAGATAGTCGGAAACGGTAGCAGGTTGAGTATATTCTGGCAGGAGCGTGCGAGTGGGACGTGCGTGAGCAACGCACAAATGATGATCGCGCTGGGTGGTCAACGTTCGGTTAAACAAGCAATCTGGAGGAACAAATCCGTATTCCCCCCACGAGGTTGGGAATGCTGAATGAGCTAATTAAGGTAGGTGATAAACATTGTCAAGCCAAATAGGCTAAAATATAGGCGTATATAAAACCAAGCTGCGATGGACTACGAAAGCATTTATAGGTTGATCTAAGGGTATAAGTACCGTGGAAGTAATCGCCGAAAGTTCGAAAATGACTCAAATGTTTGAATATGATTCGTTGGCTTTAAAATTCGGGACAATGGCAAAGCAAAATGAAGGTGAACTGAATCGGTTTCATAATCCTACTAACACCATGTAAACACTTGTACATCCCAGACCATCCCACCGACAAGAGTGTCCTTCTGAGAAAGAAGCAATTATAACTAGAGAGACGACTTGGCATCGTCCTATGTTAATTATTAAACAAGAGGGGGAATTCTCAGTCGAGAATCGTCAAATGCGAAGAAGCTGAAGCATAGGCATATGTGATGGCATCGAGCTTTCGGAGGAACTCCACTGTTTTCGGACATCGTTTTCTCTAAGATCTGCTCTGACGCGTGGTATCCAATTTGTGACATTTTTCGGTTGCTTTCGTTTTATCGCAGGCGAGACTTGTACCTTGTCACTCGTGCAGCAGTTTTACATTCTTCGCTTTCGAACTGCTCCGACCACTCAACATCCGCTATGGTCTGCCTTCTCGTTTATTGTTTTGTCGTTGGCACGTCGGCGACCCGACATAAACAACGCATTTCTGGATTCCAGCGCTCAACTTGGGTCTTCTCTGTTCAAATGAATTAGGAGGTTGTCAACGATGGTGTCAGAATCCGACAAAATACAAGTTCGTGATCCCGTTCCGGACGTCTTTTACATTGGTCAGCTGGACTTCAAACTCGACAATCACGTGATTCTGTGAATTTTTGGTGCCCTGTCCTTCTTTGCGTTGTACATTATATATTTATTCGACGCACAATCGCAACTAACTGTGTCAAGGGGGACGAAGATACCGTACGAAACGGATTATACTATTTCGTCCGTCACATTTAAACTAGACATTTATTCCGCATGATCCGATGTGTGGTTTGCAAATTTAGAGTTCCAGTTTAGGACACTTAGGATTACCCATCAGAAGAAACAAACTTACTACTACTTGCAATTCCTTCCTGCCAATGGCATCACATCGGTACTGAACACAACTAGGTAGTGGCCGTGTGGCCGAATGAAAAAGGCTTTGTTACATCATTTTCTTCTTTCGGGAAAAGAGTGATTGCGGCAACTGCTGGCGTGTCGCCACACTGGAAATACAAATCCTCGCCGCCATTTGAAACATCCTCACTAATGCATACTCTGCGATCGTTCGGGAACTGTGGCCGGAGTTACTTCCAGTTAACCTTCAGCACACGGCCCCGCTAGAGGACTTGTCTGAGGACACGGCCAGCTCGCGTTGCCGACAAGAATGTGGCACTTGTCGTAGTGGGGCTGGTCCCCTCACGACATTGCGCAATCGCCCGAATTTAGGCGGAGAGGAGTCATCAGAGAGATACCCTACTACTTTACCCGTTCATAAGCGCATTTCATTGAAAGACAGTATATGCCCCACCGCTTGCTTTGTCCTACGAACCTCTAATCAGAACGACCCTCTATAACAGCGCACATCCGCCAACCAGGCTCTTCATCCGCTCCTAGCGGTCCGTAGGCGAAACCGGTTGACCCTTGCTGGCATTATTGTCTATTCGGCCAGGGCGAACATAAATGTCGTTAACCGTGTTCCTTCCCCAGGTAAAACGCCAATTCCGGCGGAAAAATGAGGCCGTACTCGTCGGCAGAGTATTCTAGGTTGGCCGTTTATTTTACGTACACGACCGCCATAGAAATGCTAGGTTTCTGGATGATACCGGAGCTTGATTGTCTTCAATGCTTATCGGATACTCCAGGCCACGAGCATCATTGGTTCGCCTGTCGGTTTCGAATGACCCTGTTCCTACTTAAAACTTGGGACAGTTAAAGATTAACCTAGGATCAAGACGAAAGTATCTGTGGATGCTCGGTCTTGCTGACGTTCCCACAGGTACACTGGGTATCAATTTTCTGCAGCGCTACGAATTACTTGTTGATTCATGTAGACTGCAGTTGGCTGATCCCTCGTCGGACAATAAACTTAGGGGTTTCAAATTCCGCACAGACGCGCGGCAAATCAACGGCACGTGTGATGATATTTCGAATGGTTTTCAATTAATATTCATCAAATTCCTTCTACTAACTAAACCGTTTGAAAAGGTAGATTCACTGACTTATCGTTTAGCGCACCATATCGCCACTGTCGGACCACTGGTCACGGATTGACGTCGCCGACTGACAGCGGACAAATTATCATTCACCAAAATGATTTCGATACTCCACCTGCTAATGATACTGCGCCTGCTCAGAGTCTTCGGGCATCTCCGTAACACGTGGTTTTGAAGGACAACGGCGTTAGCTGGAGAATATGTGATCAGTTTCGAGCACTCGGCTCCATCATCGATCTAGATAGTTATCCGCTGCAAACATACAGGACATAACGGCCTCATTTCAGGAAAAGCACGTTATCTAAAACCGATTCGGTACGAGCATACCAACAGATTCCAGTGCCCTGAAGCAGTCGAGAAGACAGTTATCGCGACAAATTTCTGTCTGATTGCGTTGCTAACCGTGTTTAAAGGGTTGCGAAATGCTGCTCTGCTATTCCTGAAGGATGCAGCTAGCACCAGAGGACACTTGCCATTTTTTCGTGTCCAGATAGGCTAACTACTAAGAAGGCAAAACGGACGGAAACTACTCTGAAACGGCTTCGGGTTTGAAAGTGACCATTAATAAATTTTGCATGAATGGAGAGAAAAGATGCATTGGCATGTAACATCTGTTGCTTTTATGGCACAACTGCCGGATATAATGCAGCAGCACTACAAAAGCAATCGTCTTCAGGGTAATTGACTGTCGGCGAAAGCTCCTTTGGGAAAGGAAGAGATTGGAACTAAAGCTTGAATTTAGGCTTGAAAACCCAGTCCATCGGCAGTAACTTGCTGGCATCAGCATTGCAAATGGCCATGTCGTCCACATGTACTACCATGTTGACTGGGATGGATTACGGTAGGTTATTTTTATATATCGGAAAAAGAGGTGGCCGAGAAATTAGTTTATTTCAGGATTTTTGGCAGTTACTTTTTGACCTTAAGGCGATCCCGTCACCAGGTTGTACTGGCGAGGCCAAGGATGCAATCAGATGCAGGTGAAGCGGTCAAAATTGCTTTTTATTGAATGAAACCAATTGATAGTTTAGCCTGATGGAAAACAACACTTGCAATCCTCCTCTACTGAAGGGCAGTATATAATACTAGTGTTTAACTTTGATCATTTATGAATTGTGTAAATATTTTGGTGGTATTTTGTGCAATCAAATATGGTTGTCTGCAGGTCGTCACGGGACCATGTACATTCAAGCACCTGAGATAAAAGAAAAGTCATAATACAACCCTGTGCCCCAAAGCCCGCAAACGGCACCTTGGCAAAATTCTCTTGGCTGGCCGCCGAAATATTTGATGATCACCAAGTTTCAAGCTTCGGTATGGACGGGCCATCCGCTCCTTCTCACACCTATATTCTTATCAGGTGACCTTCTTCCCAGTTAGTACAATTTATTGTCTTCCATGTATCAGAGCTCAAACGACTCAATTGATTCAGTTCCATGGGCCTTAAGAGATACATCAGCTCAGGTAAAAACGCCAACACAACGTTGTGCCAGCGCATGCACCTACTTGTTTGAATTTTGTTGAGATAGATCGTTTTATGCGGGCTAGCAAAAAAGAGCTCGCCACTCCTGCCATCAAGGAAGCTGATTTCCGTAATCCGGAAAGCTACAGATCTTTCAATGCAACCAGCAGTGCCAGCGAAATCCCTGAACGAATCATTAAAGTTGGTACTGTAACAGAGGTGACCAAAACCAGCTTTTATCTTCAAGTCAACATGGGTTCCTCTAGGATAGATCTTGCATCAACGGTAGGCTCTACTAAAATTGTTTGCCTGGGGTATTGGCACTGGTGTAGTACCAAGTGCTGTGCTCGATGACCGTGGAACTTGTTTATCAGAGAACCTCATGGTGATGATCGCCTTGGGTTAAGCCAATCCAGTCGGTTAGATGCGGCTATTCAATGCTTCCTGTCAAAATCATTCATGTAGATGCTAGCTGGCACTTCTCTCAATGAGAGCACGACAACCAAAGACGTTGATCCACAAATCGCACTTTCCGGCCACCTCTTTTTCCGATATATAAAAATAACCTACCGTAATCCATCCCAGTCAACATGGTAGTACATGTGGACGACATGGCCATTTGCAATGCTGATGCCAGCAAGTTACTGCCGATGGACTGGGTTTTCAAGCCTAAATTCAAGCTTTAGTTCCAATCTCTTCCTTTCCCAAAGGAGCTTTCGCCGACAGTCAATTACCCTGAAGACGATTGCTTTTGTAGTGCTGCTGCATTATATCCGGCAGTTGTGCCATAAAAGCAACAGATGTTACATGCCAATGCATCTTTTCTCTCCATTCATGCAAAGTTTATTAATGGTCACTGCCAAACCTAAAGCCTCTTCTAACATCTTTAGTGCTCTGGATACTCATTGTTTGCTTGCCTAAGTATGCTCCCTGTCTGTTTAAAATTTTCCATTCCTTCGGATTGCAAACTCCGCATTAGGCACCGTCTGAAGTCTGGAATACCAGAAACGCAGCAGAAATTCTCTGAATCCAACTTGTGTCAGTAGTGTAGAGCTCAATTTCACAAGATTCATGACTCCACCCACATATCTTGTGATCCGATCGGACGTAACTTGAACGCTTGTATGCCTCCTCAGGCTGATCTAGGACCGTCGAACGCCGAAGATAGCCCAGAGAAGCTGGAACTTCTTTTTTAGCATGGTGTTAGCAAAGAATAAACCGCTTCGCATCATGTCCTGTGTGGTTTTCCCGAGGTTTTCAATGGCAGGACCAAGGATACGGTGCTAGAATTCCGAAATAGTATGGGAGCAGATTATATCGCAGCATCCAAACCCATGTTTTCTTCGCAATTTGCGGAAGAAGTGAAGAAAAGCCAATTACGATCAAGCGCAACACCGCAATCAAAACAGGCATTAGGCTGTGGCGGGATCAAAAGCTGTATTCGTGGACCTTCAGCTCCGTTCGGGCGGGTTGTTGGAGCACTTCTTGATCAAAGTAAAATCGGGAACCGATCATTATCGGCAGCTCAACGGCAGCATACGGCTGTCGACAAATCCAAGGCTTGGAAAAGATTAAATCACGGGAGAGAAGAGAGCATTTTCCTTTTTGCTAACCTAAGTTGCGATGCACCGTTACGAAGGGTCCAGAGATTTAGCTGCTTTTGAAGCCCGATACAGCAAGGTTATTGGAGGCTAATTTTCAGGATGCCGCCCTCAAAGACCAGGTATTGCCAAAGCGGTGATCATTCACTGTGGTATGGGGGCGACACCACATTGTCCCCGATAAACCTCCAAACAGCCAGCGTATAGAACTAGGACCCTCCCAATCACGACGTAAACCTCCGTCCTCTGCCACTATAAAAGGCTTGCCTGGAAGGCAAGTCAGGTCTGTGATGGGCGCGGCCTACCAAGACTGCAAGAGCCCACTGTTCCGCCGTAAGTAAACTAACTTGTCGGCAAATATCTACTGAAAATCGAAGCATGTGTTACCCGGGCAGCTGAAGAGGATCCGGCAGCGCGGGTGTCTTTAAACCACCTCCCCAACAAGCCCATCGAAAAAGATGAAGCAAGTATACCGAAAGGAGTATTTCCAAATGCCGAGGACACGAATAATACCATAACACAGGTGATATGATGCCACAGTATGCGAAAAACCACATCAGAAAAACGTGGCCTCTCCCCAAGTATCCCGCTCTAGGCACATTAGATTTCAGAATTTGTCGAGACAGCCTGCAGAAGCAAGCACCACCGAGTCAGCACGCCTTGTTTCCGTGACGTAATGTGACCGGGAGTCGGCAATTTACACAAGTGCATACAGGATATGCAACGCGTGGGCGTCCCTGGCTGATTTCACCGTGGACTATCAATCGTCAATCATCGCAACTACGAAAACCTGGGTGTACAACGACGACAATATACCGCGGGTAGTACTAGAGATTGCTGTAAGTAGGCAGAAGGGGAAAGGGCGTCATTCCTGTCTGAGGGGATATAAATCACCCGGAACCGGCGGTTTGGTGGCCCTATTGGATCATTCAACTTTGCACTGTTGCGCTTACATGGCTAAACAGAACGGTCCTCTTGGTCCGCGTGCATCGATTCCCAAGTTTGAGAGACGAGGAACACAGTGGACGCTTTCAAGAATTGATGTATGCATTAACTGTGCCTGCCGATATACTGATCGTTGGATGCTCCAGCCTACCGCAGACCAACTGGGGAGTGAAACGTGGATTAAGAGGACTTGAGAGGGATTTCTAGGCAGCTGTATTAAAGTGCCGAGCGCTGTGTATGGAGTGGGTGTTTACCTTCGCTATTGGACCCGGCGACTGCAGAAGAAGCGTGGGATACGCAGCGATTCCATCCCTATCCACCCTTGGACAAGGGTAGTCAAATGGTCATCAAAGGCACTCTTTCTTTGTGACTTCCAAAAGGCAGAGCTTAAGATGGCAAAAAGCTTTAATGAAATGGGTGTGATGATGCTTCGTGATAAGGCCCTAGATCTACCGTGTTCCATTAATCAAACCACTGTGGAAATAGGTGCGGGTTATTGAAAGAAAGCCTGCCCGTCCTCCAAGGCAATTTTGCACCGCTGAAAGAGAGACGAGAAGGGGTAGTAATGTATGATGGAAGGTGGGAATCCTTTGGGCCACAGAAGGTCTGGACCCAAATTGGTTTTTTATAAGGCCTGCGAGGGCAGTATAAAATACTGCTAAAATGTTCCTGCAAAACGTCAAGTGCAATTGGGAGGTAAAGCTAGCTTGGTATGCTAAGGATTGCCCTAAAAAATACGACGCCTACGCTAAATGGAAAGAATCTCCAAAGGAGGGGATTTTCCTGCTAAAGGCAGATGGAAATTCTGTTACAGTGGATGACATAAGCAGGGCAAGATTACCAAGCTACAGGTACTTAGGGTTGTTGCGGGCCTTGTTAGAAGGTTAAGCCTTTCGCTAACCCACTAGATTTAGAGGATCAGCAGGCAACACGGAGGAGTATTTGAGGAGAATAAATGTTAGTAAATCGGTTGGCCCAGATGCGATCCATCCGGCTATAGAAAGACTCTGGCTGACCTCATGGCGTGGCCGATGTTGCAGTTGTAAAAAGCGACCATGCAGAAGGGACATTTGCCGCGAGGCCTTAAAACAGCAGCTTCAGTAGCTATGCAAGTAGGTGGCCAAAGCTTGAATGCGGGGAACTACTGATCAGTGAGCCTAGTAAGCAAACATCAGGATGCATCATCTTGGAAAACATGTGCGTGATCTTGAGGTAGCATTTCATACAGTATTTATCAATATGACTTACTAAAACACAGATTCAGTCTTACAAACCTCGTATGCTAACTGACGGGAGTAGTTGGTAAACTGGATATAGGGATGTCGGTAGAGGAGTGTATTTTCGACCACGGCACATCGTTGTCTCGATAAATCATTGCCTCCGGTTGCTGCGGTTACGAGCACTGGTCACAGGTAATAACCTACCAAAGTGGGTAGATGAATTTGCAAATGGTGGGACTTTTGCGTGGGAGCCTCAGGAGTCAACTCGGTCAATGGTGGAATGTCCTGAGGCTCGACACTCGGATTAACCCTCCTTTTGCCGTTTGCGAACTGTTTAGCCATGATACTGCAAACTCCTAGATTTTTTCTTAGGGAACGACGTGAAGGTGCTCAGATCCCCCGTACGAGGTGATGAAGTCTCACTGTTTAACCGAGGAAGACAGGGATTACCGCTTAACACGGTAAAAAGTACACGCGCTTCAAGGGCAGCAGAAATCATCATGATTGTGCAAGATGACGGCCGTTTTTTCATAAATGGAATGGAAATGACCGTGGAATCAAAGTTATCTAGCGTTTTAGGTAAGCTGAGCAGTGGAATGTAGCTGTCAGCGTATCAGTGGGGCTTTTTAGGCCATTGTCGCTGCCCTGCGGAATTCGGAGATCTTTGTCTCCCTGTATAAGGATTTTTGGTAAACCTCACTGGGAATAATGCCAGCTGACCTGGTACCCGCCTCACCGGGAAGAATGCAACACTTCGGATAGGCTAGAGCAGCTAGCTGTACACGTGACTGATGTCCATGGGCAGAAGGTGTGCGAACAAAGACTAGGGCGCCGAAGGTTTAGTGAGATCGGGTTGAGAAGTTCGTGATAGCCAAAGGTTCGAGCAAAATTAATCCTGGGTTACTTTGGCACGAATGCATCAAATATAAACCCAGAGGAAGTAGAAAACCATTGAAAAAGACTGAAAGAAAGAGCGCAAATCCTAAGCAATAGAGCGATGCATTGGTAAAATAAGGTATGTGAGTACCTTTGATTGTTTCAAATATCTTAGGCAGTATATGGATCGTAAGTGGGATTGGGTGAAATAAAAATCATTTGAGAAGGCCTACATTGATGTTAGAATTCAAAGCTCTTTTTGGCACGTCCACGGAGAAATAATTCCCTCGCTGTGGAGGTGTGATAAGTTTTTCTACTTATGTAACTTCTATGCAGCGGAGCTGAGGATTTGAGACTCACGGAATATCGCAAAGCAGATGTCACTGTCATAGGTGGATACCAGTTCACAAGCACATTGTCGGAAGAACTCAGAAAGCTTTTAACCGCGGAGAAAATGATGTCACCAAAGGCGGGGAGGAAAACGAAGTGCAACATGCAACGTGTTAACTAAAAATCAATATTAATGTGAAATCACGATCGATCTTTGGTTCCTTTCAATGGGATTCTAACCTTTAGCAGTCAATGGGAGTATATTGACCACACAGGGGGCACTGAAGAGTATACCCGGATTTATGACGTTATTCGAACTGCGGGATTTATATGGGACGTTTTCCTGAATATTAACCATTAATGTAATGGATTGCGGTAGCCTCAGTCAGGTCAAGATGTGTAGTCACGACGATTTGTTTGCTCCTAGCACGTTGCTGTTGAGGATCACGTTCTGCGGCACTTAGTGCCCAGCAGACTTGTATTGGGGACCGTAAGTTGCCTTTGGCTAAACACGCAGGTTCTATTTTAGCACGGCCTGAGAAGTGAACCTATTTGTTTTCTTTGTCAGATTATAAGCGGTTAATCAAGACAGCACGAATTAGTGGATAAAACGGCAGTCTGGAAGTTGTTCCTGCTGAGGGATTATGGTGAGTTACAAAGTAAATAGAGGCAAATAAATGAAAGCGTCGAAAAGTGTGGCAATGAATGTGCAGACGAGGGAGATATATACGTGTTGCTGAAATGTCCACAAGTTGCAGTGTCAAATGCGGTGGTGCGCCAAGGGTAGATCCACCCTTAAAATGGTTCGCCATTCCATTTACTCAGCGGTCAAACTGAGGTAATTTTAGACATTGCCTAGATTACATTAGTATATTTGGTTCTTTTCAGTTTTCAGAGCAGGTGGTTGAGAACACAGAGGCTAACTAGGAATAAGGGCGATGGGTTGGAGCTTAGGTCCCTGATACCTTGTTGGATGCGATTGGGTCACCGAATGAAATTCCCACATAGGCTCTGGAAAATACGACAGTCACCGGAATGGAAGAATTGCCAGAGTTTACTGCGACGGCTGAAATTAAGAACTCCGGCCATATCTCCACATTTGCTGTCGAGCTCCAACCATCACTTGCGCCAGCGATGCGCACACTTAGTGCACTCAAACACGAAATGACTCATACTACGCTGCTGACAAACAATCTCAGGACTCTCTGCATAGTCCTGTCGAATTAGTTTTCTAGTTTTGGTTTCCCACTGGCGTACATGTACTTTTGACATTGCCTTGCACCACCTGATTCCACTTTCCAGTACGCTTCTCCAATTACCTAAGTTTGCACTCATCTCCCTATCCCCTTTTATTTCTGTAATTCCCGGTTCCTCTGCTTTGTCCCTGTACAAATTTGATCTTGCCTTGCGAATGCTCTTCGCGAATCGAGAAATGTACGTTATTATCATTGAAGGTAAAATGAATTTTTCGGTCGGTAGTGAAGCGGGGAGAGTGATTTGTCGTAAGTGACTTAAAGCAATATGCATTGGGTTGGACGGGAACTGCCAATGGTACAATTTACGGAGTACAAAATGGATAAGAACTTACATCGGAGGATTTGCCGTCGTCTAGTTTAGAATAACCAGCATTGGCAGTAAATTGGAATATCTCAATTTTAGACGTTTGAGTGGTAATGTGCATCTGTGGAAGAAAAATGTTCCGAAGGGGGCTAAGGCTTTTGAACGTGACTATGTGACGGTTGTCGTGCGGGGTGGGAGAAAACATGCCCGGCGTGCATATGGGGAAAGGAGGAGGTGGGCTGAAAACTCGGACTGTCAGGTTTGTGGATGTATGTGAAGGGTCCTGTGCGCTAATAGACAAATTAGCCCGCTGTGCAGGAACCACTTTCCAATGTGATTCCATGCGGATTGCCGGAACATGATTGAAAAATTAGAATCAGAAGCCCTAGAGACAGTTGGCTTTCGTCAACGGAAGAAAACTGCCTGAAAACCGCTTTAACATGCAAGCCCAAATACGCACAGGCAAAGTCTACATCAGTGGACGAGGAAACAGCCTTAGTAGGACCTGGGTGCGGAAGAGTATCGATGTGGCCTAATCATCAGATTTTTCGGTGGTTTGGAGGCGAAGCAGCAAGGACTGGATAGAAAATGGGTTCTTCTGGAAGACTGCGGAACATGCACCTAATTTTGCACTCGTAGTTTGCACTGCGAATCAAGCATCTTGGTTATTCACGATGCCGTCAGATGCAAAAGAAAATTTAATCGCATTCGCTGAGAATTCCTTGTCGATGGTATGCGAGCAAAGCAACACAAACATATACATAACGCAATCCCTTGGGATATGCACGTTAAAAACCTCGAAACAAATTTTGATACTGCATTCACACTTAGGGAATATACTTGATTGTTGCCTGAGATGTGCACCTTCTTTTATTTTTATAATAAGACGTGCGCTAAAATAGAAATCCACCGAAGCACACGAGAAGCATAGAGCCGAAGCATTCGTCGAAAAGCCCGAGTTTATAAGGCAAAATAAGAATCGCCAGCAGCCACTGAAAGGCTGTGCCGGGGTCTCTCTGAAGCAAGCAGCCGGCCAGATCTCTCTGGTTTACCCCAAAAAGTAGAGCACAAAGCCGAAGCCATTAGGACACCACAGATATGGGTCTTCAGTGTTGTTGCTCATTCACAAATGGAGTCGAGCAATAAATGTCGCTGGAGGGGCGCTTCGCACGGGTCAGAGCAGAAAAACAGGTTAAGTGAAGTTCGCTGGAGTCAGTTGACTGTCACTAAACTTACACTTGAAGAGCATTCCATAGCCAAGCCTGCTCAAAACTCAAATTAATATCGCCAAACGCAGTGTTGAAAATCTGTTGTCTCTAAGTGTAACCTACCATCAGACAGAGCTTTACAGAGACAGACCCGGAGCTGACCGCCAAAATTCTTCCTTGCTTTTCCTATAGGTCCATGAGCAGTTTTCCAGGCATTACGAAAGAAACTGGTGGATGTCGTTTCGATCCCTAAAATACGCACGGAGAACACCTATACCGGGGCTGGCAGCCGAAAAATAGGCCAGGCCACGAGAGGCAAATCATAGTCGCCCAGCCCATGAGTTGCGTGCAGCAACGCGAATATCCATCTGAACAGCCGTTGAATGTCGACCAAGCGCTTTTCCCACGTACACGCAGCAAAAATGTAAGAACACGTTATTGTCAGAAGCACACAGCCGCGTCCATGAGAACACGTCTCAAACTCCGGAAGCCCCTGATCCCGACGGCCTAGTGTAAGATGTTGGTGCACGGCGCTGCCGATTTCTCTGAGTTCCAATGCGTTTCAGACGAGGAGCTGGTCAACCAGGAAATGGGTGTGCGCTGCACATCTGCAGCAAGATGAAGGTCACTTGCTTCAATGACATAATTCTGGACCAACTTCCGGGGATTCGACGTTCATGAGACCAGAGGACAAAAAGGTAGCTCGTGGAAGTGAACTAAGGGCCCGAAGGTTCTAGCAATACTGAAACACGCAGACACGCTAAATCAATCATTCGTACTCTCTCCGAGTGGCTTTAAACTGCCTGAAACTTTTTCATTTCTGGCATGCTCTGCAGGACCAGGATCTGCCTCTTGGACATTTTTATTACCGTGCTTAAACTGGGTTGGCAGGAGCATGTGAGACAGCCCGCCTGATGGAGAGAGACTCCACTCCGTTAGCATAGGATTTGGTCCTCACCAACGACTAGTGTCCTTTACCAACTCAAAGTGTCGAGGCCCTTGGGGCCAGGAGATCACGGATTCATGGCGTTTAGATTAGTGCACATGACAGTGCTGGCCAAACCGGGAAAAAATTCTCCCCGGAACCTCAGTAAGGCCGACTTTCCAGGTACGAAATGCTTCTTAGTTCACATTCGGTGGCCCATCTCACCTCGCGTCAGTCAGCATTCAGCAAGAGTCAGGGGAATTCTACCTGAAGCAAGGCGCCTATTCAGGACAGTCTACCGTGGGGATCTTAATACGCGAAGACGAACTGCGCTGTTTTCCACCAAAAATCAAAGAAAAATAAAAGTCTGCATTGGACAACTGTCAGTCATCGAAAAACCCGCATGATCACAGTGATTGCATTTACGCAAAACGCCTGTGTACCGCTCAACACAGACAATAAATTGTGGGATGCCAGATGCAATTTTTCGGGGCGAAGTCAGTCCGATTGCATGAATTTTAAAATATGCCTCGCCGAGGTGACCGTTGCCAAACCGGGGTTCGCGGATACGCGTAGGTCAGTTGGCGCAACAAACAGCAACAATGAAGTGGGCAGTTTACTGAATGCATACCGAACTTTGGTGCCTGCTGCGCCCGGACCAGATATGTCGGGGAAAGAAGGAGGGGCGAAACGCTTACGCAGAGGGAACCGAGTTCAAATCCGTCGCAGCGATAAGTGAACCTCCCGAAGCCAGAGATGGCCATTTGGGACTGGCCGTATGGCGCTTGTGATCAACTGACTAATTGACAATTCTTTGGCGTCTGTAAGCGCATGTTTGTCTATGCGCTCGATGCCGATTCGCTCGTTGTATGCCGTGGAAAGTGAATCCACCCCACCAACATCCATGCTTATTGCTTTCGACCTTCTGTCATTGATGGATAGCATATGCCTGCGGCACGCGAGACGGGGGTAGACTGGAAGCAGCAGCACCACACTCAACCAGAAAGATTTACTACTTTAAAAAGGTCTCCTTCAGTATCACAGCGCTAAAAATAAGCAATCGATAGGCTTGGAGTTTACAGACTTGACATTCGCTGAAACTCCACCAGCGAAAAAAATAAAAAGGAGAATAAGAGGCGAAAGGAAGTGGAGATCGATAGCAGCATAAAGCTATCCAAAGAAAAATAGGGTGATGGGAAGGGAAAAAGAGAAAAGACGTGAAAAGTGAATAAAATATTTGGCGAACCGAGAGGAAGCCAACTGCTAAAATAGATTTTTAAAAACGTTGCTTTTGCGATAGTGGGATGATGGTAAAGAGGTAGGCGAAATAGAGATCCGTTGCGATCACAACACAAAGAAAGAGTGAATACCGTCGTACAGGAAGAAATACCCGAAAAGAGAGGGAAACAGATGCTAAATAATCGAGCCAAGAAGAGAGATAAATGAGGCGAAAAAAGAAATGGATTCGAGTGCCGCCTCTAACGCATAGGTGGAGAGGCAAGCGGAAGTTAAAAACAAATAGTTTCCCAACGGTCAAGAACAGCATTGATCCAGCCAGATCGCTCTTAGGGCGTTCTGCGGATCTGCAGCTGCTAGGTATAGGGTTACACGAGTACCAGCTGCTGCCAGCTATCATGCATGTTGAACCATTCATCCCCCTGCCTAGTGCCACATTCATTCCTTCTTTATGTCGATGTTCTCACAGTTACCGTTTCATTTCCGTACTCATCACTGCATCTCCGGCCTCCGACTTCAGCCCGTGTGAGGTAAGCGTTAAAGAGATTACAATTTTATGACTTCTCTATGGCGGACACGGTTGAGTGGCCAACGGTGGACCGTGGGACCACTGCAAAGCAAGTACCGGCTTATGATTTATAACCGGTTTGCGATACGTATTACATAACAAGTGTTGGTTTTATGAAAATATCCCACCTACGGCTAGCAATGCACTCAAACATTCGTTCTCATTTTCTTCCCAATTCCGGGCTTTGTCCCTTAAGAGCGGACACAAACCGTACTCCGGATAGCTTGAATTGTAATCGAACCGCAAGAGTGCCACCAGAACCCAGGCTGGTGGAAAGCTTCGATTTCTAGGTCTGCCAAGCTTCGTGAAACCTCGTGAGGCAGTGAACAGTGACCTTGTCATCTGCGCTCCTCCTTAGTGGTCGGAGGAGACCCTAATAAGGTTGTTGAAACTGGCCACATCGATTACGTTTAGTTACAGTCCTTCATTCTTATGTCACAGTTCTTCAAATACATTGCGAGTAGGCGCTCTGGACTTGGATCGATAATATTATGATCGTATTCTGGCCACTGAGGAGAGTACGGTTAAAATACAGTCGGGGGTGTGGGATTATTCTACAGTAAGGTAATAGTCAGCAACCATAACATCCTCTCTCTATTTGCCCGTTTTTTATGTGTCGCTAGCATGTTTTCAGCTCAAAAATGGGATGTTCTGCCATTGCTCTTGCAATGCAGTCGCACTGTTGAGTAGAAGCCCAAACTAAAGTTGTTCATCACATAAAACGATATTTTGAGGCGGAAAAGTGGAAACTGAAAACGATATTAATCCCACTGCACCTCTACCTCCAAGACGCAGCTGTGGTTGAATTCAACCTCCCCCAGCTGACGACTCCCCAATAATTTTCTGGCAATGATTGTGAAACACGGGAGGCCCGAATGTGCTTTCATTTTCGCGACGTTATTGCTGCACATTTGAACATCTTTGTGATCGGCGTATCTAACTCCACAGCTTTGGCAACACCAGAAGACGTTTGTAACCGGTTGAGAGAACGCTTTGTCTGCAAATTCTGTCAGCGGCTGCAGGTTTTCACCAGGAGTTTGCCAAAGTGGGCAATCCGTTTACAGCTAGACGATCGGAAACAATAAATGTAGAGAAAGTAGGACAGGGAAATGCAACAGGGAGGCAAAAGGAGAAAGCCACCATTGTCAGCATGAACTTAGCAGACGTGGACGATAGTGTTCAATGCTAAATCTTTCTAAAAACTGGGCTGCATTGATAAGTGATGCCAATAAAACATTATTTTGGACCTTCACCGCTCACGTTCGTCAGCCTTTTATCATATCTCCCACTGATTTGAACGAAAATGGGAGGTTTTTTGAAGGCTTGCAAAATGAGGCAAACCAGTGACCCCCAGTGACCTGAGGACGCATCTATTTGGTACAGATCGAGCCGGCCGAAGGTGTAAGCAAGGAGCCAGGACCCGAGACAGAGCATCAACCGAAATGTTGTCACGTCCTTCGAAGTAGACGATTTCGTATTAAAAACACAGTCCCCTTGATTCATCATTGGATATTCCTTTTCTAAACCTCACCACTCAGATGGTTGCCAAGCTTGAATGCTAACGATCGTTGGTCAGTCGCCCTCCGTAAGTGATTGCCAATCAGTAAGCGATGCAACATTTTGAAGGCCTCAGCTGTAGCGTGAGCTTCATTTTCTACTGCATAATAGCGCTTTTCGAACAAGGCAACAATTCCAGAGAAAAAGCCGCTGACCAGACCTTCCAATTACAAGTCAACCCAGTCGCTGTAACTGCTGCAATAGATTCGGCAAATTCGACCGCCGTTCAATGATTAATGTAATCAAAGTTTGTAAATTTTCCTTCAATGCTTCAAAACAATGCACGACGCCCACAGGCAAAAGGAATATGGGGCTTTGATAGGCCAGCTCATTTTACCGCAGAGGTCCAGTGACAGTAGCACAAAACATCCCGAATACCCGTTCTTGTGTTTGTAGATTTTTCAAACGCAACAGCAGTCTGAAAGGTTTTGATCTTTCCGGATCAGATCTTATGTGTCCTTTGGAGATTTAGAACGCTAAAACCCTTGTTTTTTCACCGAAGTTTTGCTTTTTACTTCAATAAAAGGTGAATCGAATTTGGTAGATTTTTATTTTGATGATGTGCTTCGGAATCAAGCTCGCGAATCGCAATGCTGTCCACACAGGCGGAAACGCCGGATATTCATTCGTTGTTGATTCAGCGTCCGTTGTTCATCAAAAGTTTGCGACGCCGTCGTTGATGCCGAAAGGCATGCCATAAGACTGGTATAGTTTGCTCTAGGCCTCGAAAGCCCTAAACATCCTTTCGCCACTTTCAATGGGAATTTGGCGGTGGGCGCCTTTTAAATTTATTGCCCCCAATACCTTGAACTGGGAAATGTTTTTGGATCGGTTAGTCAGTTCTCAGGAAGCGACAGGCATCCAGGCAGGTGCATCGAACTGTGGTCGATGACCATGCTTTTTTGTAGCGCTCTTTGAATGTCATCAGGAATACAGCTGTCAATGGAGACTTCGCTGGTTGAAATATACCCGCACTCAACAGTTTCCTGGATTTCAGCTAAGATGTTTAATTCGACTTGTGCCGAATGCCGCCAGAATTTTGTGGTTGCGGGCCGATAATTGGGTGCAGAGTGTTAAAATGGAGATTGGGGTCATGCGTGCACTGCAGCCAGACCATGGATAAAGAACGGGGGTTCGTCGCCCTAAAAAGTGACTCCACCTGTTATTTTAGCTGAAAGAAATTGTGTCCGAGAAGGAAGACGGCAAAACAGTTTTAACATCACGGATACTGATATGCTCAAAATTGGTTCCCTTGTGTGTGACTGTACCAAAATGATGCACGCGTGTGACAACTGTTTCAGATCTAAACGCCATCGCAATGTGACTTTTGGATGGTTCGACTCTATGGTGATATTTCTGAATGATCTCCTATGAGATAACTCTCTAAACTACCGGTATCGACCACGGTTTGCAAGAGGACGCTGTCAACGTCTGTCCCAGTAACTGTTTTGGAAAGGCAATGAAGGGCAGCAGAGACTGTTACAAATACCATGGTGGAATAAAAAGTTCCGTAAGGCGATTACCAGCCAGAGACGCTCGACGTGCCCTTTGTTAAAGCCCTCTTCCTATTTCAGCCTTTGTATACGGCGTCCCCAGTGGGGCATTTATATAGGGTATAGCGGCCAGAATCATGGAAATAATAGTTTTGCTAATTGTAAGGACGGAGTCCTCAATCCTTTCAGTGTTCAACTACCTCGCCACAACGTCAAGACCTTGGGGGCAGAGCAGGTTGTTTGTCAAGGCTCCTCTTTTAGCATAGCCTAATTATTTATCCGATCCGAAGGCCCTTTGAAAATCAAGGGTCTTCTGTTAGACAAGCCTCTGGCGAACGTGGTTAGACTGCATCCCGCGCATAGGAGCATCTAGACCTAGGTGCTCACGATACACTTCTATCAGTAGAGAGTTACGACTGCTACTCTTAACTGCGTCCATCAAATGTGCCAGAAATTGGTCGCGACTCTGAACGTCCTGCTGCATAGTAGTGATAGGATATGCCTGGAGATTTTGCCTTTCCGCCTATTACAGTGACGTCTGCGAATATACATAGCCTCTTCAAGTGTAGTAACTTCACTAACATTTACAAAAGTTAGGAGGCAGAGAAATTGATTGGTGACCCAATAATTTGGATTTATTGCTTTTACAGTGGTAAGGAAAGTGTTCAAGGTTCGATACCAGTTAATCCAGTAATCTTCGGCGTCGGAAAATTTGGGGTCAGCATCGAAACTTTTGATGGGAGTAACTTCTCTATTTTTATGCATAATCGAATAAATTATCATTAAATAGAAATCAAATATCATTTCACAAAAAGCGGAGTGCCGTTAAGCAAGCGGTAATCGACTAATCAAAACCTGCATATAGCTGCGAATGAAGAAACTAATTAGGGTTTGAATTTTTAGGGAAATAGCAAATCTAGATAAAACAGAGAACTGCCTGAAATCATTCATGGCTTGGGACACCCGGGTTTCGGATGTTGTTATCGAACTATGTACAGCGCTTCGCACCCTCGCATATTCCCAAGGAAAGTGATCACAACGTTCCACAGACCAACAGTTTCGCCACAGCTTCCTCAGGCTTGAAGAATAGGCCAACGTCATCATCTACACTGGTCCACTTCAGCGCATTCCTTGATGCCGGTGCTTTCATTTTCGATACCGACGGCGGTGGCGTTGCTTAGATGGTCCCAAAGAACTCTCCCAGCATATTCTAAACTGGGTGGAGGGGCACTGGCGAAAGCAGTAAACTTGTTATGGGATACTTGGGTGAAAGGGAGCATTCTTTTATCATACGTCGTCATTGTACTTATCTTCAGGAAGCGCACACAATGAGTTTTGCAGTCCTCATGGGATCAATTCATTACCGATTTTTATGAGGGCCAGCATCGATAATCCTGCAGCGCTTGGCAGCGGTTTGCACGAGTAACGTCTGCGAAAGGCAGAACGGATTTCTTTCATGTCGAGCCTCCATTGTCCAGAATTTTACTGCCCGTCAGTCCTATCTAGTGCGCTACACCCTCGCACGAAAACCTTGGTATTCTCACGTTGAAAATGCCTTCAGTTTAGTCCACCCGTCAGCGCTATTCACTACTGTTCAACACAATCTTTTATGGGGGACGTTCCTGAGCCTTTTCCGGGCATTGTACTTGCATGCTTAGGCGCCCCCCAAGTGCCTCGGCATGGCAGCGGATACGCCTCTCGGGCTCTGAGTTGACTACTCGTCCAAAATGCCCTTCAAAATGGCCGTCGTTTCAAGTAACCTATTCGTGGCGACGCAGTTCACGTTAAATTTCCAGGACGAAGGCCAACACCCGGGCCCCCACCGAGTTGATTAACCATTGATAACCAGTCGAAGGGAATTGGTTTAACCAAGATTTCGAAACAACCACCGGCGACGTACGAAGCAGACGGTTGTGCACTAACTGGAGTCTGTCATGAAAGGGTGTACTGAGTACCAAGGGTATCTAAGCCCAGGGAATAAACGATCAGTCACTGATTCTCAGGGGGCTACATGACTCTCCAATCGTCTTGATGCCTTGTGGGTTAGACCGTTTGTTCGAAGCATCGAGGTAGGGTCTCCTGAGACGACCCTCTACTTTGATTTAGATAACCGGGTAGGATCAAACTCACAGAGGACTCATGGATATCGATGGATGGCCGGTGATGTGGGGACGGGGAATAGGGAAACGAACATGAGTTTTGAAATCTGCAAACTGCTGCTTTTTCTTTCTCGCTTTTTGCTCGTTTCATCGTTCGCCTTGGCTCCGGTGGCACACGATGTCGAAGAAGGGTTTACGCTGGAATACCAAATTCTTTCGAAGCTCTCAGCGGTCTCTCACAACGGTGTCCCTTTCCTTTACTATGGTTTAGCCTCGTCATGAACTTGTCATGGTCGGCGACCGTTCTAGGGTTTTGGTGCCAGAGATTTTAGTTCTCTTATTAATTTTCCAAAAGGACTTACTCTTTTCCCAGTATCGTAAAATCGACGTTGTTTGAAATATTGCGCGATTGAAAATTTTTATATTTCCCAAGAAAGATTCATCAAAACCCGTTCTATGATTGGCTATTTCACCCAACAAAACTGCGTAAACGATAGAGCTCACTTGAATTCCCAATTGTATTGATCGGTCACCAATAAACGCGCGGTAGTGTCCTGTGCTTGTCTTTTGTCTTCCTGTAGCGGGTCAGGCCAGCTGTTCTTATTCGGTGCCTTTTTTCTGTTCTGTGTGGCTGCTCATTCTAGGGGGCAATGGTTCCGTTCCATTCGTTGTGTGACTACGGGGCTTGTTGTCTCTGGTCCGGACTGTTGTCTCTGGTCCGGACTGTTGTCTCCTGCCTCATTGTGTTCGTGTCCTCCTAGACCTCAGACTGTGTTCCTGTGCTATCGTGCGACGCTAGCGCTTACGTCTTTTGCTTCAGTGCGTGTACAGATCAACCCAGCTCTCCAACACAAGGGACCTAGGTAATGGATGATACTTCTGGAGGTCTTCAGCATGAAATCGTCACATTGCCAAATGGGGAAAGCTGTGTAACACTGTGTGCTTAATCGAATAGACGAAACAAGTGCAACCTGAAGGCAGACTATTAGGAGCTGTAGCTCCATTCGACTTGTGCTTTACACGTTGGAGGTGTAAAGTGTTGCTGCAAGGTCGGACGACATTTGCCTTGCACTGGGTACTGGAGGGAAAGGATTTAATGACAGCCTATTTTTCGAGTTGTCTTGGCATCTGTGTGACAAAGGATGGCAGTTCAATAGTGGAAGTGAGCTCGCGTATATCCGATGGGATATACGCGTGCCACTCGAGTCTCGAGTGACATACGCTGGGCTCAAGTTGAAAGGTCGTGTATACTGTGCTTCATTGAATTCAGCTCTGTTGTGTGGTTGTGCGACCTGGAGCTTACGTAATGCAGATGTTCGGTGTTTTTGGGGTTTTAGTCACCAAAGCTTGCATACTACTGCTAAGATTTGATGAAGTGACCGCCTGAGTAATATGCACTTTAAGAACCTATAATTGTCTCGGAGTATGAAACCTATTAGTTTTCTTTGGTTGGGCCACGTATTGCTTATAACGAACACGCCTACCATACCGTACTCTATTTTCCTTTCCTCGCATCAAGTGAGAGAAGCCATGTGAAGGTTAATAGATGACATTGAAGCATGGGATGAGCAAATGTACTGAGCTTACGTGTAACAACTGTCTCAGGTGTTTAAGGCTCAAAAGACCGGGCCAACCAGCTGGGTAGAAACACTGAAGAAAAAATGTGCACGTTTGACCATCAAGTCAGTTTCCGACCAGGTCAGGGTTATATTGCCCAAATCACTGCTCCGAAAATTTCTAGAGCATAGGCACGCCAGGCCCGGGGAGACCTTATACAGTTCTATGCCACGTTACGTTTCACGGCGATGGTTCTCGATTCCCCCTTTTGCCTCAAGCATGCCATAAATTAAATGAAATAATAAATAAACACCTTCCGTCGGTTTACGACCTCTGTCTTCCTTGATCTGAAAGCGACATATAACTCAGTCGATCGTGCAATTCCATGCCAAAGAAAATTTACTTCACTTTACTTTTTCATCCTCTGCATGCGAACAGCTGGAGTCTATCTCGTACCTACGGCGTCGTTTCACTCGAGTTCGCTAGAGATATTGTTTGTAATTGTGCGATATTTGTTCAGAGAGGAAACTATCTGGACCAAATGATGCAAGAAGTGTATTGAAAAATTAATGCGCCGTTTATTAGTTTTAATTGTGAATGATATAATGTTAATAACGCGGCGTTGTTGGTAGATGGAATTCGCCAACGTTTCGACTACCGCGGGTAATCTTCCTCAAGGCAAGGTTTGCAATCAAATGACTGAGGGAACGTTCACATGCCAACGGATGTTTCGTTGTCTGTGTTTGTCAACGTGCGTACTTTGGACTATGGGTCGAGTGAGAAAATAGTTGGCCTTCACGTCATGCGTCGCCTTGGTGGTGGAGTCAGCTAGCATGGTGACCTTTGGAATGTTTGTTTCTCAAAGATTTTAGGGTTGTCCACATCTCCGAAACCTCTGCTCCGTTGTTCCGATTGATGCATACGGGGTGGGTGCTTACCGCCAGAGCTTCGACTAATTTACGTTCAGTGTAGGTTCTGAATCCACGTTGGAGTACTTTTGTGTTTTCATAATCTATGTTATGTCCCTCTGCCATGGCATGCAAATCGATGACTGAATTGCGCTCGAGTTTTAATAAGGCCGCCCTACCCGAATGTCTGCACTTTTCTTTTCCTCTCTGTTCTATTATCCGTGTCATCAGTTGTCTGGTGGTTTGTTCAATGTATTCTGCTGGGCATTCCTTGCAAATGATTTTGTAGATACAGTTGTCTTGGTCTTGCACACCGACTTGATCTTTAGCCTTTGCTAAGTGGCGCTTTAAAGTATTATCCATCCGGAAGAAAGTGTGAATATCAAAGTCACTGAGGACCTTTCTTATTGCTTCCGAAGTACCTGATCTGCAGGGAATTCTGACCGAGGTCGTCTTCTTTTCCTTTTCTTTCTTCTTGGTTGTTGATTTGCAAGTTTTCAGTTGTTTTCTTATGAGGCGTGGCGGATAGTGATCGTCTTGCAAGATATCGTCTAGACGTTTTAGTTTTTCTTTACGTTCGGCATCATCACTGCATAGTTTTTTAACTCTGTTGGCTAACGAGGAAATAAGTGTCGGTTTCACGCATTGTGGATGAGTTGAACTGAAGTCCAAATACCTATCCGAATGTGTGGATTTTCTGTGAGTGTCAATATTAAATTTCGTGAGTCATTAACTTTCAGTCGACAATCTAAGAAGCTGACTCTACTGGTGTCTTCTGACTCCATTATGAACTTAATGGATCTACCTTGCTTATTGAAAGCTTGAAGAAAACTATCTTTTTGTGCCGACTTGGTGATTGCAAACATATCGTCGACATGACTTACGTACAGGCGCTGGGGGTGAATAAAATTCATTAAGGCTTTAGATTCAGCCGAGTGTAGGAAAAGGTTTGCTACAGTGGGGGATATGGGCGATCCCATGGCCATACCATCCGTTTGTTTGTACATCTCATGTTTGAACTTGAAGTATGTTGACATGAGGCAAAGTTCTATACCCCTGATAGTTTCGGATGGAGCTAGTACAGTTCGCTCTTCTGAGGAAGTGTCTGATATTAACAGTGAATGTAAGTAGTGCAGTGTCTTTAATGAGTACACTCGTGTATAAAGAAACTACATCAATACTCACAGAAACTTCGTCGTTTTCTAGTTCAAATTCTTTCAGTATATGGGCGAATTCGAAAGCGTAATTGATATGACTTACTACTATGGGGCTTTAATAACCCACTGAAATATTTCACCAACTTGTACGTTCCACAAGAAGTGCAGTCTGCAGTTGAACAAATGGGTGTTAGGTTTGTCGATCTTTGGTAAGCCTTAAGATCTCCTAGGTCTGTTTGTTTTTGGCGTTGATGAGAACCACAGAGATTTCCTGAGTTTTTTCCTTCAAGCCAGATAGATACTTGTTTGCATGGGTCTTTGATTTGTTGAGTGATGCGTTCTTTTCTTCTTTTCTATTTTTTCGTAAGGTCCATCCTGCAGGTGCTCGCCGACCTTTGACTCGTAATCCAATCTGTTGGGGATAACTGTAACATTCCCTTTGTCCGCTTGCGTGATGTGAATTGTTCGATCTTGTTTTGGATTCGTCAGTGCTTTCCTTTCCTCCACTGTGATATTTGGTGCAATTGGCTGTTGGTTCTTAAGAATATTGCATATCCTCAGCCTAGCCTGATTGGCGTTTTCTTCCGTGAGGTTCGATAAATCTTGTTTCAGTGTTGGAACGATTTCTTCGATCATCATCAGTTTTCTCTGGGGATTGAAATTCAAACTTTTTGTAGTAATTGTAACTCTATAGATGTCAACGGTCTGCTGGATATGTTCAATACGATATTTTTGGTGTTCATTATTGCATGTTTTCTGATTTTTGATTTTGATCCATCCTCGATCGTCTTTTGCGAGATTAATTTCGCGAACTTGCGTTTTCGTCTTGTTTGGCATGTTTTAAACGCGTGTGGTCGTCGTTGTTCAACGACGGTTTGAACTTGTTCGAGGAATTCTGCTGGGAGCAATTGATTCAAACAGTCATCAGTATTCCGTAGTCTGAAACATATTAAATGAATGTTTACTGTACAGTCGTGAATACGTTGTCGTAGGGACGTACGCGAAGCGACCAAGGCGGATTTCACAGATCGAACTGAATTATTCGGAGGCCTAACGGCGAGAGTTTTGTGGACATCATTGCGCTGAAGACAACGTTGGTTGAATGTGCGGTGATTGATCCAGTTGGCAAGCTTTTTTCCCGGAGCAATCCGATTGGTAACTAGTTTGTACATATCAGAACCAAATGACGTAAGGAGTGTATCGAAAAATCGATGCGCTGTGTTGTTTTTAATTGCGAAAGATATAATGTTAATTACCCAGCGTTGTTGGTAGATGTAATTTGTCAACGTTTCGCCTACCGTGGTTAGTCTTTCTCAAGGCAAGTTTTGCGATCAAATGGCCGAGGAAACGTTCACAAACACAGACAACTAAACATCAGTTGGCATATGGACGTTCCTTCAGCTATTTGATTGTAAAACTTGCCTTGAGAAAGACTAACCACGGTGGTCGAAACGTTGGCACACTACATCTGCCATCAACGTTGTTATTAAAGTTAAATCATTCACAACTAAGGAAACTATCTGATTTCAAATGTTATGCTACTGAGTGACGATCAAATTAAGTAGCAGCTCTCTCTGGATCATCTAAACGATAGTGTAGATGTGTTTAGGATGGGTTTTTCACCTTCTGAGTGTAAAATGTCAAATCGAAACCAAACTTTGTCATGGCAAGGGTACGATTGGCTGGTTGTATGTCACCTGGTGGTCGTATATCGAACTAAGTTTCTACGCGCGTACAGGAGGCTCCGTCGTGTTCACACCTGTGAGGTTGGCGTGACATCCGGTTATCAATCAAAGGTCGAGCATATGCGGCAAAAGTGAGGTCGGTAAAGCCGTACGGCATGACCGTTGACAGCAGACATACGAAGACTTTCGGTTTTGGAACACCGTTGTCTTTGTAGTGCTAGCAGAACACGACCGGAGGGTTTTTCCCCAGTTACTCAGAGGTTAGATATGGGGTATTGGAGTTTAAGATCCAATCTTTAAGAGAGGTACTAAATCACGAGTTATTATGGTTGGGGCACCTCTCGTGCATGCCTACAAAACGCCTGCATCATTGTGTACTCTTTTTCGAAGCACAACGCTGAGGGATGTTTCGAGGTGGCCACTCAATAGCATGACAGAAAGATGCACGAATACCTCAGTCAGTGGACTGACTCGTGCAGAGGAATTGATACCATAACCGGTCATTGTTAAACAGCAGGACAAGCCTCTGACTTCTGCCTTCTCCCCAATGTTACACATGTCCATAAAAAGAGTGAATATCCAAGGGAACAGGCAGTGGACCTACACAGGTGGGAAAAGTTAAGACGCTGCTTCATTCAAC
>LUCM01008459.1:0-57347 GCA_008360955.1 Fasciolopsis buskii
CATTCGCAGCTACCAGCTAAGGTGAGAACGGTTTCCACAATCGTCAGCTTCTCCATATCCAGTAACAAGTTCGGCGCTGCTGTCGCCAGCTCCGTAACAGTACTTGCACTTTGAAGGTGCAAACACATGCCAAACCTGAGCACACGCATCTCAGACAGTCTATCTAGTGCCCGTTGTGCATGGTCCGCAGACTGAAAAATGGCACACAACGTCATCCGTAATCTAGGTCGCATAAGTTCCCTCGACTCCCCAGTTCAATCTCCTACGTCCCGAGACCTCCTAAAGCATCTCCCATAACCTCGTCCATGACGAAGTTGAAGCAAGAATGGAGAGATGGAACACCTTGTCGAACGCCACTAGTCGTTTCGAATGAAGCGTGACAGTTCAGCCGCATAGCCCTAACGCGACCCTAGGTATGCGCAAGTACATATGATCGCAACAGGTTTCACAAACTTAGTTGGCATACTCCTCCGGTGGAGAGCACTGAGTAAGTGCTGGTCGATCACGGGTCGAAAGCACCTTTCAAGTCGAGAAGACTACGATCGTTAGGGCGGCGGATTCGCGTGTGGCGCGTTTTCGAGTATCTGTCGAATGAGTGAATATTTGGTCGATGCAACTCGACCTGGCCGAAATCCGGGAATGTTTGTCGCGGATAATTGCTCTCTCGCGAATCGGTGTCAAACGGCGAAGCATTAATCGAAGCTAAACACCTTACTAACTATCGGAATTAAAACTGTATTCCACGATGAGTTCTGCAGTCCACTTCGTGTACCTGCCTTCTTGAAGATGGCACATCAGTGCTCACGCCCACGTTAGCGGGAGATCGCTCCTCGTTCCAAATATCATGAAGCCAAGGAGGTAAGTGATTTCCATCTAAAGCACCTTCTCACCCAATTGAATAAGAACTGGAGAAGTTTCGTCGGACCGGCAGTTTTCCTCTCTCAGAAACCGAATATTCGATTACACTTCCACTGTCCGTTTGGGGGATCAAATGACACCTCCCAAAGGATCCCAGATGCAGATGTCGGAACTAGATACGATAAGCGTATGGCCAGTTAAACTGGATCCCTTGAAATGTTCTGCCAACGGTCCCAAATTCTTCCTGTCTACCATGGATGAGCTCTCCAATTCTTTATCGCACACTTGCCGACTTCACTAACCCGAAGTTCGCCGCCCAGCGCTGTCCGCGTAATAAGGCTTAACAGTCTTTGACTGTTACCTGAAAGCGGAACGCCACTTCCATCTCTTCGGCTAACTAAACCCACCAGTTTCGCGGTCTATTCCTAATGCTTATGGTCAACTGACGCTGCAACGCCTGACGCAATCCTTATTCATTTTCCTTGCAGTTACGCAGCTCGCGTTTTGCTCCATTAGTAAATTAGCGAAAGCTTGAGAGATAAACACTAGATCTGGGACCGCAGGCGAAATTCGCTGCTAAAGTTGCATAGCCGCTTAATTTGCATCCTAACTGATCGTCTACATTGCCCACGGTCGCAGTTCTTATTCCTTCGAACAGTTTTGTTCGTAGCTGTTGCGAACAGCGCGAATCAGACAAACGTTCGACAGCCATCGGATTTGTGGCCTGAGTCGAGTTGGCCATTCAAGCTGCAGCAAAATCACATTAAAACTTAACGCATGGGTCTGATTCGACGTTACCTGGTTTCAGTATGATCTACAGTTCTGGACAGAAATGTGCCAACCGGTAGCTAACTGCGAATGGTCACATCTGACTCAAAGTACTGTCGAGTTAGAACGCCACGTCGCAGTGCGACCGCGAACTGTGTCGGAAATTCGTACTAGATAGGAATAATGATTATCTGCACGAATTGGAGAAGTCTTTCTTCGCGTTGTCCTGTTCGCTGTCAGCCTAAGGCGCATCGTCCGCCTAATAAGGAACTGCCGATGCACTCAATTTTCCAACTTGTTGCATTAAAAATCATCTATCTACCACTGACAACTGTTGCAGAGCGTTTGCTCTTCCGAACAAGAGTAACGAGGTTATCGTAAAATTCGTGTTCCTTTCTCCATATCAAGAAGTGCTTGCAGTCTGTGGGAGTGTATGCCGAGATAACAAATAACTATTGCTTATACACTACTATCCTTCCGGACGCCGACTGATCCCTGCAGTCCTCATGGAAACCAGCGACTGTTTGACTGGGATCCAAATCTATAAAGGGCTGCCTTCAGCCTTCTGCACTCAAGACTATTCCTACACTACGTTGACCCACAGCTTGAGCTGCTTCGTCTCCTAAAGTGCGAAGAAAAATATCTTGTTACGAGAGGTTTGGCGGCAGTTTAGTGGAATTCACTCTAATCGAATCCTGAATTTGTGTTCACTCGCGCCAGCAGACATCAATTCGAATAGTGAGTCCAGCTGTAGAGCCAAACACACGCTGTGGCCAGTCTGCATTAAAGTGCGCAACATTGAAGGATACCCTGGCAGATTCAGAGGCTGACGTAAGGGGCTTGGGAAAATGTGAGCTAACGGACTGAAACCCCTCCTACACTACTTGCAACAATAAACCGTTGCGAGTATCGGGCAATGTTTCAATGGAGATACTATGGGTAGGCAGAAGGGGCAAACGATTGGGTTGGAGACAGAAGAGACAAGGTTAATAGAAATGAGGGAACTCTGAGCAGTAGCATACTTATCAAGTACCCCACCCCAACGCGCTCGATGTTCAATTGGGCATGCGGTCTGATTAACCTGGCGCAGACGACCGAGGCAGTATGGAGATTTATTTTGTAGGCGTGTAATCTCATTTGGGGAATAAATGGACGGGTACTGCTAGTGGAGTCGGAGCCGCTAAGCAGAATGAATGATTAGGGTTCTCAACCAAAAGCCTTTTGGTTCTGACGAAGAAACCTGACGCGCAAGGCAGCGGGGTACAAGCTGATGTTGGGCGCTCAATGCTACTGGATCAATTAGTCTTCCTCTCGTTTTTACGACTGAGGCTGCTAACTCGAGATCAACCCCAACTTGGAGGACCAGGAGACTACTTCGTCAGGCCCTACCATTGACCTTCCAGGTCATGAATTGGGTAAGTTTTCGCTTGAGATATAGCCATCCTGTATAGCTCGTTTGGATCATGGAGGCACGCAAGCCATCACACCACGTCAAGGTGTAGTCTCGTTAATAAAGGAAGTAAAAGATAAAAGGTCAATATAATCAGTGACTCATGCCATGAAAATAAAATGCGTTTCTCATCCCAAATATCAAGGAGAAAGGAGCTATTTCCATCCATTTCGAAAAGAACTGCGGTGGAGATTCGTCAGGTTTGGTCAATTCCCCTGCGACAATCGCTAATTCCGTTGGAGAACCGAATGGCAAATCCCATGGATTCGTAGTTGTTAACACCGTAGTAACTACATTAGCACGCGGCCAGCTAGTGCGCCATGAAATATTCAGCCCAATGATCGAGTCTTTGTTGTCTACCATGAATGGGCTCTATTTCTATCGTAAACTTCCATTAATGGAGGTTCACCACCAGCTAGAGTCGCGTATAAGCTTAAACACTATTTAAGCGTTACCTGAAGTAGCTTCTCTTACCATTTTTCCGGCTGCTTTGATCCACTAGTTTCTGAGACCTTACTTAAGGCTTATAGTCACTTTACACCGTAGATTGCAGTTAGGTAGCTGGCGTTTTTCTCCTATTTAACTTAGAGGCTCCTGACAAATTCGGTTTTTTAGAGACTGGATTTAGCACCACAAGCGGAATCTACTGCCAATTTCATGGCTCGGTTGATTTGTTCCTACTGCTGCCAATCGGAGTTATTTGATTGTCTGATAGTTCCTGCCCATAATTGGTATGATCATCCGGAACAGCTAACCGGGCTAGTAAAACGAATCCATATTCTAAAATGAATAGGCTCTTGACCATTGGTCACATACTAAAAGATCTTCGTTGCGTTCCTATGAGTGCAAGGTTACGCAATGGTCACTCAAAATCCCAGATCTAACCTACTGAGAACATCTGGGGCATGCTTGTTGACCAGGCGTAGGATGTAAAAGTAAGATTAGGTAGTGGAGATAAGTGGGTCTCCCCAGCGAGTACGCTGAGTTGACGGCAGCGCAAGACTTGAAACCACTAATGTCATTGTGTCTCAGAACTATACTCCTGTTGTCCCCGTAACCGACTCAAGCAACAACTGACCGTTTTATGCACAGATGCTACAAATATGCCACTCAATATGTAAACCAACACAAAGTTATCATTAGAAAACCAGATTCATTTACTGAAAGGACGTCAGCCATTTAGGAAAATTAACTCAACGAAAAACACGACACTCACCCTCCGCTCCGCTTCCTTAAAATATCCTTGATCCATTCGTAGGATAGAAAATATGCACCCGAAGCCGGAACATCTGAAACAAGTGAAAAATCCGCCGAATTTGTCAATTAACCTGAGTTGAGTAACTAAAGGTCAATATACCGAGATGTTAGTTTCAGATAAATGTGTTATGAATACGAAAATCTATAACACGGAAGGTATTTGAAAAACTCCATGACCTAATGCGCTCCCAACAATGCGAATTTTTATGACTAAGCTGGAACACCGATGCCACTAATTGAATGTCAGAGCAAGTCACAAGTTTTTCTCCATTATCGGAACGATAGTGCAGGTATGTGTGTTCTACACCGAAGTGCAAAACGCTATTGTGAGACTGGATTGGCTCGAAACCGAACATTGTTCTTTCAAGAAATCAAATGGATGAAATAAATAGATTTAGGTCCGTGAATGGTTGTATCTCATCTGGTGGTTACGTATACATGAGGCTCGATTGGGACTCATCCACCCTAGGCATCTGGGGCTTCGGCGTGATATCCGACTACCGATCGAAGGTTGGGTGCACGCAGCAGCAGACGTTGATACTGCCACGCGGCTCCAAAATATGGTCGTGAAGAACAGATGGACGAAGACTTTTAGTGTTTGAACAGTATTAGTAGAGTGGGATGGGAGGATTTTTTCATTACTCAAGCATTGGACCAGAATAGGTTAAGGTGGTTGGGTTGTGTTTTGTGCATGTGTACAGAACGACTGCTCTGTTCTGTGCTGTTGTTCGAGGAAGGTAATGGTTGTATGATGGACTAAGGTGGCCAATGGATGATATGGCAAAAAGAATGCAAATAACTGGTTCACCAACTTGTGTAGGTGCCGCTGAATTGAGGTTCACAAGATGGTTGAAGACAATGAGTAATATGGTTCAGAGCTTTAGTCAGTAGAGTTTTTGCGTCCGAAATCTTTCCTCTATTGTATAGTTGTTCAAATTATTATTCTACAACCGACCTTTCACCATTCCTCATTCTTCTTTGAGCAGACAATACTAAGAGAAAGAAACCAAAACCAGAACGCGCTGGTGGTGCAAGGTTAATGAGTGTAAGAGCTGAAGTGAAGTGAAAGACGTTGGGCGGCTAACCGGGTCCGAGGCGTTGGCCGCTGAACAGCAGTGAAAATCGTATTAAACTTAATGCATGATCCGAATATATGTACGTGAGCGAGTAGGATCTACAACGAAAGCTCAAGGCGACATGGTCGACCCGACTCAGACTACCAGTGGAATCAGAGTGGCGTGTTACTGTGCAACGCGAATCGCATCCGAAACAGGAACCAATGAAAAATAAACGGTGGTCTACAAAAAATTCGAAAAAAAAATATCCAGTTAGATATACGATAAGCAGCAAAGGTACAACGTTCCGTTAAACCATCATCATCAACATCATCCTCATTATCTTTCAGCGGTATACAGAAAAGCAAGTCACACCGAGTGCTATCTTTTCCCCACAGTTAACTGTTTCTATAAGAAGATTGAATATCTTAGGGAAACCGGAGTGGACCCACACAGGCGACAAAATATAAGGAAGCTTTTGTAGGCAACACACGGAACACGGTCTAACTGTAAAAACGCACTCTTTCACTCACTCTGATTCGACAGAAAATGACAACAAGATCGCCACTGTTCACGGTTCATCGCCATGTCCTTCAGTGTCTCCAGCCACCAAGTCAACGAGTCTTTCGGGTCCCAATCACGAACACGTGAGACATCTACTTTACCTAAGTTCGCTGTACATTTTCTCATCCCGCGTTGCCACGTCATCTGCCGACCTTCGCATGTTCGCCAGTGCAACACGACCCAACCAGCTTAGTCTACTAATTTTCATACGCCAAAATAAGGTATTCTGAGAGCCGGCACTTAGTATTAGATTCCTCACCTCCACATTACTCACTCGGTCACTCCATCCAATCCTAGCCAACTACGTAGACATCGGTGGTCGAAAACTTCCAAACGACGAACATCTCCGACAAGCATACTCCATTTCTCGCAACCGTACAACAGCACACATGAAATTTCAATTTCAGTGAAATACCAGGCCGACGCCACAAGTGCTTCAGTCCTGCGTAAGCTGCTCGAGCTTTCGATATACGCCTGCTTACCTCCACTGCCGAGCCACCATCGTTCGACACGTAGCTACCAAGGTAAGTGAAACGGTCCACTATCGTTAGCTCATCTCCATCTAGTATCAAGTTCGGCACTACTGTGGTCCAGTTCTGAAACACCACCTTACACTTTGAAGGTAAAAAGCACATGCTAAACCGAGCAACCGACTTTGAGAATCTATCTAGTACGCATTGGGCATGGTCCGCGGAGTCGAACGGACACAATGTTATCTGCGTAATCTACATAACACAGCTCCTCATCATTTCCCAGTTCTACTTCTACACCCTGGAGAACTCCTAAAGCATCCTCTTTTCACCCACCTCAGCCATGACGAAGTTGAGCGGGAATGGAGAGATGGGACACCCTTGTCGAACGCCGCTAGTCGTTTCGAATGAACTTAATAGTTCACCGTATATCCTCACGCGACCATAGGTACAACGCTCGCAAGAGGTTGACGAACTTCGCTGGCATACCCTTCTGGTGGAGAGCACTGAATAGGGATATCCGATCCACTGAGTCAAATGCGCCTTTGAATTCCAGAAAGACCGAAGTACCAAATATTCGCACGCATGAACTAAAGTTGGCAGCTAGCACTCCAGTAACAAAGCGCACTTCCTCCTGAGCATCAGTCACCATTGCGTCGTAAAACGCATCCCTGTGTCGACACTACCGTTTGCTGGATGAATATCCCTTAATCAGAAAATCTCTGCGCTTAACACAGCCTTCCTTTTAAACACCAGTTGACCCGCAGAGTATTACGGCGCGGAACCAAGTAGTAACCGGGATTCAGACTGAAATGGCCGCTTTAGCTTAGTCGTTTGGGTCTATTCGTACACCACACAGCTCTACTCTGCTCTGGTTTACAGTTTTCTTGCTCGGGGAAGAGTAGCCCAGCGGCATTCTGAAGGAGTGACTCCATTGGATATCACTTACTGGTTACATCGGGAATGAGACGGAAAAGTTTTGAGAAATTCCCACAGTTAACCTCTGCCTCCGTGGTGTCCATAATTTCATACCGTAGTTGTTTTTCACCAGAATCTCATTTGAATCGTTAGGGGTGTGAATGGATGATAAGTCCAGTTAAGAATCACATAGTGATTCGTTGGAGGAGTTTCGTCGCGAAACATACTACTGAGAAGAGAACCCAATAATTTCGATTATTTTTTTCCGAACGGGTGGTTCTTCGTCAAAACCGCAGAACGTCCGAGCGTTCATGACAGTTCCCGATAAATGGAGGGTCATCCTCGATTTTCTTCCCTGACGTTGCTCCACCGACCTTCCTTCATCTACTAGGAACTTGGTTTTTAGTTAGGTGGCGATGGGGTCTGACATTTTATTGCTGCCAGTGGTCCCGGGGAGCTACGCTGATCCTTCGTGGGGCGCAGGATTTGTTGCAGCTGGCGATCTGGATAATCAGGCGTCCCCTGACAAAGATGGAGTCAATCACTCTCACTTCCCGCCCATGGAACCCTGTAGGACTGGCAGTCTTCAATCAAGGATGGTGAATGATAGTACTAAGATAAAAAGGCCAGTTTACAATAACCGTCGTTTAAGTACAACGTCAACAGTTGTCGCCTAGGATGTTAGAAGCGAGTGCTGAGGACGGTAAGTCTCTTGTAGTTTGTGAAACTGACAAGGCGAACAACATTGCTGCATTGCTGTCCGGGGACGCGCCTCCCTAGGATGGTTCTAGTAGTTCGAAGTATATGCTGATTAGGGATATTGTTGCTCAATTCCTGCCGTGGAGCAAATCCTTTGCTATCCTTTTGGATGTAAATGCAAGGGCGTCGATTACAGCAACTGATAAGTTCAAAGGCGATGAATGAAAATGGGTTAAATTAATCTAGGAGTTTCATGAAAGCAGCAGCGTATTAGCCCTGTCATCAACAGCGATCACGAATACACGACGAACGGAATAGCCAATAGGTACACGATGACAGAATGACACTTATCGTACAAAACAGCAAACTTCACACTTCGTGGGCCAGAACTAAGTAGACGAACTTCAGATAATTATCCAATGTTAATCTGACAGCTGTGCAACGTGAGTGTTGTGATGGCTCAAATGCTAATGTTGAACAGCGTTCTCAAAACTCAGCAAGGAATGTGGACACTTGAGCGATTCATACGCCTTTTGGATGATGTTTGACCAATTCAGGACAGCCACACACCCTATCTTATCTGGATATGTGGTTCCCGATGATCCCATGGGAGCATGTTTGCTATTGGACAGAAGTGGGTAAGACTCAGGAATCCACGTATCCCTATTGGTTGAGATTTGATCAAGCGTTAGACCTTATCAGCCTATTCACGGGCAACCGTCTTTGTATGCTGAATACCGTCTCGTCATGGGTTTTTAGATATTAGCTACAATCAACCTGGTTTAATTCGATTGCAGAGCGGTTTACCGGGATGTGGTTCCTAATACCTGCCCCAGAAGCTTTGTGAAGTCCGAAACAAGATTTCATCATCATCATTTAGCACTGAACAACAGAAGAAGCCCCGATAACCACTGCCTTTCGCTAGAGAAAATAAATATGCAAAAAAGAAGACGGAGAAAATGAATGCACTAGTGACCAACATTTTTCCAACCATCCAGATTCACCATTACCATCATCGTTCAGCGTTAAACAGCAAGGCAAGCCTCACTGACCACCGCCTTTTCCCTAGAGTTACACGTTTCGATAAAAAGAGTGAATATTCAATGCGAACAGGGAGTGGACCTACACAGGCGGGAAAAGATAAGATGCTGCTGCAGCCAACACACGGAACACAGTCTAACTGTAAAAACGCACGTGTTTTCAATCATTCTGATTCAACAAAAAATGATAGCACGATCGCCACTGTACACGGTTCATCGCCATATCCTTCAGTGTCTCCAGCCAACAAGTCGACGAGTCTTTCGGACCCCAACCACGAAGGCGTGAGACACCTACTTTACCTAACTTCGCTGTACATTTTCTCATCCCACGTTGCCACGTCATCTATTGGCCTCCACATGGCTTCTTCCATTCCTTAGGAGGAACACGAAATAGGGCACGGTATGGTAGACGAGTGTTCGTGTGTCATACGAAACACGTGACCCAACCAGCGTAGTCTACTAAGTTTCATACGCTGAAACAAGCTATTCTCAGAAGTGGCACCCAATACCAGATTCCTAACCTNTAACTGTAAAAACGCACTCTTTCACTCACTCTGATTCGACAGAAAATGACAACAAGATCGCCACTGTTCACGGTTCATCGCCATGTCCTTCAGTGTCTCCAGCCACCAAGTCAACGAGTCTTTCGGGTCCCAATCACGAACACGTGAGACATCTACTTTACCTAAGTTCGCTGTACATTTTCTCATCCCGCGTTGCCACGTCATCTGCCGACCTTCGCATGTTCGCCAGTGCAACACGACCCAACCAGCTTAGTCTACTAATTTTCATACGCCAAAATAAGGTATTCTGAGAGCCGGCACTTAGTATTAGATTCCTCACCTCCACATTACTCACTCGGTCACTCCATCCAATCCTAGCCAACTACGTAGACATCGGTGGTCGAAAACTTCCAAACGACGAACATCTCCGACAAGCATACTCCATTTCTCGCAACCGTACAACAGCACACATGAAATTTCAATTTCAGTGAAATACCAGGCCGACGCCACAAGTGCTTCAGTCCTGCGTAAGCTGCTCGAGCTTTCGATATACGCCTGCTTACCTCCACTGCCGAGCCACCATCGTTCGACACGTAGCTACCAAGGTAAGTGAAACGGTCCACTATCGTTAGCTCATCTCCATCTAGTATCAAGTTCGGCACTACTGTGGTCCAGTTCTGAAACACCACCTTACACTTTGAAGGTAAAAAGCACATGCTAAACCGAGCAACCGACTTTGAGAATCTATCTATCCATCGAATCTGGCCAGGTTGAGGTTGCATGGACCAGATATTCACTCCTCGACAGGTACTCGAAACGCGCCACACGCATCGCCGCCCTACGATCGTAGTCTTCCTCGACTTGAAAGTGCTTTCGACCCCGTGGATCGACCAGCACTACTCAGTGCTCTCCACCGGAGGAGTATGCCAACTAAGTTTGTGAACCTGTTGCGATCATTGTACTCGCATACCTATGGTCGCGTTAGGGTATGCGGTGAACTGTCACGTTCATTCGAAACGACTAGTGGCGTTCGACAAGGGTGTCTCATCTCTCCATTCTTGTTCAACTTCGTCATGGACGAGGTGATGGGAGATGCTTTAGGAGGTCTCCGGGACGTAGGAGTTGAACTGGGAAGTCGAGGGAAGTTATGCGACCTAGATTACGCAGATGACGTTGTGTGCCTTTTCGAGTCTGCGGACCATGCACAACGGGCACTAGATAGACTGTCGAGATCGGTTGCTCGGTTTGGCATGTGCTTTGCACCTTCAAAGTGCAAAGTACTGTTACAGGACTGGACGACAGCAGCGCCGAACTTGTTACTGGATGGAGAGGAGCTGACGATTGTGGACCGTTTCACCTAGCTTGGTAGCTGCGTGTCTAACGATGGTAGCTCGGGATTGGAGGTAAGTATGCGTATATCGAAGGCTCTTGCAGCTTACGCTGGATTGAAGCACTTGTGGCGTCGGCCTGATATTTCACTGAATTTGAAGGGTCGTTTGTGCTGTGCTGCAGTGCGTTCAGTTCTTTTGTACGGTTGCGAGACGTGGAGTATGTGTGTGGGCGATGTTCGTCGGTTGGAGGTTTTCGACAACCGATGTTTACGTAGTATGGCTAAGATTGTATGGAGTGACCGGGTGAGTAATGTGAAGGTTAGGAATCTGGTATTGGGTGCCACTTCTGAGAATAGCTTGTTTCAGCGTATGAAACTTAGTAGACTACGCTGGTTGGGTCACGTGTTTCGTATGACACACGAACACTCGTCTACCATACCGTGCCCTATTTCGTGTTCCTCCTAAGGAATGGAAGAAGCCATGTGGAGGCCAATAGATGACGTGGCAACGTGGGATGAGAAAATGTACAGCGAAGTTAGGTAAAGTAGGTGTCTCACGCCTTCGTGGTTGGGGTCCGAAAGACTCGTCGACTTGTTGGCTGGAGACACTGAAGGATATGGCGATGAACCGTGTACAGTGGCGATCGTGCTATCATTTTTTGTTGAATCAGAATGATTGAAAACACGTGCGTTTTTACAGTTAGACCGTGTTCCGTGTGTTGCCTACAAAAGCTTCCTTATATTTTGTCGCCTGTGTGGGTCCACTCCGGTTTCCCTAAGATATTCAATCCTCTTATAGAAACAGTTAACCGTGGGGAAAAGGCATCGGCCAGTGAGGCTTGCTTTACTGTTTAATGCTGAAGGACGATGGAGATGACGAAGGTGTAGAACGCATACCAAATACGTGCATGCACCATCGCTCAGATAAAAGAGAAAAACGTGCAAATCACATGCGTCCTCATTTAGTAGTAATGCGCATTCGTCCGCAGATTCTAAATCACACAGTTTCTTGTCTGGACAGAAATCAATATCATTACTCTCACATGAGGATAGAGCGATTTCTATTATCACCTGAATGCCAAAGTCGAGGAGAAAAGGTAGAGGGAGACAACGCTGACGAACACCACTTCTCATAGTGAACTTGGGTGCAACGTCTCCGTAAGCAAGATCTCGGTTTCAGCTGTTCCAATACAGAGACAGGAAAAGCGAAACTAATTTCTGAAATGCCCTTCATCGGAAGGCAGCTCCAAAGAAGTGCACGACTGACGCAATCGCATGAGGTCTTCAGATCAAGAAAGACAAATAGTAGGGCAGCGAAAAATGTACCTTTACCCTAAGATTTGTTTCGGCCTGTAGAACTGATCAAAATGACCTCGTCCGGGACGGAAATCGGCTTGATTCTCGCGCACACACTTTTTTCGTGTAGAGATAATCGATGGGGGATAACACCCGCCGACGGTTTGGGTGCAATGCCCACCAAACTAATTTGCATGATGACCTACCACCTTTTTTGTAAATTAATACAATCGCTGATTCACACTATGTTGTTCCTAGTTTTGTTATTTCCGGTACTAATACTTCGCCAATGTTCTTGGAGCAAGACGGAGACTGTTCATCTGCTCCAGCTGCTTTAAGTCTTTTAAGGAAATCTGTCTCTTTTATCACCATTTCTGATGCAGGGCTGACAATGGAAGCTCAACTATGGCCATACATCAACTAGACCGCTCCATAAAGTGTTCCGCCCTCAAAGCTCCAGCCGACAGTTCTGAGAGTTAGTCAATGTGCCGTCAGACCCTTTAATCAATTAGCTTGCACTCGGCTTCCGCGAACCAGTGTTCCTGATCAGTTGGTGAAGGTTATGACTATTGTCTATGGTTGTGGCTTCTTCCATTTCCCTGCGCTCCCCTATCCACCAGTGACTGTGATCATTTCTCGGGCTTTTGATCACTTGAAGTCTCTGAGGTTTATGCGTCTCATTTTGAATTCTGTCTTTCACTCCCCTTATTAATGAAACAACAATGTACATCAATTTTCAGGAAGGGGCCGCGGCCAGCAGAGGGCCGCCAAGTGAGGAAGCTGGCCGGCGGTGGGGGGATTCGAACCCGCAACCTTCACATCCAAACGCCACGACCATATCCGTTTGTAAGTGACGTCCGGAGGGGACAGACTAGCAAAGAACTGAGGTCAAGGATTTCCACTGAGATTTACGAATTCTAAAGACATGGTGCCAGTATTGCTTCATTGCTTCGAAAAAGCGGTTCTTGATCCAGCTATATTGCCCCATTCCTTTTAATGCTTCTGACGGTTATTCTTACCTTGTCTTCTGGTCCGTAAGTATTAAGTAAATCCCCGTACCTTGTGACTGTTACGTCTGAAATCACCACAAGAAATCAACCGACTCAGAAAAGCATTCGTAGGTTACATCATTCGCAATTCCGCCTGGCTAAGTTAATAAAAAAAGCTTAGGACACCAACTTTTCTCATTTCTGATGCTCAGTCGAATAAAATAACATTGTGTAAGACGCAGTCTGCACGAAATCACGCTACCTGGTACAAATTTTTCAAATGCATCTTCACGGCAAATAAACTAACCAAACGGCAACAGTTAACGCTTGTGTGGTTGAACAGTTGAGAAGGCAAATTTATTAAAAAAAATGCTAGTCTGATATCTCGGGAAAAAAAGCCCCTTTAGTCGTACCTCGAAGCAGCGTTGCTGCAGTTCCTCTGAACAGGCTACGAAGACCACCTTCACGATAAAGCTGATGTATAACGTCCATGGGTCCTTTGTATTTATGAGGCGCACTGGAACCACATTGAATCTGAGTGAAAATATAAGTAAAGATATTACAAAAAGATGCAATAATTGCCAGATAGGAACTAGCTTTATCAAAAGTTACGATGGTTGGGATGTGTGACACACATCAGCCGATAGACAAACTCGGTCTCCCAGTCATATCCACATGTATATATGTATATGCCTGTATATTTACAAATCAATGCAGAGGTGCGATGCCAAGCTGAACCTGAAATAAAATGGTGGGTTCGAATAACTGAAGCCGTTATCTCTGTGGCGTTTGAATAAATGGTTACAACGACCACAAACGATTGGCCTCGGGTTATATATGACGTTTGCAACCATGGAGTTCGAGATCCCCATTCGTACCAGCGCGACGAACCGGGAGAGGCAGGCCTCGACGTCAACATGATTGAATGATGACACGTGATGGTTTCCACACTACTCCCAACCAATTCCGAGTTTGGTAAGATCAAAAAGTAGTACTTGACATGGCAATGCACCAACTCTACAGCCTTCTCTTACCTTTCCTTTTTGTCCCACTGTTTTCTTCTTTCGCTATGGCTCCGACAGCACATGCTCTATAAGCATATTTGCATCATACATGCAGAAGCACTAAGTCCACAGACAATGGTTACCCAGATAAGCAAAGCAAGGTAATACCATTGTGGCTAAAACCACCAACGGATGCGAGTCGTATGGTGGGTTTGACGTGGAGTTATTATTTCTATCTAGCCCGAACTGGTGCTGGTTGAGCATATGAAAAGCAGATCACTTTTATACTGGCTCGCAAAGCTTTAGCATCGAGTCCTCCAGAACAACCACGTGAACGATGATTTGGTTATGTAAATTTTGGTACTGTAGAGTGAGCGGCTACGTCAAAACTGACTTGTTAAGCTAGAACAACACCAACATGACGTTAAAAGCGCAATGACGAAACGCACCTGCAAAAGACATTTGATACGCTCCCCAGGTGCCACTATTACGGTTGTAAATATACCAGAGTACATCCCCGCCAACAAAATTTCATGCTTTCTGTAAAATAATCCCGGTCAGTATTCAAAACTCACCTGAGATGCATGGGATCCTCGCCGAAAATCCGTTTACCCCAGTTGTAACCATAGAAACATATGGCAAAAATAGGTGCCACTCCCATGACTGGGGCTCCCATTCCTTTATAAAACCCCAGAATTCCATCACGAGCTAACGTCTTCTTAGCGCAATCAAAAGTTCCGTGATACAGAGGAGCTTCACCTGATCTCACAAAAGGCATGGTTTGAAGGCGGACCTTTATTAATGCACAACATCAACGGCGCCATTGTACCTTTATCGTGTCAAGCGGGTGACCAACAACGATACAACAGACACCCCCAAATCCACCAGCAACAAAACTTTTGAATGGACTGACGACGTGTGCATCGGTTTTCCCAGACATCTGACAAGTAGACTAATTAGCAGCGCCTAAGCACCGGAAGCGAAAACTTCAGAGGGCTTGTCTTGGCGTATTGCACGGGAGTATGACAAAGAACAATATATCCCGGGTTGCGTGGATAAACTGAAACGCAGAAAAGTAGAATAACCAGTGTAAGCTGAAGCGAAGCAAACGTATCACTTATTAACAGCACTTACACGATTAAAATGAATATAGCAGGGAAGAGCTTACCGCTACACGAGTATGGCGGCTTACGGGTTGCACGCTACACAGGGTAGCGCACACAACCAAAAGTCTTCGCAACCAACGGCCTTAAATTGATTAAGTTCAGTTCAGCGTGCTCGGTACGAACATTTGGCTTCCATCAACTCTAGCTTCTAGAATGGTGCTTTGTTGCATGTTATCCGCATCTTGCAACACTGCGCATGGTCTGGGCTAACTATGGGTTGCCGCAAGGTTTATGTATTTGTCGCAATGTTTTCGCAAAATAACTGATTTACCGCTAAAATGGTGTTATATAATTTTTCGACTCAGGAAGCTTTCACTGCCCCCGTCAGTTTTCTCTTCCCAGTGTGAAGTCCTTTTTCTACTAAACCTTTCTGCCAATTTTTTTGGCAGTTTCCCACGTTTTTCTGGCTTTGAGCCGTTGTTTATTGGGGTTGATTACCACTGTCCGACAAAGTAAGAACTCCAAAAGCCAGTCTTCGGAAGTCCGCTGTACGGGTGCTTGTGCCGTAGTTATAGAAATTGGAATCCAGCGGAATGTGTGCCTGCCATAGCACCACAAAACTTGCTCCGGAATAGAAAAACGCGTTCCCAAATACACCAAACATGTTTTTGAGATGGACTTAATACCACTGTGTTGCTTTGGCAAGCGAGTGTCCCTAAATAATCCGGACCGCATCGGGGCTATTAATATATGGAAGTCCTATCGGGACTGTAGGAGTGAGGCTTGCCAAAAGCCGAGATGAAGGAATTCAAAAGTCCGAATGAAAATGCGCAAAAACCTAAAGAAAGCGGCGGAATAGAAATCGGATCAGGGTGCGAGACACGACCCGCAGCTCTAGAGGAAAATCTCAAGCAGCTGGGAGCAGAGGTTCATCGTACGACGTGCGTGGAGATCAGTGAGTAATAACAGAAAATTGATACTCATGGCCGATTTCAATAGGTGGTCCGCGACGGCAAATTTCGAACAATGGGAGACAGACGGCCTATCACGGACATATTTTGATGGGCAGAACTGCATCCAATTGCAGTGGTTGTCAAATACCGGCGAGTGCGTCTTTGACGAAGTTTGCAGGTAGAACGAACAAGGCCGCTCCTGGTGAAAGTTCCTAGCATGTTATGGCGAGAGCTCCTTTAGTCCCGAGCGGGTACAGTGATGCTAGAATGAATTGAGTCTGTGGGTGTGAAAGTCGGACAGTTCTAAATACTTGTAGGCAGGCGTCAAGCCTAAGGTGGCGACCGGGAACTTTACAAAAAACCGGATTCGAAGAACGTAAACTAATGCTTCCCAGACCTTTCAACGACAGACGGGAGCCTCGTTACTTGATAGGTCCACTTCGAAAACAGGGGTGATAAATCCGTGCAAACGGGCATATCACAATGTCCGAAACCCAGCAAAGAGAAAACCGCTACAACTGCAAACCTTGAGGCAGGGACTGAAACATTTAAGACATAAATGCCGCTCATGCAGGGCAATTAAATGGATGCTAGCCGTCTTAGTTTCTTCCCAGGGCAAAGTAACCCCGAGTGAAAGCTTGGAAGACTTCGCCGCTAGCCCTCGGCTCAGCAAAGCTGCAAAAGTAGTTCCAAGGGACAACTGGGTAAATTGAAAGGATTTGCAATTTGGGTTGACTTTCAGTGAAATCCGACGGTACCCTCAAGGTGCCTTCTGGAACCAGAAACAGACAGTCATAGAGGCCGCACCGAAGACAAACACCAGGAACCTCCGAGTACGTTGGGCCTGAGGACAGCACAGGAGATGCCACAGCAACTGAGGAAGCAAAGCTTGTAAGCGAACCACGTATATGGTGCCTCGCGATGTCGTTGCCTGATGTATTAACGAGCAGTGCCTTATATTTTATACCTGAAATACCCTGCGGCGCTATGAAAATCTCATGAAGATAACCGAGGGTGCACGGACGTCTGAGGGACAATGCTAAGCGCGTGAATTCTTTCATACTTTTTGTGCCCTCAGCTAGTTATCTTCTTGGTGGCCAACTGATGCACAATTTGTGAGGCACTTGTACCTTTTTGTAGCTATGGCCGGGCCTGAACACAACAGTCCAGGCGCGGCCCCACGATAATGATATGCAGGGGCCCAAACGCTTCAGGTTCGTTGAAAGATATCGTTCACCTGGATCTGAAATGTCCCAACGATAAGGGCCTTTCAACTGAGAAATCATTTTAATCAAGCATTAGCCCTCCTTGTTATTCCCAAATGCCGTCATTCTGTAATCCAGTTGACTGTGGTCAACTGAGTTAAACCCCTAGCTGAACTCTGTGCATGAGACTTCGATCCTGTGACCCCCTCGACGGTTTTGTTACCCCATCCAAAATATCGAGGAATCCGTATGACAGGAACATCCTAACATGAACCTGTGCTGCGGCGCTGAAGAGGCAGTGAATCACTATATGTTTGTGTATTTGCTTTCTGATGATCCTTTCCGACCAGTTACGCAAGAGGCAAGTTAAACTCACTGGTTTGTAGTTTTCCGGCCGCTCCTAGTTCCACCGTTGCACATTTCTACTACTGTGGCGGGGTTTCAATTTTACGTGCTTTCCGCTTCCCGAGCGGGACACTGTGGAGCCGCGTTTCACTAATGGCGGAACGGTTGCTGGATATATCCCCTCGAACCAGTAGCTTTAACCTTACTAAACTTGTTTGAGTTTTTCACAAAACATTCCTTTGCAGCAGAGAGCTCCGTACTTTCGCGGTCCATTTCATTTCGTGGGTATTCTGTTTGACGTGAGCTTCACACTGTTAACGGGAAATACCCTTGAACGTTTCCGATAACACGTTTGTCAATAAGGAATCAGTCGAGACCAGGTTTCCTACTGGTCGTTCTGGGGAGGCGAGTTGGCCGGTGAATTGTTTCTCAGACTGTGCACACCTGTGATAAATCTTGGGATTTCTTACCATTTCCCTTGGCGAATTGCGCACAAACAACTGTCTTCTGCAGGGCCGGTTTGAAAGACACGCATCGCAAAATTCCCCTCTCGTTTCGGAATTTTACCTCGCCTTATACTTGGACGCTACCATGGTAATTAACAATTGTCTTAGCCACCCTAAGAGGGACAGGCTCACCCGTCTGCGAAATGAGCACTCCCTAATGACTGTCCGCCTTTCGTCCACTTTTTGGTCTTTTTCTTTCTGCAACTAGGGTGTCAACGCCGCAGTCACTCTTTTTCCGGCAGTGCTCATCCCACTATAACATTTGACGCCATTTCAGCTGGCTGTTTGCTGGGCACAGAAAGAGAGGCTCAAATACCACGCAATCACCTTTGTCCTAGGGTTCCTTTGTTTTTAAACTTCTTATGTCACTTTGATACCCAGTGATCACAGATTGTGGTAGCTGGAGCTGTGTCCTGCTCCAAACCTGGTGTCATTTCTCACGTTTTAGATTGGACTATGTAAAAGCAGTGAGTGTAGAACTGTCTCTTTTTGAGATCCCTTGGGTAGCCTCCATTCTCTTAGTTAATTTTCGAAAATTAGAAATCCTTCAATTCTGCAAATTTCCTTTTCCGGGCCATCGCTTGCATCAGACCCAGCAGTTCGGTATCCTTTTCAATAATATTTTTTGGGGCTCTGTATACGCATGCAGTGCATACACCTTTCTCTGGAAACCTGGCGATGCACGAGATTATCTACAAGTTTGCAGGGTACAATGCAAACGGTGCCTCTCATTTCGAAACGTCCGAGTGCATCGGCATGACTCTTCCGCCTCGTTGTCTACTGTTTGTGCGTTGTTTATTCCACCACTCGCATTTATCCTGGCTCATTGTTGCTTCAAATGTCAGTAGTTGCAATTACACCGAATCCCACAGTCCTGGAAGCTAGTTCATCATATCTCCTTTGGAAGCTACAGGCGTATGCGCACCATATCCATGGTTCGCTTACAAGCTTTGCTTCCTCAGGTACTGTGGTATCTCCTGTGCTGTCCTCTAGCCCAATGCACTAGGAGGCTCCTGGTTTTTGTCTTTGGTGCGGCCTCTATGACTGTCTGCTCCTGGTTCCAGGAGGTACCTTGAGGGTATCGTCGGATTCCATACAAAATGCAAATCCTTTCGGTTTGCCAAGTTGTCCTTTGAAACCACTGTTACAGTTCTGTGCTGTCCTCTGACAGCAGTTCAGTTGTGTTCAATTCAGTTCACTTCATTTGGTGTGGGCAGTAGTCGTCGTATGAACAAATCACTATTCGAAATTCTTCCTTGGGCATGCATAAGAATCGGCTTCCAATGCAGCAACGGAATTCTTTTTCCATCACGCTGTGGTTTGCCGTCCGAAATTCCGGTATGGTTCAAAAATATGAGTTACCCTCTCATCCTTCTGCCGGAGGACGGCTGCTACGCATGCATTCCAAAGGAGCTTTTCAGTCCGTAGCAATCGGCAGCTGTGAAGCTCGGTAAATGCGGTGTTACGGCACAGGTAATGCCAATGAAATGACCGCCCCTGGGAATGCTCCTCCGCACAGTGCGCTTGGTAACTTAATAAAAGTTTTGGATGCCATGAACCCAGCAATTCAACCGTTAAACTTTTCAGGGGTCCGTTCTGTATTTTGGAAGAATTTCACTCCTACAAATAAACTTCAGTGTGGCTTCCTTTGATTTACAATGTCTCCTCTTATTCACTGATCACTGCCGGCAGAAACCTTCTACTCTTGGACCGTTAGGACCTTGACTATCGTGGATGGCTTGGTTTGATCCCACAACCTTCTGTTTTATAACAACTGAACGTCCAGTTCCAGTAACCTGTTCCTGTACGTGATATCCTGTTGACACTTTTGCACACGAGTGGCAAACCAAGGTACCTACTCCAGAAAAGAGGCATCGAGTTTTAGGAAGTGTCGGAAGCTGGACGCGGAAGGCCAGAAGGAGTTTGACTATTGCCATCGTCTGATGGTGAGAATGTTAGCCTCAGTAAAGAACTCAACGTGGGCCGTACCGACCTCGTGAACGGTCTCTGTCGACTGAAATCCGTTGTAACGGCTCGTCGTTCTATTTCAAGATAATTGCTAAATTGTGCTGTGTGAGCGAGGATAAGGCAACAGAGGACAGCAAAAATGAAGTCTGATACACCTTGGCTGTAGTACAACGTAAAATCATCAGCGACTTGTGCAATCTACGCAAATAAATACCTACTGGTTGCACTAATCAAGAAGGTGGTTGTGGTGAGGCCATTAAATTCAGAGTCCTCTTGGCATTGGACCGTCGCCCAATGGTGCGCCCCTGGACTCCGCACCTCCCGAAGTAGCTCTGAAACTCTTCTGTCGGCTGCGTTGGTCTTCAGTAGGAGCAGTCCGAGTCATGGCCGCTACCCGCATTGTTTCAAGAGTAGACCCTAAGCACAGGGGTTACATTTGGGGACAGACCACTGACGACTCATATAAAAAGGGTGGTTTTTCATTCGAAATAAGGTACACCAGGATTCAGCACGGGACAACATGAAAAATGGTAGGTATATAATAGATTCCAAATGCTGGGCTTGGCAACTGTCTTGGCTCTACTAACGTTGTATGATACTCAAAAAATGGAGCGAGTAAAACTTGCTGAGCAATCTCAAGTGGGGAAATGCAGCCAATTGAAATCGTTGAGAGAAAGCAGTCGGTAGTAAAAAGCGAAAAACCTTACTGGAAAAACCGGGACAGGGCGTCAGAAGAAGATGGTGACCCACGTGGCCAACTCATCACTTTCAGATCACCGATCTGCAAGGCCGATCATCCTAACGGGGTTCTCGTATTGCGCTAGCTTGTCGTCAGCCACCATGTCCACCTTTGCGTTACTTTTATTTGAAGCTAAGCAGCTGGAATACTGATAACCGAGACAATCTACCGGTACAACAAAATGACGGTCGGGAGTAGTAAGAGTGTTAGTATACTTGACCAGAGCACGCGAATAATGCATGCAAGGGCAACTTGTAAATGAGCGCTGTGCTGGGCGCTTAGCCGTCTGACAGGCGACCCGGAAGAAAAAACCTACCTTTTGCTGCAGAAATGTTCTGTCTACAACTCAATGCCCAGCCTCAGGTAATTATTATTCCCATTTTGGGACTGAATTTTTCCTAAAACTTTTACTGTTTGCAGCCTTATCAACTTCTTCCTCGTACCGTTTCGTCTGTTTCCCACCGCTCTACCGTGCCAGTGATTGGACTCCGAATGTCGTGCACGACAATGACTCTAGATTTTCCACCTAGAACACGCAACTCAGCGGTCTACTGCTGACCTGCTCTACGTTTCTGGCCAGTATTTGACATTTTTGGGACTCAGAGCAAATCTCAATAAGGCAACGATCCTCTTGCTGGTTCCAAATTCCGCGATATATTCTCAGCAAGAGTGAATCATGACTAGACAAGTTCGTCTACCAAGTGATCTACTAATAGGGAAACAGAAGAACTGCGAGTGGAGGTCCTTGATGTTTTGCGATCTTTGCGTCCTCTGATTCCTACCTTTGGTTATCTACGCGGGCAGCTTTCAAAGCCTAGAAAACGCAGTTATACCTAGACTTGAAGCTAGTATTCTTATAATCAGTGACTCACGGAATCGAAGGCCTAACTAAAGTTTAGATAACAGACCTCGGCTGCCTCACGTTCATTCATCTGTCGAGTTGCTTCTTTCAGAAGCATAGGGAGTTTCATTGCGCAAAAGCCTTTCCTGATATTCCTAAGTTGCCTAAAGGTTGAGAGCATGCTGCTCACAGGATGATGGAAAAATGGTCCTTAAACATGGAATTAGCGATTTACAAAAATCGGCGGTGAACTTATCGGGTTACGGTTGTCAGTAGTTTGCCTAAACTCCGATTCTTAGGCCGCCAGTACAGAAGCAGCCTCCCGCCAGCCGAAAGATATTCCGGCTGCAGTGATACGCCGTGCATTCCCGTTGATGTGCTTCGTATATCCCCTGTAGGTTTGATAACAGCTCGATTGATGCCGTTTGGCCCTGTCGGTTTATGCCTCTTTGGTGATTCTTGTTCCCAAAACACTTGGCTCTCGTTTACACTCAACATGCATAACTGAGGTACCACCCGGGTCCATCGGGAGATCTAGGATGCGGCTGCTAGCCTCTGGCGGTTCTTGTTTTTCAAAAACGGAGGAGCGTTTCAGGTACATCTAACTACAAGCTATGTATACTGAAACTATATAATTCGTGGCACAGTTTGCCGCCATTATTGAAAGTTCCCCTACTAATGCCCATAATTGCCATTAACCCAACCTAAAAAAGGAAATGACCCAAAAACTCTAGGAAACGGAAATCAGCCAAATACTGAAAACATTTCATATTTTTGGCTTAAGCCCACGTACTGCTATCAGTCGTTATCATAGCCGTTTATATTGATGACAATTGGCAGATCCTAAGGGCTTTTCACCAGGCAACCATGGCAATGAAAGCACTGGCTATATCTCGTTCTCCGTCAAAAAGTGAGCACATCTGCTGTTTGTGTTCTGATTCAAATATTGCACCCGTCTGAAAGTTTTGAAATCAGAGATGAATTTGACGAACCTCGTTGTGGGATTTATGACAGAGGAAGGGGAGTCAGGGTAACTTGGCTTTAAGCCAACTGCCGGAGGGTTTATTGATGATACATCAAACTGTTCCCCCGATCGATAATAAAGAACCTATGCGGTAGGATGACTAGGACCGCACTGGGATCAGTTTGCCACTGTGACTGTCTTTGCTCTCTCCGGCTCTTCGCCGGGCTCGCCAGTGGCCACAGACGCAACGCAAAGTCTCGCCAAAAGGTCAATCCCATCCTGTGCGCCAGTTGCCTATCCCTGTTAAGAAGCTGCTATCCGGATCTGACGCTCCAGTACCGGGTCGCGTAACCCGGAGACAAGCCAAACAACGCCTATGACCGCCCCGGGTACTTCATCTTAGATGAGCCTTCACGGATGGCCGAAACACTGTTACAAACACTACTGGAATGCCGCGCAGTTCCCGAACCTCCAGATCCTCACCGCCATGGAACACCGACCATTCCGAAAGTAAACAAGGGCAACACACAGGTCATTCATGGCAAGTCTATTTAGGGACTGACTGTAATTCTTACATGTATTCAATTTCTTTCCCTTCAAATCACAGTCCGCTCTCAGGCGCTTATATCCAGTCACCATTCTTGTTAGTTTCAATGTCTTTTCGCCCACCATTCTTCATATAAGTTTGTTCCGTAAATAATTCGATGCAACCTTGAAAGTTTCCCTCTGTTTCATCTTCAGCATTTTTTACCCAAAATTTTGTTAATTACCCCTCTCCATCCACCTTATATTCTATCCTGCGTGGTTTTGACTCATTTTCTTCCCGTATGACATCCATGCTGCTCTTCATCTTCAAATAATCCTCTTGATTTTTGAGGAACCCGGCCATATGGCAACGATCACTATTGCCTCCCAGCCAAATTTTGCTTCCGCGATATGCGCCCCTGATGCATTAAAAATTGGATTGACTTGCAATTAAAGGCTGATAATCAGCCCCAGAAGGTCTTGGCGAGCGATTATTCAGCTTTGACTTAAAATCTCGAAAACTCTTGCCTGGCTTATCACACTGCAGGCTATGCTCATGAGAGCAGACACATTGCGTTCCCGTGTCTTTTTTGTTTTCCATGTCCCCACTGCGCCAACCCTGTACATATTTGATCTTGCCATGCGCCTGTCTCTTGGATGTCGAGAAATGTGCACTAAATATATTATCGGATTCTGTGCCAAACTGAACGCAATAAAAGCCCTGTAATGGGTTGCTCTCGTAAGGGTGGAAGAACGGGTATTTCATGGTGTCCGAGGATCGGGCCATATTATAAAAAGTCACCGACTTGTCTAGGCTCCAGGAAGCCCTGTGACTGGCTAGAACTTCATTCACATTTTTGGGGAATTCAACTCTCCAGGATCAAATGCAGTAGAGAGATGTACTCTAGACAGAGTTGCGCGGGCCGTCTTGCAATGCTCGCATCAATGGGCCAAGGTGCAGCTGGCAACAAAGGAACAGCAGATTCAGGCTTGGGCGTAACTCATAGACTCCCAGCTTAGTTAGTCCTAGATAAGAAAGTTATGCAGATAGTCAACGCTTTCCGGCACCCTTATTTAGGGGCAGCAGTGGGACACGGATTTAACCCTCGTCTCACGTTTGTCAGAGCACTTGCCATTGAGGGTATGAACTCCAAGAACGTAGCTATAAAAAACCTTTCATCTATGGCAGACCAACTAGACCGAAGCACCGGGGATAATACGGACTTAGAGGAAGTATAATCAAACATCGAACGCCATTTTTGCAAACTACAAGATAGTGTCCTCGGCCCCTCACTATTCCTGCTTTACGTAAATAACATCTTTCAAGCTATACTCCACGACACCTTTCTTATTTGTTTGCGACATCCAAGTAGTCTATTCTTTCGAGCTATCTTCCTCACACCAAATCATGGCCAGCATCGTGGAGGATCTCAACTCACTAATGCAGTGGTGCGGGCAATGGCCGATGAAATTCCCTGCAAGCAAAAGCGCTGTTCTTGCTTATAAGTGCGACGTTCCCTCAGGCAGACTCTTTATAATCGGTGCCCCATTAATAACCACTGATTTTGTAAAAGATTTTATTTACAATACTTTTCCTCTTTCAACTTCCACGAACAAGCTCTTTGCCATAGCGCGAATGCAAACATGACTAGCGGCCTAATTGTTAAATCTTTCCGCGCTCTAAGATGTGGGCTATTGCCGTACAAATCACATTGTAGTCCGCAAGTGGCGTACTGCGTGATAATCTCCTCTCAAACATGCTCTGAGTTGATCGTGTTGCAGCACAAAAATCAAAATTGGCATTCATAAAGAAACTTCTTAGTCCGACACCAAGCCTTAGTTACAGTGGACGATGCGCGTTGCTAAAACGTGACCGCCTTTGGTAACGTCGTGTCAAGCCGGCGGTGGCCAGAAGGGTAATGTCGTGGTGTTTGGAAGAGAAGGTCGCGAGTTTGAATCCTTCCACCGCCGTTCATATTTCCCACCTGGCAGTCCATTGTAGGCCACGGCCCCGTTCCTAAAAGATGGTGTACATTGTTATTTCTTTAGCAAAGAAATTAAACGATAGAAGGTAGCAAAGCTAAACCCTAAGTTCCTTTTCAAGCTGCTAAGGTCGCAAACACACGGCTGGAAGCCCCATCCAATTAGCCAATGAGTGATCTTATCCCCTGGGGAATCCACTGTTCTCTCTTAAAGTACCACTTTCCAAATAGTCTTCAAGGTCAAAATTCTTTACAACTGTTTAAGCTGCTTTCTGAAATAGGTCACCGGATCATGTCCGATCCTGCCATGTTCCAACTAAATTCAAGAATGAACTATCCAAATTTCTCCAGCTATCCTCATTTCTCAGCTTGGCTGGGACCAATACCGGTCTAGACCACGCGTTCGGAGGCCACCTAGACTTGTAGCGAACTAAATTAGGCACCCGAAGCTGCACCACCTTATACCGGTTTCCATCTAAAAACTACTGACACTAAAGACTTATTCCTGATGCCATCCATCCCAAAGCTCCATTAAGAAAACAAAATAAATCAACGGAAATAGGCTAATCTATTCCGTCGTCCAACGGCTCTCCTATTCTGAACACATCAATTCCATGATTCTCCATTTACAAACGTAATCTCTTTAATTAGGCCAGCAGCGTAGGGCTTGCCAATCATGAAAAGTGACGGAAAATAAGCCTAGTACTCTGGAGAAGTTACGAAATGCTCGGAGCTGAACAACTTTGAGTAACAATGGCAGCCTAATCCCAGTGCGGCCCTGGTCACCCTACCACATAAGTTCTTTATTATCACTCGAGGCACAAGTTTGAATTTTTATCAGTTAACCCCTTGGCAGTTGGCTTAAGGCCAATCACCTTAACTCCTTGTCCTCCTTCATAAATCCCACTTTTTACCCTACATTTTTTTACTTCTTGTCCCAAGATTTCTTTCACACCACCAACTTTAAGTATAATGATGCAATTTTCCATGTTTCATTATTTTCTATAACTGCAAACTGGCGCCCAAGTCATGTACTTCTCCTTTTTAACTTTCCTGTCGCGCACCTTGGCTATACCCGCTGTTATCAGTTCTGCCCTCGTAATGGAAACACTGGATCTACTGGCTCCTCACTACCACTAAGTGGCTGCCAGCCAGATCTGGCTCTGGAGTACTGGCCCGTTCAGCCCAAACGAAATCGCCGATCCGCTTTGGTACGCCTACTCAGGTGGATATTCACGAATTGTCAAAATTACAGTTACTACCGCCGCAAGAGTGCCTTGTTCGCCCCTTCAAATTACCCACTCGTACTGCCGTCTAAGATCGAAATCTGCGACAACGAAAATGACAGCATAGAGAATGTCACTGAATGGATTATTTAAAACTTTTTACTTTTTACACAAAAGTTTTCTTCTTCATCGCCTCACTCAGTCCAGTTTGCGGCCAGCAGCATAGGGATGAAGTCTGCAGCATTGAGAGTTTCATATTCTGTCTCTGCAAAATGCTTCACAAAGAGACAAGATGAATCCAACACAGAGGAATGCACATGATCATTGGCAATAGATGACTGCTTACCAAAATAATGCTAGTGGATGCGGTTGAGCGAGTGCCGGGCACCCAACCTCAAAAACGCTGCTGAGGGCGAACGCAGATGTGAACCACTAACTTAGCAGCAGCAGCACGCAGATGCCCGCCTAGTGTGTGCTAACCAAAGTAGTGAATATGATCGCTCGCTGCACTGCCGTGATGCCGCCGGTTTACACTGGCGGGGAAACGAGGAATGCGGGTATGGTGTAGGTACGACAAGCGAGACGTCAGGTTTCCAGGAGTGGTTGATCCCACGAACGTCGAAACTGCGGTTGCAGGAACAAGAAGTGTTTGCTTGCGTCCGAGCAGAATTATGAAGTCTAGAAAGAAGAACTAGAGATTTCCGGTCTTGCTGCCAATCGCGGATTGAGAAGCCACCAGTGGTGGGAGTGGATCAGAAAATGAAATTACGAATGCGTATTTCGCAGCCTAAAATTATTGGGGTGGTGGTTATTCGCGTGGGCAAAGATAAGCGAACAGGCCAAAAAAGCATGCAAACCGTCTATACACGTGAGTAAAAGGAAAGCGAGCCAAAATTTACGGGGACAGATTGAACAACGGCGGTAGACACAAATAAAAAACGAGTTAGAGGAGATGCGCTAGGAACCGACTATATCGACGATGAATAAGTCGTGGAATCTAATAGCCAAAGCAAGTGAACCCCATAAATGGTGGAGAATAAGATGAAAGGTGGCAGGAATTTGCCAACATAATTTTAATTCGACTGGTTTAAAATTCCATGAATCTATTGCGGCAACTTTTGTCGTGAATAACAGAAAGGAATCCGAAATGCGTCGTTTAGATGCTGTTTGTACATTTATAGGTGGTGGCATCAGTAATGAGATTTTTTCACGGTGGACAAAGTGCTGCCACCGACGCTCTTTCAAAATCACAATCCACTTTAGTACACTCAGTAATCAGTTGAAAAAGAATGACATAAATGAACGAGAAGTACAGTCACCAGTCTGCGCACTTCGTTTTTGAATACAGAAGATGGTGGTGATGAAATGCACCTTTGCCGTGAAATCTTTGTATATTAGCAAACATTTCACAAAAAGATGTTGGCTCCGACATATCCTAGATAATGAGAAAGTGATAACGAACTCCGCATTTCGAAAAGGATATGGAAGATGATTTAACTACCGGGTACACAGAGGCGGCTGTTAATTGCGATTAAGTTATTGATGAGCAGCATGTTTGATAACGGGCTTCCGAGCCACAAACGACTTGGGCGTACCGAATCGCAGCATTCGATTAATTCAAGTCAAAGGATAAGCCAGGCGACTGTATTGTGAAGGAACACGGGAAGAGTTCAAACGCCGCCCCGACACACTGATTCATATTCCAGCAGATCAGACAGAAATGCCCAGAATGGTTTTGACGTGAGTTCAAAAATGATGCATTTTAGTTTCTTTCAAATTCGGAGTCATGTAGAGCATCCCCACCACATTTTTAAGTCTCGCAACTTGTGTCGGAGATTGCACCGAGAAGTTTAATCTGCATAAATAAATAATCCACGTGTGGCAAACTCGACAGTTAGCGGGAATGATTTAGTTATCCAGTTTGAGTTCTACTGGGAAAAAACGCATTCGTACCCAACGATGATGCTATTTACAACGAGGAATTCAATCATCCAGTCTTTTGCCCAGGAACTGAGTGAGGCCATGACTTGCGATATGTCACTTGCGGTGGAGTCCAAGGCTTCAGGGAGAAAGGTGTGGACAATTTTGATATCGTCGGCGAAGAGGAATGGAACGTTGTTACGAATAACATCAAAGACATTGTTAAAGTGCACACGGGTAGCAGGCGGTCCGAAACGCTGCCTTGGATCACATCGCTGGATACTAATCTAGGTTCAGATAATAATCAATTTACTTGTCCTATCTGCTTTCTAAATGACCGATAGGATGAAATCCACGACAGGAATGGATCAACAATACCGCGGGGTGCAATTTTATTTGACAACCTAGGGTAGGACAGTTTATCGAAAGCTTTCGTCGTGTCCAAAGTGATTAACATAGTTGACCTTCCACTGTTCAGGGCCTCAGTGATAGCGTTCGGCGGTCAGTCATGCCAGTAGCGCAGGATTTCGTACGAATGAAGTCATGTTACTATGTTCGTGTTTCCGAAAATGTGCCAAAAGACTATCCTTTATCAAGTGCTCCATAGTTTTAGGGGTTATAGGGGTGCAGTTGATTCGGCGGCAATCGGCAACGTCAGAGTGTGTGCGCCCTTCGTGAAACGGAATAACCACAGAGGTTCTCCACCGTGACGGGAAGGTGCGGCATTGAGTGGACAAGTTGAAGGTGTTTGCTAACAAAATTGGCACATCCCTCCCACGCAGCAAGGAGGCGGTCGGAGGTAATGAATCAGGTCCAGAGTGGCGGCCAATTTTGGTTTTTACCAACAACTGGGCTAAGTCCTTCGGAAGAAATACGAATGTTGAGTGCGACTGTGTAGTCAAGCGAGGCTGGCTTGGGGTAGAGGGATTGTTTTCGTTTACCAGAGCGGATGCAGAGACTTCACCAAAAGATTCCGCAACCTCCTGTGGGTTGTTTACGTAAACCTTTTTGTGAATGGTATACGGGACTGCGGTGGCTGAGGACCCGGAATGGGTGGTTCTGGGTTTAGGCAGTTTTGCCAGTCCTGCGTTTGGGCTGGACTAATCTAGAGCTTGCAGCTCTCACTGCTTGGTTCTTTGGTCCAGTACTGATTCTAGAGTTTTGGTTAGTCAATTTACTTGCGGAAACTACGAGAAATCTCTGGTCTTGGAAAAGGCCCGCTGTAGATTAGCGAGCTTACATTTTATTGGGCCACAATGATTTCTTTTGGGAGGCATGTTTGAAGTGTGGGATGGGGCAATGCCATCAAGGCACTTGTGCAGGGTGGAGTATGACTTGTCGGCGGTCGCTTGCTTGCCTAGTTTTGGAAAAACAAGTCGGAATTGGAATTACGCGCCGGAGTAGATAGACGATTCCGGTGTGCTTTGAAATATGGTCTTCGGTTGGGTGGAGGTATCTATTCTGGAGGGGCAGTGTGAGTGAGCAGCCAACTGGCAGATGGTCACATCCAGGTAAACTAGCCTCAGTGGAAGTTTGAATGCGTGCCAAGCCCATCGTACATATCAAGTCAAGAACATTGTGGTTCCTTATTGGGTTCGACCGCCATGATGAATAATTTCAGGGAAAGGGGGCAAGGAATTTAGAGCGGAAAGCGTGTACCGGCAAATGCCAGGTGCATTGAAACCTCCGGCGATCAGCCTGGGATCTGGTAGGTGAGAGGCCGTACTCTTTAGTTCGATTATCATCAAAAACCATTTTGGAATGAATCAGATGGACGGTAGACGCTTCCAGTGAGTTGGCCTTCGTTGCCCATCTCAACTGTGGCCCCAACAGCTTCTTTGGCAGTGTTTTCCACAGTATCCTGACACAACGTGGCCAGTGTAGAATTTCTGGTGTAGTCGGGGCAGCCAAATAAACACTGGGTTTCAAGGCCTTTCCCGAAGCATACATAGCGCGAATGGTTTTGGCGTTGTCCGGAGTGGCAGTATTGAGACACGTCTCAGTGATTAGAGTGAAATCAAAATTGGACGAGTGTGTGTGGGTATATTTAATTTTCCTCAGCCTGCAGTGTGCAATCAACAAAAGTAGCGAAGCTTATCCATGTGAGCTCTTGTCACTGGTTTACATCATGTTAAGTGAAGCTCGGTTTCTCTTTGTCTGAGAGTCTTGAGGGAATCTTAATTTTTACTTTCAACCAATTTTTTAATTTTTCTGCCCCTCCTATGCTGCTACCTCACCCAGACATAGGAAGAATTTGTGGGGAATTCACCACTGCATGTCCACGTGCATGAGATATTGAAAGGTGGCCGGAGCCTTAGTGAGTCTAAATGACACTGTCTGTAATTCGCATAGACCCCAAAGGATAATGAAAGGCTTTTGAATCGTTTATCTTCGTGCGCAACTCGGGGAATGGGCCTTTCCCTGTGAAACTGCCCAACCGGCCATAGTTAACAAAAAGGCGATTACCGTTCCGCCTCTTAACCAGCACCACAAGGGAGTTCCAGCATCTTCCAGACCGTCTTCTGCAGTTCCCTCTGGTGGTACACAGACACTGGGCGTGGCGGAAAGCGAGTTGGCGCGGCAGTACCAGTATCGATACGATGTTGCTGTGCCTCCGTACATCATAAGATTCCCGCATGAGAAGCTCAAGCGGGTTACGCCGCAAACCATCACATGTGGCAGATCCCTGAACCGTTTTTTGATGCGGTGGAGATTGCCGGCAACAGTGTACACCTACGCCCAAGCGTAATTGAGACAAGAAAACGCGAAAACATCGACGGTAACCAAACTCCTGCGAACATTGGTCTCGGGCAGTCGACCACCAGAATGACCCCCAAGTTTGGCTCGCCAACAAACGCCATGCTTTGCTGCCCATACGATATCAACCATTAGATGTACGGGGTGGGAACCTTCAGTGGCCATGTTCTTGTCGTCGGAGGCTAATGACAACACTTTGGTGCGATTGACAGAAAAATGCCCGGGTTTTTTAACCGATTTAGTGGCGAAAAGACAGCGCATGCGTTGCTCAAGGCCTTAGTGGGGACACCCGGAACACTTATATGAAGAACTAGATCTGGCGCCGGAACACGTACAATGGCAAAGCCTAAACACGAAAATCATGGACGAGTAACAGCTCACTTGGATCGTTGTGTCAGCAAGCGCGCCCGCTTTCCCAATATTTGACAACAACAAGAGTCCTGCCTACTGGGAGTCCATCATAGCCACCAGTGTTCACTAGAAGATGAGAGGGCACAGCAATGTGGCTGTATCCATGTGCCGCTAAGAGGCAGGCTGACGTTCCGGAGGCCTGCCGAGCCCGGCGAGATGAAGACAGGCTGTCACCGCAAAGAGTGACCAAAACATCGTTGAACTTCTCCAACCGATATGCCCTTGCACCTGTTCTGCAGGTCATTCGGATGAACTCATAAATTAGATTGGAATGGCGAACTCCTATTCGCGCTTGCTTAGGCACGTGAACCCTGAATGACATCCCGTCTATTTCGAAAAAGCGTCAGATGCCACAGTGAACAGCTCCGAACGGCAGCTGAGGATTTCTGGCCCCAAGACGTGCACGAGCCCGAAACTAGTATTATACCAGCAAAGGTTAAGGGTGACTGGCCAAGCAGCGACAGGGGCAAAAGGATGATTTTGTTGTTGTGCCGCCATCTAGAATACACCAATCAATGGTAAGAGTGCATTTGGTTGCTCCGGGGCAGAGAACCCAGCCGACCTCAGCGGAGAAAGCCATCAGAAAGTTAGCTTCATTCTTTCATGTTATTGGGCCATCCTCGAAACCTTCCCTAATCAATCTTGCCGGGGCTGGTTAGATTATTTATTCAGTATCTTTTGAATTACTTAGACGTAACCCAGACAGCAAGAATGCCGTAGTTTGCAATATTCCAGACCGTCAATATCCAGAGAAGGCCACAGAAACCACAACGAAGGCTCGTGCTGCGGATTATATTCCTAGTCATTGTTTGCGACTACGAAAATAGATCAAACAAAGGTCCTGTAATGCAATTCCAGGACGAAAACGTCGACCATGAATTTATCGGAAAGAAAAATATCATCGCTGTTAAGACTCTATACAAAACTATAAGGACTGTGGAGGATATAACAACACTCCAACGAGAGGTACTCGGTCTCCAAAAAAACGAGCACTCACGCTTTCCCTCAATCTGGAGCTCATTAAGTATCACTGCCCTCCTCCTCTTTCACCAAATTCGTATTCAGGATCAGAATCCCCAAAACTCCCCTTGAAAGTTGAAGTTGACTTAGACAAGTATCTCTCGTCACCCTTCGTTCAACCACCACGCAGAATATTGCACCTTGAACCACTTACGTCAGGAAGCAATTCTCCATTGCGATTCGCAACAATCACTTCTTCAAAATCCCGGCAAAATTCTGCAAACGAAGCGGTTGGTGTGGCTGGGTCATTCAGCCTGCCTAGGCTGTCTGCTAACTCTAAACCTTGTCCTAGTGCTTCTCTCACGCCCAGCTTCCAACCAACCCACTGCACTCCACAGTTGCCTTCAAAAGGGATGCTACCGATGCAATCTACATCAAAGAGGCCACAACATGCACCCCTCATTAGAAAAATGAGAAGGGCAGGCCCAAAGTCCAGCAATAGCTCATCAAACAAACTGACTAATTGTAGAACCGCAGACCGACCAAGATACCTAAGGCTGATCCGATTCCCTAAGTCAACTGGTTTCCACCTTTCATCTTTTACAACAGTCATCCACTTTCCTCTTCTATTTCGCTTAATTTTTATCAACCCGCCACCTTTACCGAATGCCGTCAGACACCACTCCATCCCGCTACATCTTGACCTAGGGTCATCTCAATCGGTGCCATCCAATACACAATGGGAAGAAATTAATTTAAAACCTGGTTACCGTATGAAGGTTATGCCAAGCGTCTACCGTCCATCTGATTCATTCCAAAATGGTTTTTGATGATAATCGAACTAAAGAGTACGGCCTCTCACCTACCAGATCCCAGGCTGATCGCCGGAGGTTTCAATGCACCTGGCATTTGCCGGTACACGCTTTCCGCTCTAAATTCCTTGCCCCCTTTCCCTGAAATTATTCATCATGGCGGTCGAACCCAATAAGGAACCACAATGTTCTTGACTTGATATGTACGATGGGCTTGGCACGCATTCAAACTTCCACTGAGGCTAGTTTACCTGGATGTGACCATCTGCCAGTTGGCTGCTCACTCACACTGCCCCTCCAGAATAGATACCTCCACCCAACCGAAGACCATATTTCAAAGCACACCGGAATCGTCTATCTACTCCGGCGCGTAATTCCAATTCCGACTTGTTTTTCCAAAACTAGGCAAGCAAGCGACCGCCGACAAGTCATACTCCACCCTGCACAAGTGCCTTGATGGCATTGCCCCATCCCACACTTCAAACATGCCTCCCAAAAGAAATCATTGTGGCCCAATAAAATGTAAGCTCGCTAATCTACAGCGGGCCTTTTCCAAGACCAGAGATTTCTCGTAGTTTCCGCAAGTAAATTGACTAACCAAAACTCTAGAATCAGTACTGGACCAAAGAACCAAGCAGTGAGAGCTGCAAGCTCTAGATTAGTCCAGCCCAAACGCAGGACTGGCAAAACTGCCTAAACCCAGAACCACCCATTCCGGGTCCTCAGCCACCGCAGTCCCGTATACCATTCACAAAAAGGTTTACGTAAACAACCCACAGGAGGTTGCGGAATCTTTTGGTGAAGTCTCTGCATCCGCTCTGGTAAACGAAAACAATCCCTCTACCCCAAGCCAGCCTCGCTTGACTACACAGTCGCACTCAACATTCGTATTTCTTCCGAAGGACTTAGCCCAGTTGTTGGTAAAAACCAAAATTGGCCGCCACTCTGGACCTGATTCATTACCTCCGACCGCCTCCTTGCTGCGTGGGAGGGATGTGCCAATTTTGTTAGCAAACACCTTCAACTTGTCCACTCAATGCCGCACCTTCCCGTCACGGTGGAGAACCTCTGTGGTTATTCCGTTTCACGAAGGGCGCACACACTCTGACGTTGCCGATTGCCGCCGAATCAACTGCACCCCTATAACCCCTAAAACTATGGAGCACTTGATAAAGGATAGTCTTTTGGCACATTTTCGGAAACACGAACATAGTAACATGACTTCATTCGTACGAAATCCTGCGCTACTGGCATGACTGACCGCCGAACGCTATCACTGAGGCCCTGAACAGTGGAAGGTCAACTATGTTAATCACTTTGGACACGACGAAAGCTTTCGATAAACTGTCCTACCCTAGGTTGTCAAATAAAATTGCACCCCGCGGTATTGTTGATCCATTCCTGTCGTGGATTTCATCCTATCGGTCATTTAGAAAGCAGATAGGACAAGTAAATTGATTATTATCTGAACCTAGATTAGTATCCAGCGATGTGATCCAAGGCAGCGTTTCGGACCGCCTGCTACCCGTGTGCACTTTAACAATGTCTTTGATGTTATTCGTAACAACGTTCCATTCCTCTTCGCCGACGATATCAAAATTGTCCACACCTTTCTCCCTGAAGCCTTGGACTCCACCGCAAGTGACATATCGCAAGTCATGGCCTCACTCAGTTCCTGGGCAAAAGACTGGATGATGGAATTCTCCTTTGCCAGACCAAACAAGTTTGTTCGGATGCTCTACATGACTCCGAAGTTGAAAGAAACTAAACTGCATCATTTTTGAACTCACGTCAAAACCATTCTGGGCATTGCTGTCTAATGTTTTGGAATATGAGTCGGTGTGATATAGTAGCATATAAAACTTCCAGCATGTTTAATAAGCATTTGATGGGCTTCGCGCCAGGCATTATGTGCACGGAATGCTCTGATTCGCTAATATTAGGCCTTTTGTCACTCCGACGGATAACCTCAAATCTGGTGCTCCTTAACAATGTTATTACTTGGGACAGCTGCATCTCTGCACCTCTTGTTTGAAACACGCTACCATACTCTTGCCTAAATGCGGCGTCTCTCAGCACCAAAGTCATCCGTTAGTGAAATCTTTATTGATAAATATTTATCATTATGTAAAAATTTCTCCAACGTTTGCACATTCTATCGCCATCTTCCACAGCATCTGAAACAGAAGAGCACAAACTACTTACTGTACCCCTTCTCATTTATCTACGCATATTTACCTGAGGGTAGAGTGTATGAAGCGGAATTGGGTTTCTGAGAATCACATCGATGTCATCGTCACCTTCATTGCAGGAAAGAAAATAAATCTCTTTACACATGGCAACACACGAAAAACCGAAACTATTTCGACATGGTGATTTCGTTGTTTTTCACTCCTCATCGATGACTCCTTGTGCATTTTGGACACTAGGATTCCTATCTCTTTTACCACCATAGTTCTAATTACAGCTTCTTGGGTCTTTCCATCGCTAACCAAAAACCTCCCTACCTTACACTTCCCTAACGTACTCCAACACCGTCCTCAATAAGGTGTGGCAACCCCACTCGTCCACCGTCTTTGAATAGCAACATTCACTATCATCTTCACTTCTTTCTTTTCATCATCGCCCCACCTTAAGCAAATGACTTTGGCCCCTTGGAGCCATCAGCCAAAACGTTCCCTTTCAAACAAGACTAAGTCAACACCTTGTATTTATTTCCCTCTCACTCCTCATCGATATCTTTCTGTCCATTTTAGTTACGTCGGACCTAACATGATCTTCGTGGACATATAGTTCTACACGGTTTCAATTCTTCCCTTAGTGACGATTTCCACTTGCCACGCCTGCTGTTCCCGAACATTTATTGTGCTCCGAAGGCATGATCTCCCAGAATGGAATATGAACTATGATTTCTACTCTGCGAATTCAGTCAGTCCCCCTTGCATCTGTCTTTTTCTGGATGGCTCAGTATTTACGTTTACTGCCATTTTTTATTGTCCTTGCCTCTAAATACCGATTCATTTCCCTTTACCCATGAGCGTAGACCATCCGCACGCTAGATTCACCTGCTCACATATTTATGCACGCCCGAGAAGTCCAGAATGCTCACAACTTCAGCCAACAACCCTATATTTTGGGTGGCAATATACGTCCTGGTACCTTTCTTTCCTGAACTGCTCGTGAGATTGGTTGCTTCTTAATTCAAAGCTGCCAGCTAGGCCAGATCACCGCCCGCTGTTTTTCCTTTTCCATGCTAATCGCTTCCGCTTGGACGTGAACATTTACTTCATGCCCTGGCTACCGTGGTTCCGTCTCAACATGGGTCCGCTCCATCTTCCCTTTCCAACTCCAACCCCATCGTTGGACCTAGCTGAAAATCTTGAAATCAAATTACCCAAAACAAACCTAATGGCCCGGACATACGATTGCAAATTTCTATCCCGTATCGCCGTCTCCACCTGCCTAAAGGGCCGCCCTTCCAACATTTGGCCTTTATTGCTGCTAGTATCTGTGCAGTGTGCTGCTCAACATACTGTGGATTCCGCCATAAGCTGTATACAAATTTTCCGTCCCTTGATTTAGTACGTTCGTCCCTAGCACGCGTTATCCATTCTGGCAGACCCAATTCGTGTTTGTTCCCATCATTAAGTACCGCGCTACCTTGAATTACTTACTAGTGGCGTTCTCGATTCACCTCAGTGCGCTGCTTGCAGATGATGGCCTACGGGACGCGCAACAGAGACACCAAGCGGCACTGACGAGGAGTGTCCATCGGAATCAAGTCCCCTCGTAGAAATGAGTTGCCATTTATGCACTTATCACACAAACATGGCCTGGCACATGTACCGTTAGCTACTGTACATGCCTTTAACCCTTTGCACGCGAGGGCTTTTTTATCAAGGTGTTTTTTCTTATTTTTTCATTATCATCGCCCATCATGGCCTACCACACTGCATTTATTGGCACTATCCAGGAAGTAAAATACTATTATAATTACTCGAGGTGCTGTGAAGAATATTTCTCAAAGGGAATCCGTCCAAACTTTGCTTGCTGCAGAAAGAATTCATTTTTCCAGGTTACATGATCCCCAGTGAGTGTGTTCATTTTGACCCCGAAGCAATCGGCAGGTGATTCTGTGGCCTAAATCCAACCCCGTCCGGGAGTCCCGCAGCTTCCCGGGGCTCACTCCGAATTACCGTCGCTTCATCACGAACGTCGCTGCGATGGCTGAGCCATTGACAAGACTTCTGCTGAAACGGATCATTTTGTGTAGGCCGCCGGAGAAAAGAATCCCTTTAACGATCTTCCTGATCGTCTGTGCTCCGCATACATTTAGGATTATCCTGATTTTTCACCCGCGGCGGGAACGTTTGTTCTGGATATGGAAGCTCGCGTCCACGCCACCGGAGTTGGGCTGTGTTAGCGTCGGGCTAATGGAGTCACGAGCGGGATTACTTTCGCCGGCCGGGCTCTGTCCTCCCGTGAGAAAAACTAGTTCACCAAACGTAAAGAGGTGCTGGCGGCTATCTTAGCGGTCCTTCATTTTCGCCATTAGTTGCTGGAGCGACGATTCCCTCTACGGACGGGCCAGAAGTCCCATTTGTCACCTAAGTCGATTCGTAATCCAGAGGGCTATATTGCTCGTCGACAGGAATTGCCGCAGCAGTATCATTTCGACTGGAAACATCGAACCGGAATGCAACATGGAAATGAGGACGCACTCTCACGTGGCGACGGTTCGTTTTGCGTTCCGTCCTTCGTACCGAAGGTGTCACCTCACTTAGTTAGTTTCGCATGTGGACCGGCATTCACTCGTCCTATGGCGGTTTGCGCATAATCTTAGGCTGCATTTTCTGCGGCGCCCCAGCCAATTGCATCTGCTGTGGCTGAGTCCACCTACGTCTCCCGGTGTACTTGAGCAATATACCCCAAGTTGCAACTGGTGAATGGTGTTTTATTTACAGAATGTCCCGAGATGCCTTCGGTGCATAGAGGTTCCCCCGCTGCCGTGGGCATTGTCTTGTGCTGCTTGCAGAAAGATTCGGGCCCAAATGGTGGGACTCCGTCGGACGCCGCTTCTGGTGGGCTGGAATATGTCGTGGTGTTGCGAGACATTGCAACTCCTGCATCGACTCCCAAAATTCAAAGCATCATTCGCGCACCTCGGAAAAACTTAACTTTGGGTTTCCTAAAGAAATCGTCTGGGCCGATTTTATGGATCACTGCCAATAACCAGGGGAGGTAACCACAGCATCCTAGATATGGTCAGCATTTTCGCGAAATGGTTCGAAGCAATCCCTATTCCCCAGCCATATGCTTGGAAAATTACTAAAGTTATATTCGCTGACGTTCTTTAGTAACTTCGATCGGATCAATTCCTCGCCAGGAAAAACGTGTTATTGCCCACGATGGGTCACTCCGGGGATTCAGAAGACAAGTACGACATCGTACCACCCACAGGGAAATGGGTTGGTCGAAACCACAGGCCGAGCCCAGGGGGCTTCTTGAACCCCTCTAACTGCAGCGGGACGGTCGACCGGTGGAACACGGCACCCCCGCGATATATCCTAGAGCACAAGGCCACAGGTCCAGGGTCAACCGAATAGACATTGCATTGTATGGTAACGGGATGCGAAAAGCGGTTATCATCGGACCCCACCTATCAGTGGGCCAAGTTGACGCCCTGCTGGCTTCACCACTTCGTGCAGCAATGCAGCATTTGCAATGGGCACATCCTGCCGGACAGGATCCGAGATTGACGCAACAGAGGCAGATAGACCACCTCGGCCGCCGACAGTCACCCCACTCCCTTGATCACTGGACTCCGTTTGTCTCATGGATCCGTTCCCGCCACAAGATGTACAAGCTAAGCTGCATCGCCCCTGGAGGGGAACATGCTTCGATGATCAAACACTGACTGAAGTCACCTACCGGCTTCAATCTGTTAGTGTCTCCAAATTGTGAGCTGTAGTGCATGCTAGTCGCCTCAAGCGGGTCAGCCAATGAATAGGCGGCGTAGTGGATAGCGCTCTCAAGGGGGAAGAACCAGTTTTAGTTTAGCATTGGTAGTTGAACGTGTCATGCAGCCTGTGTAGTCTTTGTCTTTCTATTTTACTCCCCAAATGTAAGTAAGCAAACGAGGTCCGAACTATAGAATTTGTCGGGGGAAGATGGACTATGCCAGGAATGACTTTTTTGACCGTGTGGTTACCCTATCTCCCCGGACTTGCCTATGTCTCCGAGTCGTGTCAGCAACGGTTTCTGTTTTACGGGTGTAACCCTCCAATAAAAGTCGTTTCTCACTTATGCGTTCTTTCACGGGTTGTCGGAACTGCACGTTCTACGACCGACTTGTTCCCATGCCCCATTAAAGTCAGCAGTTCTGTTTTCAGACAAACGATTCCTATAATTATCTACCTGCTGTCGTGAGTCAACTTCAAGCAAGTGTTCAAAGTTACCTGTCCTACTTAGCCAATGCAAAGGATACTAACTCTACGTTCGACCTGGAATTTGATGCAGTGGGTGGCCTTTGTGGTGACGGGGGCGGCAACCAGTTATGTATTTCATGGGCTTTGCGTTTGAAGGAGGTAAGAATTCCTTGTCGTTAATGGACGACAGTAAAGCCATTTTACGGAAGAATATCGTTCCACTAAATAACAAACCTGCCGTCTTCATTTTCGTCATCTTTCGTTTCTTGTGTAGCTTTAGTGGAAGGTAATTCAGAAACCTTTTCGAGGTATTCTATAACACCGTTTCTGCATTGCAATTGTCTAGTGGTGTTACTTCAAGTGAAAGGTTAACATACGCTTCAGTCTACACACTCCCACCTTTTTCACGGGGAATCTTAGAGGCGGCGTCCTGACCCGTTCCATCGGCTTCTTAATCTTAGAGGAAATTATCTTGAGCCAGTGGGCTGTACTCTGGGAAGCCCGCTAAGAGTCCATTAAACTGATACCCATGAATTTCTTGACTGCAAATATCCGTAGATTAATGAAGAAAACGAACTAATTTAATTAGATGAGGCAATTCTATGTGAATATTCTTTCACAGTGAACTGAAACGTTTCTAGTTTGGTTAACATTTCCACCGTCTCATCTTACGCGACGTTGAAATGTCACCCAAAAAATGAAGAGTCAAACCGCCTTCGTTGCCTCCTTCCATTTCACGCTCATTACTGTCAATAACCTTTAGTAAGTTTACGTCGGACAATCTTCGCTGTGATCAATACCTGATGCTGCCAAAAGATAAATCCAACGTATTTCTTTTTCATACTTTTCGATTTAAGCACTTTGAACATTATATTCGTTCTGTATTTCATCATCAATCAAGAGACGGCAGCCGGAATTGGCACCCGTGCAATCTGCTGCGATGCTCCATGGATCTGCCATAAGAAGTCGGAAATAATGGCATCACCGTCACAGTGCACCTATTCCACAGACTCCTGCGTCTCCAGAGCGTTGTTCGAGTATACCTACCAATTGATCGAGAAAGATTCATTTTTAAATTGTTTTGACGGGCCGTTACTATTATGCTTGCACAAAACCTAGCCGCCAACCCTAATCGGAACACAAAAACAGCATAACAGGCAAACTAACAAGTGTCACTTACTGCGAGAATAAATTCGAAGGCCCGCGACGGAATTTTGCTTCGTTTTATGAAGCATTTGAACAGGCGAAATTCAGCGAGGTTGGCAGTTGGGGCAATTTAACATAACTTACTCCCGGAAGCTCTGAAAGCAAATACAATCAGATTGCGGACGTTGTCACAGAAGCAACCGGAATCATACATTGAAGGTCCATGTTTATTGTATAGAGTAGAGTACGGAGCTCAATGAAATCCAAAATTTCACCAATGTTATGCCCACCTTCTGTGATCGTTTTATATATACGGGAAACCTTCGCCAAATCGCCTATAAATGACCTACTTTAATTGACCAGGACAACAGAATAAACGAGCTTTATTTAGGGGACGGTTTGACGGGGATATGCCGCTTGCATTGGGGTATGCCGATTCACCGTCCTAAATGTGCCTCACCGAATTAGCATTTTATTGCTTTGTGAGACCGTTTGCCTTAACACCAATCTCGTAGTGTTTGTTTGCTCCTAACCATTATGATTACTTGTGCGTCACACTTACTCGACTCTGTACCACTGTAACATTGACAACCCAGACATTCGACCGGTACAAGGAAAAGACAGTCGGAAGCGGTAGGAGGTTGATTGTATTTGACAGGAGCTTGCCAGCGCAGCTTACGTGAGAAACCTGCAATGGGCAATTGCGCTGGATAGTTAACTTTCGGTTAAACAAACGATCCGGAGGAACAAGTGGGTGTTTCACTGCAGCATGCATGGAAACTGTTGATGTATCCCGATTGTTTAGAAGCTATTTCGGAAAGACATTTAGAGTTTTCTCGAAGGCAATTAGAATAGGACGGTGAGAATTTTGGACATGGATGGTAGACCAGTGCTTGGTGGATGTCGATTAAATTCCCTACCATGCCAAGGAAATTCATCCCACCACAAACCTTGTTCTGCACTCCAAGCATATTGATTCATACTCACATATATGTAAAGAACCTACACATCTGCTTTCAGAATAGCCCACCTAGAGAATAGGTAACATGTGAAGTGTTCTGGCGGACATGAATTTCAAAAAATAGCTGTCCGGTCGTCTACTTAGGAGCTACCACGAACAGTCCAAGTAATTTGGAATCACACCTACCAACGAACGTTATACCGAACAGTTTGGCAAGCAAACTAAAAGGAAAGTCAAGCCAATAAAATTTCCGGTCATTTCTGGGTAACACAATTCTCCCAGATGAAACACGACGTGTTAGATGAAAACCGAATTGAAGAACACATGTCAGTGATCTACATTTCCTTGGAGAAAAAATCGAAAATTGTACTTTGTCCTGATTCCGTTCCCTTCGAAACGAGGGAGCCCAGTCTTGGAATATATTTCATCATTTCGTCGCACAGAAATGGCCTCGACATTGTGTAATGCTAAGTGCTTTGACGACTGTTTGCCAACTTTCCTGACCAGCGTCATCATAGCTCATTACGCTCCGCCAAAATCGCCTGCTCAGCTACTCTACAAGGTGAAACAAAGCACCATCTCCCGATTTGTATATCAATGTGTTTCCCCAATCCTTCTTTACTGTTCTCCTGGTATTTTCCCAGGTTTACTTAAAAAAGACTTCAAAATTCTCCGCCGGGGCTATCAATTATCAGCCGTGTCCTCCATAAAACTAACTGAATTGTCCCTGAGACTGTGATCAGCACTTACCCAGTCAGCACAAACGGCCCGAAATAGTCCCCAAACATACCCAAAACGACACCAAATGTACCCTTTGAAACAAAAATGGTACCGTTCCGGGTCGTTTTTTGAATTCACCCGAAATCGGTCCCTGTGGTCTCAGGTAATGCCAATTTCGAATTTCTTAATCGTAGTTCGCAGCTCGTCTATTCGCCTGCCTGAAATGCCTAAGGCGAACTCAAATTGCGGGACTTAATACATGCTGTGACGTTCCGATGTGCAGTTTTACCTTTTCCAGTGCATCACATACATAAATGAAAACGCCAGAAACGAACAAAAGTCCTCGGCATCTTCTGTTAACGAATATAGAAGTTAAAATATACAATGAAGGAGGATTTCTTTGGTTTTGTCTTGGTTTGTTAGCCGAGCGTCGGAGAACAATTTTCCTGCAATTTTTTTCAATCTGAACAGCAAAATGGGAAATGGCATTATTACTACACTGTATTGATGGAGGATGTTTGTGGCAGCAATATAAACTGGTTATAGCAAACGTAATGTGCCTGCGGAAAGGAAGCTGCGCGGCATATATATATATATATATATATATATATATATATTAAATCGACAGATATATACGTCGTCATTGTTTTCATTTCGGATACATATATCTCATATCCTAATGGAGATTACTTTAAAAGCAGCTAGCAGGTTACTCACAGCTGTCAAGGGACACCGAACACCAATGCTCCTTGAGTTTCTGAAGTCGTCCTGAGCAGGGTATCTACAGCGTTGGACGCACCGTCTCATCTTTCTCGTAATGTTTGTACGGTGGCTCCTGAGTAGTCTATGCGGCAGATAATGCCTATAAGTTAGAATTAATACAGCGTTTTACTTACCTATTGCTAGCACACAAATTTCAGTGCGTTTTTCCATGGAAATCTTTCACATTGAGCTGACCCAGGACGGATGTTGTCATTCACTGACGCATGACATCCCGAGTTCCATCACCGAAAGCTGATACCCGTACGTTCATGAGAAATTTGGCCCTGGAAATTAATAGTTTTTCAAGTGTAACTTACTAAACAGTCGTAATATATGGAGTTCCTCCGCTTTTCGTTAAGATTAGCGAACTCGGACAAAGTGTCCACTGGCGGACCCCATTCGTTTGACTGTTGTCGGGACTATGTAATCATCTATCGCAGAGAACAATTCAGCCTTCATTTCATGCATTCGATCCTTCACGGAGATCTGAATTGCTTAAGATCTTTAGAAGTCGAAACTGGAAGAAAAATTACCCCAGTCTATCCTCAGCCTTTAGCTTTTATTTCGGTGGATGACTTCCGTGCTGCTTTGCTAAGGCTGGGTAAAGTGTTAATGAGAACAGTTTTTTTCTGGAAAAAGTATGAAGCAATAATGGACAAGAAACACTTACGAACAGTTTGGCCCCTATGGGCTCCAAAGTGGAGTGGAAGCGATGCGTTACTCATAGTCAAAATATGACCGAATGCTGAAGTATGCGAGCCGGGACGGGTCACAGTTGTTGCGATGAGCCGCGGAACAAATTTATAGCATCAGCGTGCGGTTGGATCGTAATGCCATTGCTGGGTATCATCACGTGTGTTTCCGTTGCTCTCTGGATACACTGTTCCAGTCCAAAATGAATATACTTGTCGGTACCCACAGTTTTCTTCACCGTGTGTCGTCGCGATCCTAGCAGAGTCCGTTGGTCCATAGGTAATTCGCGATGGATTTGCCCAAACACAGTAAGCATGGTTCTGGTTGCTTCCACTGATAAATGCAACTGCAACTCCACGTGACGTATAACAAAAATTACGGATATCGCAGGAACCAAGCCTGCTCACAGCAAAAATTCAATCTCCAAGTATAATTGACCTTTAACGTCCATGCTAGTGCTTTGTGTTCGAACCAGGTTTTCTGCGTTGAAAGCTAAAATTACATATTGTCACTATAGGAAACATCTAATTTACCGGTGTCCTGTGCTGGATCATTTAACCAAGAATCAACTGCGCCCCTAGTTGAGGCGGCAACGTCCTCGGTTTCTTTCTCTATTTCCTATTGCGAGAGCATAATTAAACACTCAATGGTAAAAATTATTGTAAGCATAAACTTAGCCCAAAACTTACATTTATGTTCGAATAAATGCTTTGGTTTCAATAATAACGGCACACAAGATACCCCCTAACACGTGTTCAAGTAATCAATAAAGAAACCCACTCATCTATTCAGTATGAAATTGGCGAAAACCTTGCCCAAAACAGCGTTACTCACAGCGAGCGAACAAGTCACGAGACCGAATGATATTCACAACCAGACCTCATTAAAACCACGTAGAACACTGGAGACCTAAAGGACTAGTTTTTCGTATATTCTACGAACCTGAGAAACTTTCGTGAGCGAAATTTATCAACTGTGGCCTATTCACGTAGTTATCTACCCGTATTTCCTAAACTTATCAACTACCGTGCTCAGTATATGCAATCATTAATAAACTTTGTGTTTCGGCCTTTGGGGAAAAACAAAAAGACTTTACCAGTAAGTTTGCCAAAAAAATACCTATGAAATAAAGCCACTTTGAAAAGCGGTCCCTAGAGAACCGTTTGGGGGGCGTTTTAGACCCCCTCTGTGCTGACTGGGTAACCGCATGTGAGAAATTTGCTCACAAAATTCTTTCAGACCCGATGTATTCTCTGCACAACGATCTTTCAAAGTGCCGCTGCCATAACTCTACACGATCCGCTTTTCGTTCCATACCGTCCCGAATCAATATCTATAGGAACTCCATTGTCCCATATTTAGCACGCATTTTGGCAAACCGTGACCGTGTTTTAGCTGAATTCCTGAGTAACCTATTATAATATGTTCTGACTATTCCTCGATGAGTTTCTTTTTTCACATTTTTACAAGTTGATGAGTGTAAACTCTTTTCTTGTTTCCGATTTTAATTTTTACTCTCACGTTTTTGACTGAAATGCGACGTTATTTCTTGTACGCAAAAGTCTATACAATACAATATAATACAGTCTTCGGCGTTGCAGTATCTGCTGACCTCAAGTCCAAACCAACTCTAGTCCACGATTTCAGAATTACCTTATTGATATTCTTGTCAGTACAACGAACCTTTCGTTTATGAAGTAAATCGTCGACTGTGACAAGCTCGATTTTATAAATTACAGAAGCCGAGTAAAACCTCCGAGGTAACTTCATAGTCTTCTATATTCACACACATAATGGAGTCACGATGTAGCTCTGTACACCTATCTTTGATAAAATGTTTTATTCCCAAAGTGCCAGTGCCTTTCAATAGTTTTTCCCATTGTTTCCTTTCCAAATCCATACTCACTATACAGTCAAGTAATTGCAATCGTAATGTGCATCTGAAGGACGAAATTACTTCCCAGCTGAGTGACTGATGTACAAGCAGGAGGTAAAATTATGACCTCTACAGTAGCTCTAACAGCCAGCAAGGAGTAGATGTTCATGCTTCTACGAATTCTTACGGCAGTTTCAATCCTACTCAGCAGGAGAATTCATCGAAGCATTCAATAAACTGCAATATTTCGTAGTTCGACATTTCTTATCAAAACCCCTGAAGCAGTATTGATTGGCATGCTTCCAAGGACAACTAAAGTTGCCCCACACGGGGCATTGTTCAATGAGAACGCTGTAACACAACTGAATGGCCAATCTGGATTTCGAAACTTTCTACCCAATTGCCTAACTACGACCATCTTTAAGCTTCCGACTGGGCGATGTGCAGCAGTACAACGCACTCACCACCACTGGAAATACTTCGATCCCAATACTACCGTCAGTGGTTTCGCAATTCGTTTACCTCTCAGCGAATTTGGAAGTCTGTGTTGGTTACAAACCCGGGGAATGGTAAACATTCACAGAAGTAATCTCAACTTGCTTTGCTTGATTTCAGTGTGCATCGCTCTTTTCAGAAATTAAAACCAGTGAAGTAAAATTGAACAAAATAATTATTTATGAGTCAGAAGCAAGCAAAGAGAACAAGATAGAGTAGATTATTCAAACATCTTAGAAGAGACAAATTGACGGCTTATTCACGCAGTTAACTAAGTTCGGAATCCCTTAGGTGGATGTCTAAAGCTGGGGAATATTTGGAGAGGTATTGAGTTTGTTTTGCCGCATATGATCGCAAACGAGTTTTTTGGAGTCATGTGGAGTTGTGTCGTGCGTTGGGTAATCGGTGGGCTGGTTGATTCTCATAGAGATGCCGTCGCTATTTTGAAATGCCTGCAGTATGGTTGTAATAAGTTCGGTTACCAGATCACGCAACTGCCTGTATGTCCTACCTATGTAGTCGGTCAAGCGTTCCCGAGTGAACCGAGGGGCACAGTTCCATTTTATTCACGGCAGCATTGATTTGCCACTGGCGTTCAAGGAGTTTGTGGGGTCGTAAATGCCACTACTGTCAGCTGCGTAATAGACGCGTCTGGTGACCAGATGGAAACGGGCCCTAATTAATCGTCTAACTGCATACCATCTGAAGGACACTTGGGACAGACCTCACAATTTCTTCTCGCTTTGTGATTCGACAATGGTTCGACATCCTTTGGACCCGATTTTTGGCGTTAGTTTTCCGTATGCTTTGCTGACTGTATCTTCTGTGCTTAAAAGTAAGTCAAACTCGCACAATTTCCGCCAAGAATGAAAGCTGGCAGGAGAGATAACATAGTTCGTAAAGTAAAAAGAGGTTATTGCTTTCCTGAGATATAGATGAGATACATTTGACAAGCAAATTGCCGACCGCTGGCCATCAATACACTGACTTAGCCCACACATCAAAAAGACTCCCTGCGGTGAATAACAAGCGATGCCAATACATATCAGAACGAGTTGGTGTAGGCCAGTCCGAGTAAGACAACAAGCAATGAAATCGACGTCAGTCAAAGCTCAGAAATCATATAGGTTATTCGAAAGACTCACATAGCGGAAACCAATGTTTTAATGGACATCTTGTAACAATAAGGCTGGTAACTGCGGTATCTTCACGGTTATAGACATGGAGACTCCCGGTAGACTTATACTTTCTCGAAAGTTTGTTTATATTAGCAGCGGAACTAATATTATTTTCAAAGGATTCGTCAAACAGTATTGACAGATAAGAAACCATGGAAACACTATACAGGTGTCGCACTGTTTTAGGGAATTCTTATCCTTACGTATTCACCGCTCCCCATCTGAGACACGTAATCAGAAACAGTGATTTTGAAGGAAAAAATCAAATCCTTAAGCCAGACGGGCAGGTTTTCTGATGGCACCAATGTGCGTCAACCAGTTCAGAGTTTAATGGTTAGGACTATCGCTCACAGTCATCCATCCCGAGTTTGCGTCCCAGTTTGGGTCATGTGGATATGCATTGCTGATGAAGTCTTACACGGGCAAAAGAGCTGCACGGTGCTTCCGTGGTATTTTGTGGTAAGTCGGGGTTTACACATTACCACTGAGAGGGAAGTGGATGTCTCGGCGGTGTCATGAGTGCCGTCGATATGCAACCGTTGGTAAAGTGACCACATCCAAAACACCTCCCAAATCGGCAATCAAGTTTTCTGGTTGATCGTAGTTTTCAAATACTTCTGAATGGTCAACATGGAAGGCGAGTGTCGAAGCTGGCTTTTACCGGTCTTTGGGAAGCTTCTTGCGCTACGAAATTGCGAAGCGCATACCGTGTTTTGATAGTTCAACTACCGAGAGATAGAATACTTGTTCAATCGTCTGTACAATGGTGCTCACCAAGACCATATCGGCATGCACGATCTCACAAATTCTATTTCCAAGTCGGAATTCAACTGTATCGTCCACGTGACGAGATAAAGCATTGTGAAGAAAACTAGCCGTGATACGGCTGAAAACACGAAGATACAGAACAAACTTATCAAAACCTACTGGAGGAAAGGACTGACATGAAAACAGATTAAAAGCATCAATTTGACTCGAGGTATCGCGGTGCAAGTCTTTGACGACCAAGTATGCTCAGCGGAAATTATTTCGCAGCAGAAAATGTCATGGTGCAAACCTATCTGTTAGATTAAAGGCTGCGCCGATGTCCAGGTACACTGATCGAAGGCGTTTGAAATTTATGACTACATTGTCCCAGTCTTCAAGGGATGAAGATCTCTTAGATGTGTCCATAATTGATACAAAACCAAACATTTTCCTCTAGTTTGGTCTTTATGCGTGGTGAAACCTAAAAGGCTTTATCTTCAATTTTCTAATATCGCCCCCGATCAGGAACGCGTAAGAAGTGCCATTTATGAGACGACAACGAATTCTGAGAAGGAAATAAAACTAGCCAGAACACTCGACCTAATTCCGATTGGGATTCGGTTGGGGTTTGGTTAATTACGCATCGGGGCATGCCTGGGATTGAATCTGACCGATTAGTTGTCAGGTTACCAGTCTGTTGAAACGAGTCACTCACTTCGACAAGGGACCAGCTGGTTAACGACCAGGATTGTTGATAACCATAATATGTTCTCCCAGTTTTGCCCGTTTTTATTTTCCAGTTATTTCCCAATAAATGGACCAGAAATATTGCCCATGCGTTTTGTTCAACATTCATTATTCAGATAAAGAAATTCATAGTCTGAAGTGACACATTTGTCCCGTAATTGCCATAAAAATGACTTACTATTGGAAAGAGGCTTTTGTAAATTGATCATAATTCTATCAAAATGAAAAATTCAACTGGTTTGTTTTACATGAAAATGAAAAGGACATCCCAGTGCCTGACCGGATGTAGTATCATGGACATCCATTACAACTGCCATCTGCAAGGCTTTTGGAAAGTCATCAGGATTGCATCAGTACGCGAAATAATCAAAACGCTTCCATCCGAGTTCCGATGGGGTTGAACCCTGCCCGGTAGGATTGTTCAAGCAGCATGCAATTTGTTTCCTGGATCATCTTCCGTGTCATTGTTGAACAGTTACTTTTCCAAACAGCGTTTAATTATAGTGTAACTCGTCACTGTCAGTAGCCCATGTCTGTTACCTATATATTAGTCTTCGGGAATCAGTGAGAGATTTTTCGGCCTGACGGGACCGATAGCACTTGTGTGCCAGTTACCTAGTGGTAATCACCAGGAAAGTTTTGCACAGACTCTAGTAGTAAAATAAAGTTACGGAAACTCCCGGCGATAGAACTCAACGGGCTCCCTCCCTTCCTCTCTTCCAGCGGCTTAGATGGTTCCGAGTGGCCCACTTGGAAATATACAGAAAGATGTTATTTTGTGCAACCACCATACCTGACAACACAACCGCTACGAATCTAGCCACTCAAGTTTGTTCCCTTTTGAGCTACTTGTCGATCATTTATTTGGAAATTTAAGAACTAAATGGACCTTACTATGAAATTTTATAGGCTTTCTATTGCCCCTTGCCAATACTCGTCGCCGTTTTAACATTTGGGCCAAATTAAGTTGTCTGAAAGTACAACGCGTACGATTTCAGTACTACGGACTAACGATTACAAATTTACTAACTCAGGAACCCAAATGGAGAGGAGGATAGGAATGTTGGTTGTCGGGGTTATTCCGAGCGGCCTAAATAGAATTCAGATAGTTCGGAGGGTGGAGTAGACAACATGAATCTTCAAGCAGGTCCTAATAAATGCAGGTTGAAAGTGGAACAGTTTTGCCTTTATATTTTGCAATCTTAATCGCATATGCGTTAAAAAAGGTTACAGAAAACAAATTGCCCGCGAGAAGATGATATTCAGCTAGCATCGAACTGGGCTATCAACTGAAATGGTTCGACAAGCTATTCCGGATGTTAAGAGCAGAAGCCCACTCGGAATGTACGTTGGCGCTATTTCACAAAATGTATTGAACCGGTTTTGGAGGGGGACAATTTGGCGCTTAGAAAAGAGCCAAACGGTTCCATGGAGGAAACTGTTCAACAGTGATATTGCTAGATCATATTTCTTCCTTTGTCTGGAATTCAGAAGTATGCTTTTTCAAAGGGCAAATCATGAGCTCACCCTTACCAGTCTAGTGAACGACTGGTGCGCTATCATCATCCATAGTCTACAGGGTCGCAGGAATCATACCCAAAAGGTCATACTTGCATTAATCATAAAAAAACCGTACATGTGACACCCTGGAGCCATAACAAGGTACCACTAAAAAAGAGTTTCGAAAACGTCCAGAACATGATAACACAAGACCATGTGTGGCAATTCATACAGAACAGCCGCGCTGAGGGTAGCGTTTGTTATCAAGGTTAGTGAGTAATTTGCCGTGTAAGAACTGAAGGCTTTTTATTCGGTGGCCTTTAATTAATTTGTCAGAATTATTTGTAGAACTCATGTTTCGTCTCGAGTTCATGATCTTCACAGAATTTCCAAGCATTCGAGATAGCCTGTTAACGTGCTCGTTTTTCTCTTCAAATTAAAGTTGCTTGGTATGCGGTACTGTACTACGTCCGGATTTACAATAGTTTACTAAAGATAATTAATCCGAATACTTGAATGCTGGTTACCTGAACTGTATTTTTGTATACAAATTTTGTATAAAGATTGCAATTGCATTATGAACCCGGGGATGACTTGACTAAAACTAGACCGATGAAAATGTCACGTGGAAAAGAACCAAAATACCGTTTCTTTGAAACCAGATAGCGCCGTCCAAATGGAGACAGATGGTTTTTTGTTCTCTATTTTCCCGTTAATAAGATTTTTTATGGGATCACTGCGAATGACAAGTCATTCTGTCACAGGATCTGCGGCAAACAATCGCACACACACACACACAAACACACGCACAATGATGTGTGTCCAAAATAAAATAAGATACTAATGTTCAGTCGATGTCCGCAAGCTGGTAAGAAATGAAACTCGTGAGGACGTTTTCTTGTGTCCCGTGCAATTCATGCACTCGAACTTGGATTGTTGAGAATGGCCGAGGCTGCCTCAGTTTTGTCAATATGCTCCGCTATTTTAAGATGTTCATGCACTGAACTGCTCATTGACATTAGTATAGGACAATCAATGTGGCCCATTGAGAACTCGTAGTAAATGGTGCCCTCTTTCGGTGCACATTTTGGTCCACCCTGATAGGGAAAGTCGTACAGTTTCTGATTGCAACGAACAAGCGTCTCGGCATAACGAGCCGGATCGGTAAACACAACCAAACTGCGACTAGGCAAACACGGAACACGTTCGAGGATCAAACTTATAAGCATGTTCCCGGTAAATCCCAAATGTACGACTGACTCGAACGTGGTTGGCAAATCCAACTGTTCGAGGCTGGGTGCTTTGAATGTCATTCTGACCCATTTTTTCTGATATTCCAAATTCATCTCGTGGTGTTCATCTTCATCCACGAATTTCACAAACAACGCCTTGTAAAGCGATTCAAACAATTTGGCATATTCCACCTGACCGGTACGATTCGGATCAAGCCAGGTGTAGAGGATATGGATATCCAGATCGGTAATTGGCAGCTGGAGATCATGCATGACCAGTTTGAATTCCACTTCGGAAATAAAATCTCGTCCGTATTGAGACATGTGAAGCATGTAACGTTTGGAATTTTTATTGTACCATTTTTCAACCGTGGCAACAAAGCGTTCATAATCATCCCATTTGGCTAGTTTACCTTTAGCGAGTCTGTCCAATACGCGATCGTCACGTTTGGTAAGTTTGTCAAGTCCAGCGAGGATTTTCTCAGTTCGGGTCAACGGATGTGGTGGCAGGGGTGATGATTGTTCTCCTAGATCTTCTTGATTCTCTCCTAAAAGAAAATGCATCCCGAAAAAGAGTTGTTTACACTTTATAGAAGAAATTGAGGTTGATGTGAATTGGTAACCAGTGAAATCAAGTAGTGTGGACTAAGAGGCTATACCTTGAAGGATGTGGAAGCATCGACCAGCCATTGATGATGCCCAGTTGGTTCGTCAAACATAACAAAACAAGTAGTCATTTGGTTCTCACATTAGCCTGATAATTTTCAAAATTCATGTCAGCTTGGTGAAGTTAGAAAGGACGAGATAACCTATCTGGTATTGTACCTCTTAGTGTTAGGACTGTTTTATTGAAGGCATATCCTAAAATTTGAAAACTCCACAGAACCACTCTTCTGACGAATATTACTTTGAAAAGCAGGAATACACAGCCTCATCAGTTTCTAGCGGGTTCGATATTGGGCCTTGAATTAGTTTCGAAAGAATTCCTGCCTGTCACCACCAACCACAGACGTTGAATGTGCACATTTTACTTGGTAGATAAAAGACCCGTACACGGATAGATCTGGAAGGCCCACTAACTTTCGATCTCTAAGTGAAATAAGTCGTATGGAAGAGAGACGATTTTACAACCCAAACATGCCCTAGTTTCTGACAACCACATCAACCCATATATCATATTTTCCTGCTTATAGAGTTAGACGGGTGAAAAACTCATCAATTCTGGTTATGGTGACTTCCAATGAACTTGCGAAATTACAGCTTCGTGGGTATGAGAATGACATCTATGAGAAATAGGAAATTTTTAATGATGGAACTGAACCAGAGTTTTGTAGCACTTTTGTAACACATGGAAATCGAGTTTATATTTGTATTCACAAGGGTTAGAGACGAGCAAAAAGAGTATAACAAACCAAGTTGATGCGTTATCTGTATGATATGAACCACTTTTCTTGCAGACTACAGAAGTTTAATCGATAATCAACATGATAGGAACTGTCAATTACGCATTCTAACCGTTTCATCAGGATCTGTGTCACTCCACAAGAGGAGCCGTATGCATTACGCTTTTCGTTTCATGGTAGACAGCAGGCTTCCGAAGCAAATATTTTGAACAAAGCTTTCTGAATAGCCACTTACCATCAGAACTTGTTTCATTAGTCCCAAACCCTCTGTGGCTCTATGCTCGGGAAGAGTTGCTCTCATGCGACACGAAACTGACCTGTTCAGCTTTTGTTTGTATTTCAGCATAACAAGATTAGAAAAGTTTGTACACTTTCCAATCCGTGTGGGTTTGCTGCATGGTGATTGACTGAAAGTACAGTGATTACATCTTTCCGGGCTTGGATCTAGAAGGTGAAATCAGCTGTGTTCTTCAACCTCTGTTGTGAAACCAATGGTATTATGATCCTAGTCGAAGTAATCTGGTAACTGGTTCATATTCGACTGGTTTTGTTTCAGAGTGAAAATTTCATCCACACAACGTCAATATACAGGTAGCTCTTTCTTGGTATTTTAGATCTCAGTGTTTTATAGTCTGGAATCAAATATATCAGCCAGAAAAGGGCGTAGTGGAGAACCCACCGTAACTACATTGTCTTGTTCATACACTTCCCCTCTAAACCTGAACGGAAAGTTGAGAGTGCGTAATTACTCTAATGTTCACAGAGACATCAGTATTAGTATTATCCATGACGATGGAATCCCAAAGCTAATTAATCGTCTCCAGTGGACGGAAACTTATGAACAAAGATGTTAAATCAATTGGGGCGATTAACTGTTCTTGTATGAAGTTCATTAGTTGGAAAGTGTCCTTGATGCAGTACTGTGATATGCGTTTATATAGAGACTTGCTGCTCTCTCTCGCAATGAGTCATCTAGAAACTAGTCTTTTACATGCTTAAGAGAAGAAGCCATGGCGGTTGACTCTCCCAACTCCGTGTGTGCCACCAAGGGATCTCAGCGTACTAACAGTATATATGATAGTTTCTATACTGATATATTCGAATTAGCTATGTATATATATATATAGTTTGGATCGAAACGTCACGATAAACGTACTAACTCAGTGTACGCCTTCTCAACTCTAAATATATATATATATATATATCGGCTTGAAAACAAGCATGATGCCACAGCAACAACATGTAAATAGAACTATAGGAGGAGGACAAACAGAGTAATAATAATGATAAACCATACCAAACAAATTTCTTTATATCTATGCCATAAATAGTTCGTAATTCTTTTGTTTTTTATCGGATTGTTTTTAGGGGGAACGAGTTTTACAGACAGACCACGCAACCTTCATGTTACTGCTTTCGGTTCTGAACCATATCTCTCAGCTTCTCTAACTAGCAACAGTTTTTATCTCTTGGATCCCAACGAAAAGGGCTTGAAGCACCAACGGAGGCCAAATCCGAGACTAACTATTTCTTATCTCTACACTAATTCACAGCCTGACCGACACGTCGCTTGTTCTAGCCTTACCCACCGGGTGCAAAAAGAGCACGGAAGGGTGGACAATGGGCAAGCATATGCAATACATGTCCAAGCCACCGAAGACGATGTACAACGATTATCTTAGTCAGAAGACGACTGTCTGCACCCAACACACGACAACGCACCTCGTCATTGCCCACCCAATGTTCCCACCAGACACGAGCAGTGCTTCGGGGATATCGATGGTCGAACACAGAAAGTCGCCGGGCACCCTCAGCACGGATAGGTCTGGTCTCGCAACCATTAAGGAAAACATTACGAACTGTGGCATTGTTTACTCTTGACTTGAAAGAAAGATGGACGTCGTGGCGGCGCAACAGTTGCGCGAAAGCTACTCTGGCTTTCGCAATTCGTGATGTGACCTCTTCCCCAACACCTCCGTCAGCGTTGACCGGGCTCCCGAGGTGCTTTCAGCTATTGACCACCTCCAACCGATTGCCACAAAGGGTTGGTGCAGATACAGACTCCCTCCAGTCTTGAACAAATGCTTTGTATTTTGAAAGTGCAAAGCACATGCCGTACCTAGAGACCTGTTGTGTTGCCGAGTTGGGTTGATCTATGCACACACTGAAACACAAGAAGAAAGCATTAGCGTCGCACGATAGCACAGCAGTACACAGCTTGTGGTCTAGTAGGACACGAACACACACTTAGGATTGGAGACAATAGTTCGGGCTCAAGTCTTAAAGCCCGTAGTCACGCAACGAATGGAACGGAACTGCTGCGCCCTTGAGTGAGTAGCCACGCAGAAAAGAAGAAGCGCGGACTACGAACAGCTAGTCCAGCCCGCTAGCGGAAGAGAGAGGACAAACACAGGGCACTGCCGCGCGTTTATTGGTGACCCACCAATACAAATCAAGTCGGAATTCAAGTGAGGTTTATCGTTTATTTACTTTTGTTGGGTGGCCTTCGTCGATATGTGGAATAGCCAAACACAGAACGAGTTTTGGCGAGTCTTTTCGCGAACATATAAAAATTTTCAACCGCGCAATATTTAAAATAACTTTAGCTTCGAAATACTGAGAACAGGGCAAGTTCTTTTGGAAAGCTAATAACAGAACTAAAATCTGCAAAACCAAAAACTCTGGAATGGTCAGCGACCATAACAAGGCCTCAATCGCCAAGCGGTCCAACGCGCGTTGAATTGTCCGTACATTGTCACTCAGCCTGGTGATATCATCAGCATACCTAAAGTTAGAACTCTGTTCCATTGGAGGAGTTCGACCCCACCGTCCAAAGGACCAGATAAGGCATTCTGTAGAATATTCTCAATGACAAATTTGAAAACAAATGGGGATATGGAGCAGCCCTGCCATACTCCATTGGAGACGATGAAGGGTGGCCAAAGCTAGCCCTAACCCAACGTGACGCATGATGGCACAACTCTTTGAGGACTGATTCATACTTCTTCTCAGGTACTCCAATTCTCAACAGATAGTACCATAGTGCGAACCTGTCAACAGAGCCATTTGCTGCGCGAATGTTCAAGAACCCGATGACCATTGGCCTTTGGAAAGTGGGTGAAGATTTGATGACGCATCTACGACCAGTGCGAAACCCAGCCTGCTTCTCACAAGTTTGACGTTCACGCGTTTTGTACCACCTGCGAAGGATGGTGGACGAAAGCAGCTTTGACGCCACTGAGATTAAGCTAATGCCCTATGGTGAACGCAGCCACTGCACAAACCTTTTTCAAGTGAGGGGTAACAATCGACCCTGCCGCTCCTCGAGTAGAGGATTTCATCGGAATTCCAAATGTGCATGAACAAATCTGGAAGTCAGTTCTATTCCTTCATCTTTAAATAGAGCTGGGGAAAGCCCATCGGAGACCGACGCTTTATGACCCTAAGACTCGGATTTCCCTGAGGATCTCCTCATTCGGACGCTCGCTGGAATAGGTGGGGGTGACGCTGACGCTGATGGCCAGCTAAATTGTGTCTGAAAGTGCTCCGCCCAGCGTCTAAGACGGCATTGCACGCTGTGGATAGGCCAGCGATTAGCTTCACAGTTCGATTCGCTTACACCCAATGCTTTTGTAATTATATCTTGCATGAGGTGAGACAGCTTGCGGGTATTTCCTATGGCAGCAGCATGCTCCATCTCCAAAGCTCGTTCAGACCACCATATCTCGCGATTGCTACGCAAGGTTACATTGAATTCACGTCTCGTTATAAGCCGAACTTCATTGTACTCGCTACCTCGTGTTTCGTCCCAGCCGGAATAGATGGCATGCTCAAGAGGCTCCGACTCAGCGATACAAGGTGTCACAACGCGACGATCAAGCCACAACTCACAAGCCCAGCGATACGAGGATTTTTGCTAAGCGACTAGTGCTCGTTAATGTTTTGAAGGGGACATGTGCTTTTCAGATATGTGTGCTTCGAAGGTTGATACACCAGTCTATTGATAGTTTTGCTCCATCTAACTGTGCGCGTGCATTA